>PVIU01001839.1:0-193678 GCA_004026605.1 Ondatra zibethicus
CTTCTTCTTCTTCTTCTTCTTCTTCTTCTTCTTCTTCTTCTTCTTCTTCTTCTTCTCCTCCTCCTCCTCCTCCTCCTCCTCCTCCTCCTCCTCCTCCTCCTCCTCCTCCTCCTCCTCCTCCTCCTCCTCCTCTTCTTCTTCTTCTTCTCCTCCTCCTTCTTCTTCTTCTTCTTCCTCCTCTTCTTCTTCTTCCCCATCTTCTTCTTTTGTTGTTCTTGTTATTTTGTTTTATTTTCTGAAACAGGATTTCTCTGTCTAATAGCTCTGGCTGGCCTGGAACCAGGCTGGCCTGGAACTCACAGAGATCCTCCTTCTCTGCCTCTCAAGTGCTGGGATTAAGAATGAGAAGCTATTTGTATTTTTTATGTTAATAAAGAAGAGCATTGCTCTTCCCAAGAGCTCTAGCATTCATCTGTGAGGTGTAAGGAAGAAGGAAACTCTCTTGGCAAATATGCTGAAGAGCCGTGAAGTCTGAACATCAGGCTGCCACTGCTCATCATGCTGAGGTCCCTAAGTGTGAGAGCATGTGAACTCCTCCAGCTATGCCACTAGAAATATCCATGAAGCCAGTGGACAGGCCATTTCCTCTTCACTACACCTTTATTCTTGTGGCCATAGATGCATCTCCCTTTAGTACCAGCTCTGCATGAGTTTCTGTTCAGTGGACCAGAGATGGACTAGAGTGGAAAGGGAGCCTTGGGGTACCCGTAGACACTGAAGTGATGGATGCAATCATGTCTTTGAGACAGAGCACAGAGAGTGAGAACGTGTAAAGGTCAAGCTAGATACCTCAGATGCTCTGAAAGTTCGACAGGACATGGTGACAGGCAGAATTAGGGGCAAGGAGCAGGTGCCCATGTGACTGTTATGGCTCTGTCTTCTGTGCATTGAGCATCTCGACAGCAGGAACCTTGCTTTCATGTGTGAGGCTTCTTAGCATCCTTGAGCGTATGGGTGTTCCCAAGAGAAGAGCGGGAACAGGAGAAGAAGACTTGGAAAACATGGCATGGGAACCAGGAAGACAGTGGGACGAAAGCAACTGGAGAAGCATCATTTCTCCAGAGATTCCTGGAGTAGCCTACTTGAGACAAAGCCAGAGCCTTGGTGGCCCAGTTACATTCTGATATGGAAGAGGCACCGCCAAGAAGTCTGGGTAGAAAATCTGAATCCATGTCCAACTGAAGCAGCTGGTGGGTGGGGGGCATGAAGACCAACTCCAGAAACTGGCTCAGCGGCAGAAGTCCTGAGCCTTGCAAAGGGCACTAGTACTTCCAAATCTCTACCAGGAAACAATACCAATTTAGTACTGGCAAGACACCTGACGCCAAGAGAGCTTCATTGGTTCCTTGTGCTACTTAAAGGGCAAGCACTAGGGTAGATTTTGAGACTCTGTTGACACAGTGATGAAAATAGGCTTCAGAGATTTGGGAGCAGTAAATATCCCTGTGTGTTACCAGTGCACAGCTTGCAGGAGGGAATTAGAATTGTGATGTAGCAAGGAAGGGCTGGGGCCTTGATTCACAAGGTACTAACTCTGCTTTTACCACAGGATCCTCTCAATACTTCCAAGTGACCTTTCCCCAAAGGGCTATGGTCCACATCTTTTACAAACCTCTATTTATTTTCTTCCAACTATAATTTATCTCCATTTGACACTGGAGGTCCTTGAAGCTAATAAATCATGAGACTACTTGCCTAGAAAAATATTTTTGGTGGAAAGAATCTATCACAATCTAAAGGAAACACTCATCGTCTGGATTCCGAAAAAAACCTGTGCTATAGTATGGCCGAAACCCTGCATGCTGCCCATAGCCAAGAGGCACAGTGTGAACAGAAACACTGCACAGCTATTGACCCAACATTCTTGCCCTCTGCTATAAATTTGGTCCTCTGATAGGAAGGTGGAGTACAGGATGGGGAGGGTTAGAAAAATCTCCTACTTTGGCCTCAGTTGGAACTTTTTGTTTAGTCTGGAGACGCACAAACGGTACAATTCTTAGAGTCAGTGCTTTTCATACTGGCTTTGTTTGTGTGGCTGCATACACCAGAAAACTGCCAGAGTTCAGAACTCATCTCTAGGACAGTTTTGTCTGCACAAGTTAAACAGTGACTTAAACGAGTGTATTCCTTTCTAACATGACTTTATATCGTTGGTTATTTATAGGAATTTCCTGAACAGTCCAGTTGGACAATGCTTGCCATTTTTCAAATGGAAAAATGGTTTGATAAATGGCCTGGCATGGACAGTTTCTTTTAATAGAGTCCTGTGCTGTGCCGCTCCTCCTCCATGCTCCATCTTCTCCAAGAACAGCATTTAAAGCAGATACCTACATTCTGAGCGATCCGAGGGTTGCACGTGGTTTAGAGCTTGGTCGCTTTTACTAGATCAACTGAAACAGACACACAAGCAGAGGGAACTCTTGCTGGAGATCCGACCCCAGGCAGAAGCATTGTCTGAGTACATCGTAAGGCTTTATTTAGCAGAGAGTGAACCTCCACCAGACCCCACTGGAGTACTTAACCTGAGGATACAAAATGATCACAATCTGTATACCCATGAAATTATTTATGCAGTGTGTGTGTGTGTGTGTGTGTGTGTGTGTGTGTGTGTGTGTGTGTAATAAGGACTGAGCCATGTGTGTGTAACAACAATTTAAAAAAAGGAGAAAAAGTTAAAAATAAAGAGAGGTCAAAGGCCATGAAGTTAAGAAAAAACAGGGAGGGGGTGGTTCATGGAAGGTTTGGAGGGAGAAAAGGGGGAAATGATGTAATTATAAAATTTAATCTTTAAGAAGTTAAAAGGTACAATGATACAATACACCTTGCAGCATTGCTGAAAAATTACAGGGAGCAAAACTGGCATGACTGATTTAACAAAATTATTAGACTAGTGCTATCGAGATGGCTCAGCAGCAAAGGTGCCTGCGGTGAAGCCTGAAGGCCTGAGCTGTATTCCCAGGAGCTGCATGGCTCAAGACAACAGGCTTCCAAAGGCTCTTCCCTGGCCTCCCGCCCCTGCGTGCTATGGCACAATTGTGCACTCCTCTCTCTCTCTCTCTCTCTCTCTCTCTCTCTTTCTCTTTCTCTCTCTGTTTCTCTCACTTACTCACAAACACACATACACATCCAGAGCTATATCTCTCACACACAGTTATTTCTTTCTCTCTCTCTCTCTCTCACACACACACACACACAGACAGCACACAAAATGAATTTTAATTCCTATATTATAATAAGTTTTCAACAAACATTTCCTAATATTTACTGTAATGGATGCTCAGGGAGATTACTGTGGAACAATAATCTTGTTCCCTGTAAAGATTTGTCACTTGTATTGGTTTAATAAAGTGCTGATTGGCCAGTAGCCAGGCAGGAAGTATAGGTGGAGGCGATCAGAATAGGAGAATTCTAGGGAAGAGGAAAGTCTTGGTCTGCAGTTGTCACCCAGACACAGAAGACACGAGATGAGAATGCCTCACTGATAAAAGGTAAAAAGCATGTGGTTAACACAGACAAGAATTATGGGTTAATTTAAGATGCATGAGTTAGTTAACAAAAAGCCTGAGCTAATAGGCCAAGCAGTTTATAATTAAAGTAGGCCTCCATGTGTTTCTTTGGGACTGAACAGCTGGGAGACTGGATGGGACAGAAACCTCTGCCAACAGGAGATAATTGAAAAACATAGTAATTAAAGAAATACAAAAGATACGTGATTTTTGAGACAGAATCTTACTATGAGTGGAGTTGGCTTGGAGTTTGCCGCGCACCATCACAAGGGTACCATGCTGTTTAGGTTTGGTCATGTTGATACAAAGTAGCGCCACCTGGTTGGTATATTCGCTGCTTTTCTGTCAACGTGGTAGAACATGGTAGCCAAAGGCAACTCAAGGAATAGTGCAGTGTTGTTTGTTCATTTGTTTGTTTTTTGTTTTGTTTTGCCTTCTGGCTGCAGAGGGATGAGAGTGTGGGATACACGGCAAGCAGCCGAAGGCAAGGCAGCAGGAACAGGAAGCTGAGAGCCCACACCTCGAACTGCAAACATGAAGTAGAGAGAGCAAACGGGAAGTAGGAGAGGATTTTCATCTCAAAGGCAGCCCCCAGTGATGTGCTTCCCCCAGCAAGGCTGTACCACCTAAACCTAAACCTCCCCCGAAACAGTGCCACTCACTTGAGACCAACTGTTTAAATGCCAGAGGCTATGGAGGACATTTCTCATCCGAACCACTACACCTGGGCTGAGGGAACCTCAGCAGAGGAACTGCCTCCACCTCATCAGCTTGTGGGAATTAAATCATTAATTTCTTCATTGATGATTAATATGAAAGAGCCCACAACACTGTAAGAAGAGGCACCTTTGAGTTCACCCTGGGTAACATATGAAAACAAACTGAGGAAGTCAGAGGAGGGAGCCAGTAAACAGCCTTCCTCTGTGGTTTCTGGTTCCACTCCTGTCTCCAGGCTCCTGCCTTGATTTCTTGTCCTGATTTCCCTCAGTGATGGAGTGTGACCCGAGATATAATAAGATGGAGACAAAAGATGCAATAAACCCTTTCCTCCAAAAGTTGCTTTTGGTCCTGTTGGTTATCCCAACAACAGAAAGCAAACCAGAAGAAGGCTAAATCTGTTTTGTAACATAACTGCCGACATCATCAGACAAGTAAAAAATGGTGGAAAACCTCAGAGATTTACCAAATACTTTCTGCACGTCAGACTCTGCCGAAGCCCTAGGATCCTTAATTCACCCCAATAGTCACAGTCAAAGTAACATTGTATCTGCTTTACCAACGAGGCAACTGAATCTCAGAATGCGCTGTCTGATCAAGACAAGCAGCCTTTACACGGCAGAGTGAAGATGTAACAATAATAATTACATTTTTAAAAACCCAATTTGTAAGCCAGCTGCCCCATCCAACACCGTCAGAAAGTTTAGCTATGAGAGAGATCCCTGGGAACTGAGACAGAGCAGGGATGACACAGCTCTTCAGCAAGGAAAAAACAGCCATGGTTGTTCCTAAATCTCTAATTCAGAGTAGACAAACAGTGCTAAGGGAAATATACCAAGATGAAAGTAGATGAAACAAGAACTGACAGAACTGGGGGAAGAAGGAGGTAAAAAATAGATTTATAGCCTTGGGAACATGAGGTTCCCATTGGATGCTGTGGTTAGCAAACTATTCTTTCACAGAAATACGAGGAAAGGCCTGGAGGTCATGGTGAGGAAAATGAGGCAGACAATAACAGAACAACCGAAAAAGATTTAGAGAGGAAAATGATAACCATAGAAGAGACTAGATGACAAAATATAAAAACTGACATCTTAAAAGGAGGAGACCCGCATAATGAAGTTGAGTGCTATAGTTCAAAGGTTCTTCCTGCCCTTACTGGGGGTGACCCCAGGGTAAGTGGGTCCTGGCTAAAAGGTCAGCCTTTCCCTACAGAGCTGGGCCAAACCAGTCTTCTCTGGAGCAGCTTTATCAGCCACTACCAAGACTGTGACATTTCAGAAAATAAAAATGATCTATATATGGAGCTGGGGAGATGGCTCAGTGGCTGAAATGTTTGCTGGAAAGACATGAGGACCCAGGTTCAAGCCCCAGAACCCATGTCAAGTCCAGGTGTTATGGTATGTTTCTGTTATCCTGGAACTGGAGAGGTGAAGAAAACAGATCCCTGGGACTTGTCACCAGTCAACTTTAAGCTAGGTGAAAGACCTGATTCAGAAATTAAGGTTGAAGACAATTGGAGAAGAATCCCATATACACTTCTAACATACCTACACACACACCACATACAAATGATTAGTTATGTATCAGAGCTATATTTTCTTGGCAAAATGTTGGAGTCATTTAAATCTACAAGTTTAAAGTTCATCTTGTTGCTAGAAAAATAGATGTATCAGCTAACTTTTAAGTTTAAAAAAAAATAGAGAGTTCCTGCTTTATTCCAAATCAGATACAAAAAGAAATAGAAAAGAAGAAATAAATCCTGCTATCAAATAGTAAAGCATTGCCAGCAATGTCCTTAAGAGTAAACAAACAAACAAATTTGAGTTAAGAACTTCACACCCCACCTGAAGAGACACATAAGCACTTGCGAACACGCAAGAGCGCAGCCACTTTTTATCCCAGGAAGCTGCAGGAAACAATTATTAACCAAGGACAGAAGGAATTACTGAGTATTTTGAACATTTCACTCAATTTATTGAGGGGAAAACAGCTAGAACAATGTGGACGTTGTTTTCCCAGCAGGATGTAAATAACAGAAATGCTGGCCCTGTATATATGATATAGTAATAGAAACTTGAAGGTAAAAAGAAGGGAGGGAGGGGGATGAGATGACACGGGCATTGCAACTCCTGAGACCTAGACTGGAGAGCAGGTTCTGACATGAGAGCTAAGTTACCCTTTCCAACAGGATCCCTATTTCATTCCTGAGAGGTAGACCTGGAAATGAGGATTCATTTGTGGTGAATTTGTGACATTAAAAACGTGTGCTCAGAGAACATGGGAAAGAGCCAGGAAAATGGGGCCGAGCAGAAGAAACAAACTAGAGTGGGGTTTTAGGCAGTCTGGGCGCAGCCTGGGTGCAGCCCTAGATGCTAGGCTTCTATCCTCTTCCAGTCTCTGGCTATGGAAGAAAGGGGGGGGGGGAAGGAATCCAGACACTCCTAGAGCTCTATCTATATCTGTAGAGAAAGAGGCTCTGGTACTCCAAGGGTAGAAAGCTGCAGGCACAAAACAAAACAAAAACAAAAACAAACAAACAAACAAAACTACTCAGGCCCCTGAGCCCAAGAGAAGAAGAGAAAATAGTGGGGGTGGAGGGTCTGAGACACAGGCTATGCAGCGTGAGGGAGCCCACAGTGCTTCTGAGACGGGCATTGGGATCCACCAGGCAAGGAAAAAGGAGAGGCCTGTTTTGATCTTCTACTAGTTCAGTCTTTTTGAGAGAAACTTACTAGAGCAGCTGAACTCTCTATCAGGTAACTCATTCAAAGTAAAATAAAAAAATTGAATTTTAACGGGCAACAAAGAAGCAGGGATGGGAATATCGTCACATATTTGGCCCAACTCCAGAGCATCCACAAACTTCTTCCAAATCCGCATTGCATACTGTCATACGTAAAGCGAGCTCACATATGCACACAGACGCAAATATTTACATTCTCAGAGAACACACACACACACGGGGGGGGGGGAGAGAGAGAGAGAGAGAGAGAGATGCAATAGCAGCTATTCTTTCTGGGGAGAGGAGCCACATAGTTTACAGGCAAAAACAGAAGCCTTTTGAATTCTGACTATAAACATATTACTAGAAAGTATTTACATTTTAAAATGCTTTAACTATTAAGGAAAGAAAAGTGCATTGAAATTGGAAATTAAACCAGAAAGTAAGCTAGACCTAGCCACATCAGGCTGTATGCAAAATACACAGTGCGAAGCCTTACAAAATCACTGGAATAAAAGTCAAAATTGGCTCTGATTTTCAGGGTAGCAGCACAGAGAAAGGAGCAACTTCCTTTCCCAGGTTTCTCTGTTGGGAATAAACCATTGGCCCAGGAAAAGCAAAGTGCCCAAAACTACAATCAGGATCGCATTTTTCTAGAGGCTCTCCTTCAAATTCTAAAGGGTGAAGAATGCCTTTACTAACATTCTTGATATTAAAAGCACAGGAGTGAAATAAAGTTGCCAGGCCTCTGATTCACACCGTCCCTGGTACCAGTGTAACCTGGAGGATGAAGTAATGAAGTAACGGCAGATGACCTTAGACACAGGAAGAAAACTAAGGAGTCCCGGATCACTGGGCCCTCTGCTGCTGCTTCACATTCACTTGATCTTCTGAATCAAATGCAGACAGCCGTGCATCAAGGATATAATTTCCTGTTTTTCTTTAGATACTAGTTGGGCTTCCAGGCCTGTGCAGATCTTGGTTAGGCAACCATGGCTGTAACTCCCCTGTCATGTCTAGAAGATGCTATCTAGCAGCAGAGAACCTGCTTTCTGGCTCTCACAATTGCTCCTTCCCCTCTTTCACAACGTTCCCTGAGCCTTGGGTACAGCACTTGCATTGTCAATGTACCCGCTAGAGCTGGAAACCCCAGGGAAACTTAGTCTCTAAATTTTGAGCAGTTGTAGCTCTCTCTCACAGTTTCCATCTGGTATAAAGAGAAGTTTCTCTGATGAGGCCTGGGAACTACACTTACCTGTGGCTATCAGCAAAAGTATTTGGAATACACTTAAAAATTGTATTGATTATCAAAAATTGCAGTAGTAGGTTCTCTCTGGCATCAGTGACCTCTCTGGCCATGGGTGTTTGGCAAGGTTTGCAGTACGAGGCATGAATTCTATCCTTATGAGTAGGCCTTAAGTCCAATTAGACAGCTATTGGTTACCTGGGGAAAAGTGCCACTATTATTACACTTTTGGGGATTCTTGCTGGGCTGGTCCATTGATGTGGTTTGTAGGCCTTAAAGCTGGGCAGGCCCATTTATCACCTTTCTCCTTTGGTAGCTTACACAGCATCTTTGGATGCTATATGGAAGCTAGTGTGCATGGAGGAGGCCCCCAGGTGAGTTCCTGATTGATCCCTTCAAGTCTTGTTTTTAAAATGTCAGGCTGGAGAGATGGCTCAGTCGTTAAAGGCTAGGTTTACGCCAAAAATATAAAATGTGCAAAGTCTTCAACCATAGGTCTTACCTTCAAGTTTTGGGAGGCAACCAAAGGCAATGACAGCAGCCCATACTGTTTGGGGTGTCTCTTGGACTTCACTGACCAACAATTAGAAGTGAAGCAGTGATGCTTTCCATATTTAGCACTGTTTTGTGTTTTTGTTTTGTTCTGTATTTGTTAGCTAGTCTATGGCTCTTGAGGGAAGCAGCATTAACACCCTGTGTGGCGACTTCATCTTCTTCTTCTTCTCCTCCTCCCCTCCTCCTCTTCCTCCTCCTCTTCTTCTTCCACCTTCCCCCCCCCTCTCTCTCCCCCTCTCCCCCCGCCACAAACATCAAGGAAGTTTCAGATGGGAAGCCATTGTCAGGGCTGCTCCTGGTGAGTGGCCAAAGCAGGGGTCAGACTTTGTCAGTCTGAGTCCCAACCTTCCCATGTACTATATTCTGCAGGGGAGAACTATGCCTGGGACTGCTTGAAGCCACAAGTTCCTTCAAAGTGAGGCAGGCAAGACAGGTGATGACTTCCAAACACCAGAGTTCAATGGGTGCAGCATAAGCAACTTTGAGGGACAAAGAAAGATTTTACTTCATATAATGGCCCTTTCCTGTCTCTCATACCCAAATCCTTGGGTATTTTTCTTTTCAATTTCTTTTCTTTTATTATTTTTAAAAAGAAAACAAACTATCGTTTTTCATTTTACATACCAATCCCAGTTACCACTCCCTCCCCCTCCTCCCCTTCCCTCTATCTACTCCCCTACCACAACCCCCATCCACTCCTCAGAGAGGGTAAGGCACATTGCTTTGGGGAAGGTCCAAGGTCCTCCCTACTATATCTAGGCTGAGAAAAGTATCCATCCAAAGAGAATAGATTCCCAAAAAGCCAGTACAAGCAGTAGAGATAAATTCTGGTGCCACTGCCAGTGTCCCCTCAGTCCGCCCCAGCCATGCAACTGTCAACCACATTCAGAGGGTCTAGTTTGGACCTATACTGGTTCCTTCCCTGTCCTGCTGGAGTTAGTGAGTTCCTAGTAACTCGGTAAACTGCTTCAGTGAGTATCCCCATCATGGTCTTGACCTCTTTGCTCATATTCTCACTCCTCCCACTCTTCAACTGGACTTTGGGAGCTCAGTCCAGTGCTCCGCTGTGGGTCTCTACCACTGTTTCCATCAGTTGCTGGATGAAGGTTCTATGGTGCCATTTAAGATAGTCATCAATCTGACTACATGGCAAGGCCAGTTCGGGCACCCTCTCCTCTATTGCTTAGTTGGGGTCATCCTTGTGGATTCCTGGGAATTTCTCTAGTGCCAGGTTTTTTGCTAACCCCATGTACAAAACTCAAGTCCAGATGGATTAAAGACCTCAATACAAATCCTTATGTCTTAATGTCATATACCAGACCAGAGAACCCAAAGTGGTGCCCCTGCCATACACACTCACACACACACACACACACACACACACACACACACACACGATGCCCTTCTCTCTCCAGACACAGGCTTGTATGCAGCATCTCCACCAGGGCACCTGTTAGGAATGCAAGCTACAGTTTGATCCCCTTCCACTGTTTACCCATGCTGCCATCACGGGTCAGGGAAGGAGCTCTAAAACTTGGCCAAAGTCTTCAGTGACTCTTTTTAGAAATCTTTCTTCCTGTTCAGTTCTGTCGGGAAAAGCAAAAGAAGCTCTGTTTGGAACCGAGCTTGCTGGGGGGTTGCCAGGGTTTGGCCATCTCTGCAAAGGTCATTGTGTTTTGCAAAGGTCATTGTCTGTTCATGAAAGCCCCGGTAAAGTATGCCAGAGCAGGAAAGCCACGAGCTTGCCAAGTGTTCGGTGTCCCAGTCACCTGCTCTTCCTGCCCTAGGAAGGATGTGGAGCGATCTCTGGGGTAAAGACATCAGATGGGACTTGTCTGTTTCTCACTCTTAAATCAGCTTCGTACAGAGCAATTCTCAGAGCCCTGAGCAGCCTCCTCCTTTAAGGTCCAGCAGATGCTAAGTGTGGCCCAGAGTGAGATAAGTGATATGTCATTTGTGGCCATCGGAGTGTAGATCATTGTGCTCTGGACGGAAGTCCTGGGGAATACCCTTCCAGAGAAATACAGAAAATGGCTGCTGTGGGCAGAGGACCTGAGTGGAATGGCGATGTGTGGCAGGAGGGGTGGGAAGCATCAAGCAAGTCACGAGTCACTGGCTCTTCAGAGAAGCGTCTCTGCTGACACGAGAATTAGAGCAGGGTGACTTTGGCAAAGCCCTGTGTTGTGTCAGCTGTGCAAGCCTTCCCTTTCCTTTTAGCAGCCTCTTCGTAATTGGGTGGGAGCTTCTTTTCACGTTTCACAGAGGCTCGGGTCCTGTCAGGTGTTCTGAGCGGCCTCCACATTGGGCCTGTGTGGCCCACTGACTCATAATGCGTCCTCTGATGAGATTGGACACTGTCCAATGCAACATTTCCACGGTCTGTAGTTTTCTGACATTAGTCAAAAGCAACTCTTATCTCTACAGTGTGTTTTAAAGAAAGATATAGAGACAGGACAAAGGACCCAGAGTGTCACTGGAGACAAACGCCATCTGGCAGGAAGCTGCCAGGCCATATGAGCATGTCCTGACTGAAGGGGCTTCCCTTCCCAGGGTGCCTCTGACTCACCTCTCAGTGGGCAATTAGGAAGTTGGGACCCACAAATAATAATTATTTTGATTACTTCCCTTCCATTTTCCTATCTCAAGAGCCACTGTTTTACCAGACCCTGCTCAATCATCCACACTCAATAAATATAAACACAGCCCCCTCAGGAAGGGCAGGCTGTCAATGACAAGTCCCTCAGGAAAAGCCTCCACAGACCCCCATGCCCACCCTTACGTCCAAGTCAATGCCTCTAGAGTGTTTCATCATCACTTATGGGTAGGGCCAAGGCAGGCACCCCAGTGCTGAAGAAAAGGCTCAGAGCCAGAGCAAGGCAAAACAGAAGTTTCCCGAGAAACAGCCCCGAAGAAACCACATATAGAGATGACTAAATATGTGAAAATATCCACTTAATGTAATTTAATTATGTGTGTATAACATGTCCTATCTCCCATCCTAATCAATCAGTCATGTATTCAACTTATATGCGGTGAGTGTTCACTATTATTGGCCAGGCAGCTTTAGATACTGGAATGTTCAAAGGAAGAAACCAAACTCCCTGCTCCCTGAGGCTGACATTTTGATACGATAAATATACACGTCAGGATGTGAGACGTGAAGAAAGAGTAAGCAGGGAACCAGAAAGTGATGGAGATTGAGAAGGACATTTCTCACAGACACTCAGGAAATCCTCCACAAAAGGGACAGACAGCTGAGCGGTCTGAGGCACAGATGGCAAAGACACAGAGGGAGGAACATCCCAGGCAGAGAAATAGGCACATGCAAGGGTCCTGGGCTTGCTGGACATGTCTAGTCTTGACTGCAGTAGGGGTGAGAAAACGGCCCATAAGAAAGTGGCGGCAGGGGTAAGAAAGTGGTGAGGACAGGGATTGAGTTCTGAACCCAGGCCTGCCAGAGGGAGGGCTCTTGTGGTTAAGGACAGGCACCAAGGTGGGGGAGCCGTGAGATATTCACTGCTATCCTCTGTTTGTCCTCAGAGCTATGATGGGGAGTTGTGGGTCCCAGGTCTGGCCCAGCAGCAAGTTTTCTCAGCGGACTTAGTGATGTAGCTACCAGAGGCAGGAAGGTTGAGCAGAGCCAGGTGGCAGGCCCTGGAGGGCCTTCCAAGTCGGGCTCTGCTCCGCTGTGCCAACAGGGAAGGCACAACGGCACCGCGGCAGCTCCTGTAATCAAAGCCCCTGGAATTCAGAGTTTCCACAGTCCATGTCCACACATTGAAACTTTCAGCTTGCATCCTGGGAGGAGCCTGAGGTCGCCAACTCTGGCTGGCCAGGCTGTTTGGAGGAAACGGGCCCAGGCTCAACTCCTGTGCACCTGCACTGGGTGCGTCTATTTCTCTGCTGGTTGCCTGGGAAACAGAAACAACAGCTGCTTTAGAAAGCCCCTTCACGCCACAGCCTGGCTCCCTAACCAAAGGCAGCATCTTTGTCTCTTCCCTTTTCTATCGTCCCCGAAACTCAGAGCCTAGACGGTCTCTTCACAGAGCAGAAATGACTCTCAGAGCTGGCCAATTTAGTTGTACTGGTCGCGTCTGGATCTTTGAACCCCAGTACTCCCGGGAGGCTGCAAAATGCCTTATGCAGGCAATGAGCAATCGACTGTAGGGTGCACTTTACATGCAGCTTAACCACAAACAGTCTAAGTGGGCAGCTCAAGGCACAAGTGACCCCAGAGTTTACACCCAAGTATACCAGGGTATAGATATTGTCCTTACACTTTCTCTCTTAGGAGTATCCTGAGGATATTGGTTTCTCATTCCATGTGGCAAAGGCCCAACTTTAAGACAGTTGGTCATGGTAATTTATGACAACGGATTGTTTTGAAAGCAACTGGGAAATGGATGTCTTGCTTTGTCTGTTAACTCACAAATGGATATCAGTTACCACAGATGCTTTTAATCTGAGAAGTAAAGAAAACACAAAAACAAACAAACAAAACCCGGTTGATTGATATTTCCTCCCAAAGGATACAACAGGAAGACCTCAGGCCCTAGGTAGGGACCTGGACTTCCTTCCCTCTGCTGTGCTAGGACCTTGTCAGGGAATGATCCCCACAAATGGAGGATGATCTTGTTCTATCTTGGGTGTTCTCTCCACAAATCCACGGGTTCAATGAGGCATTTTCCTCGTGTTCCTAATGAGAAAATAAAACTTCAAGAGGTTAAGTGACTTGTCTGGGGCCTCTCGGGAAACAGGACTGGAGTGCAAAGGCAAATGTTCCAGTCCGTGTTGCCCAGCTTAACTGAAGGCTTTCACGGGTCCCTCGCTTGTCCTTGGTTATTCCAATCAGTGCATGAACTTAGAGCCCTCTTTACTTCCCTGGGCTATCACAACCCAGTACCACAATCAGGATAGCTAATAGCAGAAAGAATTTTATCCAGGTTCCGGAGGCTCAAAATCCCAGATTAAAGACTTGGACTGGGTTGGTTTTTGAGGCCCCTCCCTGCCCCTGGTCTGCAGATGCTAGTCTATGTCATAACTAATTTTTTATGAGACAGAATTTCTCTTTGTAACAGCCCTAGCTGTCCTGGAACTCACTCTTGTAGACCAGGCTGGCCTCGAATTCATAGAGGTCAGCCTGTCTCTGTCTCCAAAGTGCCAGGATTAAAGGCGTGTGCCACCACAGTCTGGCTACCCTCTCCCAGACTGTCTCATATATTCTAGACTGGCCCAAATCCACTAGTAGACAAGGATAACCTTGAACTGTGACACCCCTGCCTCTGTCTCCAGGATCACAGGCCTGCACCACCATGCCCTGTTTACACAGTGCCAAACCCAGGGTTTTGTTCATGCTAGACCAGCACTCTACCAGTCATCCTTTTCTGAAAAGGACTCTACTCACATAGACTGGGGGCCACCCTAGTGACCGCACCAAATTCTATTTACCTCCTTAAAGGCCCTTTGTCCAAATACAGTCAAGCTTGGAGGCACAGGGTTTGAAAATATCTGTGCATTTTGAGGAAGAGAGACACAGTTCAGTACGTTAACAGTCACCATGTCCTGTCTGTTTTGGGTTCTTCTTCTATTGGCTCAATAATGTGTTGTTGGATCTAACAATAATATTCTGATATAAAGTGAACATGATAGCCACTCAAATAGACGAGGAAAAGGGGTCCTTTCGCTAAGGATTGATCTTCAGGTCACTGTTTACAAAGACGTTCAGAGAGCTCCTGCTTCACACAGATTGATCAGCCATGCCTGTGCCCCGGTTGCGGGTTTACAGTGAGGTGGAAATCTTGGGACTGAGTGTTGGCTGTGCAAAAAAGTTGTGTTCTGGGTCCCAGCAATGATGGCCCACAGGTTGTTAGAGATGCAAGGGAAGGGCTCATTTCTCTTTGGCATGGTCAAGAAAGACTTCTCAGAGGAACTCTAAAGCTTGGCCTTCACAGTCCTGTGGGGCTCGAAAAGACAGAGGTCAAATCCTTTTGCTTCTTAAAACATCCATTTGGGAGATGGGATGTAGCCCACTTGGTAGAATGGTTGCCTAGTAGCACAAAGCCCTAGCCAGGTTCAGTTCCTAGCACAATATAAACTGGTCATGGTGGTTTCTTGGTTATAAGAGGTAGAGACAGGAGGCCCAGAAGTTCAAGTCTGTCCTCAGCCACATGGTGAGTTCGAGGCCAATCTGGGTTATGTGAGCCCCTTCTTGGGGGGCAGGGAGCAAAAAACCAAACACTAAAAAGCCCCTTAATGTCTTTTATTTGTATTTTTTACCTCAGCCTTGACTTTTGCTATAGAAGTAGAAATAATATTTCCAACATCATCCTGATGCCCTTTTCCTGGCAAGGAAAATCTCCAAAGGGACCGAGAAAGAAGAAGGACGGTGTCCTGGGACCCCAAATCAAGGAGCCCAGATTGGCTGACACTAAGCCCCTGTGCAAATGAGCAGTGAATGTCACGTGAGTAGACCCGCCCTCTTTGCCCTCACTGCCTGCTGCTTCACTGCCATCACAGCTGCAGTCAAGCCTCTTGGCTGGCTCTGCTCCTCAGTCTCCATCCAGAAACCAGGAGGGAGCTTATTTCCCAAGACAGGGCAAGGATGGCCCTAAGCAGATGGGTGGCTCCAGGCCTGCCTGTCCCCTAAACACAAGTCGGCGGTCGGTTTTCACAGTGATTTTAGAACCCTAAACTTTGTCTTCGCATCATTTTTCATTGGTAGTTAATAGAGCAGATGGCCAGTGAAGCCACAATGCCAAGTCACCATACTGACAGGATTCTGAAGAGGCAGGCCAAGCGCTTAGTGTGTGCTCCTATGTTGGTTCTCCCAGCCAAGACAACTCTCTCCCTTTCCCTGTCCAACCTGGCTGCCCCCTGGCCAGCTCTGGAACTTCAGCTCAACAGGCATCCCCAGAAGAGAAAGCATCTCCCCTCTGCACACACAGGTTCTTGGCAGTGCTCACTCCAACGCGTCCCAATCTCATCACTCTTAACCCTGTAAGAGTTACCTCCGACAGCAGATCTTAACCGCCACAAAGACGGCTGTCACTCATGACCATTATCCCGCCCGACACACTGAAGGTGTACCACAGAGAAGTGTAGGTCAGACTTCTGGAGACAGCCTGCTGGAGCAATAATTGGAGTCAGTTCTTGCTTAGAATTCTAGTTCTAACATTTATAACTTGTACAATTGACCCGTTCCTGGATCTCAGTTTCCCTGTGCCACAAAAATAACAATACTGCCAGACACTGCTTATTGACTGGGAGAGACTCTGAGAAATTCACACGTAGGTGATTTTTGTCACTGTGGGGACCTCACAGAGCGTACCTATTCAAATCCAGCTGTGGAAATAGGGGTATAGCTCAGCGATAGTGAGCTTGCCCAGTGTGCAGGGGATCCTGGGTTCAATCTAGACGGAATAGCCTACTATACACCTTCCAAGACACCCAGTTTGGTGTTGACCGAGATGTCATTATGTGGCACATTGTTTTATCACAAGACAATTGTAGGAGGTGCAGGCAAGAGCAGCTAGCTAGTGCTTTCTGGGGGCTCACTCCATGCCATTAAATTTTTACTTCTCTTGTCACCTGAACTCGGTGTCTTTGACCTTAACCCAGACTGTATAGACTTTCCTTCACGAACCTCTTAGCCCAACCTGAAGTTTTAATTCAGGACACAAACATCCTTTGTGGCTCTCTGAAGCTGAGCCTCAAGCTCTCTCGTTTATCCTCTATGCCCATCAGGTTCTAAGCTACAAAGAACAGAAACCTCCGCGTGTGTTTTTAAGAAAGGGAAATTATAAAAGGCATTTGCAGTTTGGAGATTCTAGGATGGTGCAGAGCCAGGATTAGAGGCTCCACCAGGAACAAAGCTTCAAATCAGAAGTGAGCTGGGCCAGGGAAGATACTGCCGCCATCACTCCTGGGCACTGGCCCAGACGCCAGCAAATGCGCACAGTCAGCACTGGACCCTGGGTGCTTGCCATGGAACCGGAGTCCCTGTTGCTCTGGAAACCTAACCGAGCACCACTACTCTCCTGCCTCTCTGCCCAGTGTCTGTTTTTGTTCTGGTTCAGAATTTAGGAGAGCCCCTTCTAGAAGGCACAATCCAGGCTCGTGGGCCCACAACTCAGTTGCAAAAGTAGCCTGAGAGAACCCAAGTCTGGCCCCCAGAGCAAAGGGCTCAGTTGGTGGACATTATAGAAACAACACTTGGTCACTATCTCTTAGAAATTACCCTGCTCTGACTCCTTTAGTTTATTCTCACCCTGCCCCTTTCAGCCTCATGACTGCATCCTGTGACAAACCGCTTCCCACAAGCCAGCACGTTCTGAGCGGCTCCTGCCTCACCCTCTGCCCCATTGATCTCAAACATCTCTCTCTAGTCCCTTACCATTTCCTCATCGGTATATATGGCTCCTCTGCCTCCAAAACTCCATGGCCAACAACTCTGCGTATAGGAAGCTGCTGGACACCCATCCCTCCACTCGAGTCTTCTTTGCTAAAAGTCGGCTTATTTCGGAATAACTCTGGTCTTGCACAGAGTGAGAGCGATTTCACGTTTACACTTCTTTCTCTTCAGTGACTACCTAGGTCGCGTATGAAACAGCCGGCCTTAGTGAACGCCACGCTCTCCAGGCAGCCTTGCAAACGTTTTATTCTCTAAGTTCTCATACAAACATCACCACATGCATTAACCCATATATAAGCTAATAAAAAAGTAGAGAAACCCTCAATCTTTCTATCAAACATTTCCAGACTCTATCTAACCGCAAGCTGTCCCACGGCTTTGTCGTTGTTCCCCCACCCTTTCGCACCCCCAAACTATGCAGCCGAGAGATGTCTAGAAATAATCTCCTCAGAGGAGTCTGCATTGTCCCTCTCCCTATCTGTCCTGCTTCCTTAAAGAAAACCATCGCAAAGTGACTGACTCTCCTGGGAGGCCGGGGAAGAGGAGCGATAAAGAGGGATAACCATGGAGATCTTTTCTAGTCTGAATAGTCTATGGGCAGCAGCCTCTCTTTCAGCCGGGAGCTCTCCTCATGTGGAGAAGAATCTCAAGCCCTACCCAAGGCCCAGGAAACCACACTCTGCACTGGTCCCTGTTTACAGTAGAGGTTTAATTGTAACCATGTGGACAGCACCTGCACCTGCACCTGCACATTCTAGTTCTCCATGGGAGCCTTGAAGGAGTTCAACGGGTGCCAGGATTCCCTTTAGTGGCTTTGGTGTCTCCCTCCAGAGTTTTGCCGAGCTCAGCATTCTTCTACTGGGTGGGCCGATACTCTTTGGAATTTCAGGACTTCAAGGAAACCTTAGCAATTTGTGGTTTGGCCCCAAGGAAGCTGAGCTGACTTCTATGAGCTCTTCTAAAACATCCTCTGGGGGACCTTCTGGCCTCTGACATCAAGCATCGTACCATCAACACAATCTTTGGCTCCTTGCCCACCTGGGAGGTACCATTTTAACTAGCCACAGACCAGGTAGCAGCAGATAGAACTCCAGTTCTGCGCGGCACACAAGGAACTCAAAGGACACTTAATTAGCATTCTGAAGAGACAAGTCTCTCAACCCCCCCATGTGCATGCTCATCAAATGTGGATTTTAAAATAGTGTAAACTGTAACAGGATCCAATTTTGGCATCAGACTCCGAGCCAGCTTGCCACCCTGTTGTCTACCTTGGGTTACAACAGGTCTTAAGAGTTCCCACAATGCCCTGCTTTGCAGGGCTGGATTTCAAAGGATTTGGAGCCGAACAGATTTAGGTAATCTTGGCTTTGCCACTTAGCCCTCCAGGGGAGCTGCTGTTTTTACTTTGCCTCTTTTCAGGTTGTCCTTCCTGGATGGTGGGGCTATGTAGGCCAGCCACATAGAGCTGCTGCAAGGAAGCCTCCTCAAGTGGGGTGTGACCTCACTGAAGTCAAGATCTCCAACCACTCAAGACCGTCACTCACGATGGCGACAGCTCGGGTCTCGCCTTCCTGCAGACTGCTAGCCTAAAGTGTCCACATTTCTAGCCTCTAAGGTGTAGAAATAACAGCCTACATCCTCTCTCACTGCAGCCACAGTGACCCACCTACCCTCTACTCCATAGTTACTACAGACTATAGTCACTCCTGGGCACTGACCCAGCTGGCAGCAAATGTGCACAGCCCACACTGAACACTGGGCACTGCCTGGGGACGAACTAAACTCTACCTCCATAGCATCCTCGCAAGGCTTCTCCTCACTCATGCCTGGTAAGGTAGAGGAGGGGAGGCAAGAGAGATTAGAAAGAGATGGAGAGGAAAATTTGGTGACTTCTTTCTCCACAGACCAAGTCATCAGTTTCTGAGAAGGAAGGAAGAAAGGAAGGGAGGAAGGGAGAGAGGGAGGGAGGAGGGAAGGAAGGAAGGAGGGAGGGAGGGAGGGAGGGAAGGAAGGAAGGAAGGAAGGAAAGAAGAAGCATGCTTCTGCATAAGCCACGGGGACAAGGTAGATCAGCTTGATTTCTTCTGTTTAACATGAAATCGCTAGAAGTTGATTCTACTGATTCTCGTAAAGATACAGACTCGGGATTTGGGAAGAAACAGAAAGGATAAATATGAAACATACCCATCCCTTTCCAAAGAGAAGGCAGTGACACTATCATATAACCGGAAGTAACCAGAGGCTGAAAGGGCCCGCTGAACACCATCGCACACAGTGTGAACCAATGATAACCACAGACCTCCTCTGGTGATTCAGTCTCAGTCCCTAGAGAACATTATTGTTAAGCATCCAAGCTATGTGTGATTCCGGGGTTAGATAGTCCATGCCGTGGACTGATGACCCTCGTACTCAATAAATTAATAAGGTGGAGAAGACGATCTGTGTGAAGAAACAGTATGTCTTAATGTTTAAATGCATCAACCCGTAAAAATGTGCAATAAGACCTTGCCTGAAATATGATCTAAAATAAGTGCATTTCTTATAGTTTAAAAAAATTAAAAATCTACAGTTGTCCTCAGTTTTCTCAAGTATTCAAAGGTGTGCTGTAGAGCCTGGTTTAAAAGAATTACCATTCCACCATATCAACTGCGCCTGCTTCAAAGACCCTTATGAGCAGGATTGTGGACTACTGAGGTTCCTTCTAAATAGGAGTCAGCAGGGAGGGTGACTCTCAGCCAAGATTCTGGATCCTCCCTTCTGTACCTGTTGCCCTTTGTGTATGGTTTTGCCTTAATGACACGTGGGCTCTCGGGTGCTGGGATTCAAGTCCGAAGGCTAACTGGGGAGCGCTCCACCTATGCGGCCCTCGAGAAGCTCTCATTCACGCTGAGGGAAGACTTTCCTGTGTGGCAACTCTGTGGTCACCCTTGCCCCTGTAAGCAGCCCCTTACCCATGCTCTGTAACTAAGCCCAAGAAATATATTGATCTCCCAGGCTGCATTTTGATGGAGTCATACTTGGGTTTATTGTTGTGACCTTTTAAGGAGGGGGATTACATGTTGTTTAATGGTCCCAGCAAAATAATTCTCAAAACACAGTGTGATTTCTGTGTCCAGGGCTGAGGACTAGAGGTCAAAGGGTTCTACACTAGTCCCAGATGCCCGCATTTCCCTGCTGGGGACCGATTCAGAGTAACATCTCTGAAAACTGCTCATGGTGGCTCATGGACCAGGCTGACATCCCCAGGAACTTTAAGAAGGGAGAGTCACAAGCTACAGCCCAACCAATGAAACCAGAATTCACATTCTAACCAGATGGCCTGCCGGAGATTAATAGGGTCACGATCTGCTAAGATGAGCTGTTTTAGAACCCTGGAAGCCAAAGGGGCTGTTACTGTACCAGGCTTGAGGTAGTTGGGGCAGGCAAATTCATTCTATCATATCCATAGGAATAAGCAGAAAGAAATAACACTGATTCTCAACATTGCTCACAAGGGAAAGAAAAAGGTGCCTTTATTCAGCGTTGTGTAATAATCTCCTTTAAAATAAAATGTTCCAACTTAGTGGGAAACACTTTAAGATTCAGGATGTTCTGTAGGTAGCTGAAATATTTCTTCCATCCTGCAGGGAAACTCCTTACATTCTAAAGGAGGGTCTTTAACAACTCAGATGCCCTAGAAAGTCCCTGAAACTGACCAGCGGCACTAGCCCCCTCACCCACCCTAGCTTATATAAGCAGTAGGGACTGTTGAGAGGCATTCTCAGAACAGCTGAATTACATGAGAGAGGCTGAGAGACCAGCCAAGCTGCCCTTAAGAGGCCCAGACCAGCTGAGCTGCCTAGAAGAGAGACTCTCTGACCTGTCAAGTGGCCCGCCAGTCACACAGCTGTCACTCATACTGGAGTGGGCTTTTGGTGACTCAGTTGTCTGTGAATCACTCTTGCTCCAGAAAGAAATCCCTGACTCACGCTTTTATAACCAACCCCAGCAAACTCATTCGTTCACCAAGTTGGACTTTGGTGGCATCCCTACTATGGCCGGTCATTAGTTCCCTATCTGGAGTGAGTGGAGGCTTGTCCGTGTCTCCCCAGGAATAGCGTCACACAGCGTGATAGACTCCTGAAACATTCCTACTCAGATAAGTTGATAGCCACAATCCAGAGGTGAACTCCAGGCAGGAACAAAACGTTCTCGTGAAGAATACCCATAAAGACATTTGACCTCTGCAGACAGCCTACCAGTGTATTTCAGGGCTCACAAGGTCTGTGGGGTGGCAAGTTCATCTTGGTTCCGTTCTCTTTCTTTATGGCCATTCTCATTAACCTTCACCCAGCAGCGGCAGCACAGCAGGGAGTGCTGGAGAGCACAATGATAACAGATTATGCAATGTCCGTAGACAAAGACCAGGAGAGAAAAGGAGAGTGGGGTTTCACAACCTGCCCAGCAATCACAGCCAGCATGACTGCATGGAATCGCAGACTTGTGGCAGCGGTGGGGAAACACAAAGAGGGGTTACCAATGAAATGCGGGTCTCGGGCTTTCGTGAGATACATTCAGCTGGGCTCTCAGAGCCTTTTGAATTTCTCAACACTTCTGACAGTCTGTGATTAGGGTGTTTAATGGACCAGTTTAAATGGATAGAAAAGCTTCCATGCTAGAACATTTTTATCAGACCTTTTTTTTTTTATTTTAGTGCATCCAAAGTCTGTGTGTAATGAATAAGAAGAGGCAAGGTTATTTAAAATGTGAAAGTGAACCAACTCCACCTTTGTAGCCAGCAATCTTCCTTGGACTCTCCTTGTTTGCCCCCATTGTGATCTATCTTTCATGGAACATCCAGAAAAATCACACTGTTCAACTACCTTCAAATCTTACTATGGAAAGAGAAATTAAACACCACAGAAAGCTGTGGTTAAAGACAAAATCAACCAAACAAACAGAAAACCTTGTCAGAAGGCCTGTAATACATTCTTTCTCCCGAGTTCATTTCCAGTCATTGAAAGATGTTAAATCATGAGACCACCAATCAGCGGCACCGTTTGTCTTCCGTCCGTATTTTATTTCTCCATATTCATACACATAGCTTCCAGCCCAAAGTCCTCTCTCAAAATTCCCATAAGAAAAATCTCTGCTTTTTCTCCAATGGCAGGCACCCTTACACCACCCCCACCACCCCCCCACACACCCGCTCCAGGGCAGCAGACTTGAAAGACTCCTAACTGCGATAAGGGGACCTGAACAATGTATGACAACATGTGACATTTGAACAGCCCTGCCCCTCGTTTGCAGCCCTCCTTACCATGCATCATCTCAAGTTTCTGAAGAGGTATGAATTGTGTTTCATTAAAAGCCTGAGCGATGGAAGTGGACAGAGAGTTATTTCAAACCCTCTTAGAGTTTTCAGGGCTCCGCTGGAGAAGGTTAGGGGGTGGGAGGAGGCAATTACCTCCTTCTCTAGCAGCTGCCAGAGACTACTGCCGTCAGAGTAATTATCACCAAATAATTGTCCCCTTTCTTCCCTGCTGACAGGGCAGAATGAGAACAGGGACTGAACTGAAATAGATTTTGTGCTTGCTGAATGCTAGTTGGGTGGCTCAGGTCAACGAGCATCCAGAGAGGCTCTCGGCATCATGCCTGCTGACCTTCAAGAGAAACTAAAATTCACATGGTACGAAAGACAAAGCCGTCAAATGTCACCTGCTTGGGCTTACACAGATCTCTTAAACTGAGCAACCATGGTCAGAGTAAGTGCTTATTTTAGTCTAATGTAAATTGTTCTCTTCTGAGGGTGATTCCAGGAGATGGGAAGAAGAGGGGTGTTTTTCCTGGGTCCTGAATTGAAGAGGACTCCCTGACTTACCTCTGTAGAGGCGATTGCAAGAAGACAACACTCCCACCCCACCCCCTCCTGCTTGGCTTTATGACACTCACTGAAGGGTTATTAAATCTCTGTTTGGCTTGTGGACAGTCCAAACTGTCCATAGGACGTCTTAAAGTTGTCGTGAGACTGACAGAATCTAACCAAGTGAACAGTCTTTTATATTTAACGGTGTCTTCTTTCAGGCTACTGTCTACCCAGGAACGGTCTGAACTGTTGGGAAATAATTCTTACATCCTAAAAGATATGTGGGTCCCATCCTACACAGGATGGGCGTGAGAACAAGGCAGAATGAATTGCTGTGGGGCTCTGTAAAGTGGAAACAAGGAGAGGTGAACGTCTCTTCATTTTTTTCCTTGAGGGGGATTTCACTTACGTGTGCTCATGAATACACATGTACACGTGTGCCAGTACACATACATTTGTACATGTGTGGAGGTGAAAGACAACTTTGAGTACTTTTCCTCCAACACCACTCACTTAAAAAAAAAAAAAAGATAGAATCTATCACTGGCCTGGCGCTCACCAAGCAGGCTAGGCTGGCTGACCAGTGAACCCCAAGGGTTTGTCCACCCCCACCATCCCTGCACTGGGGTTACAACTGCTCCCCACAGCACTTGACACAGGTTCTGGGGCTCCAACTCGGGTTTTCATGCTCACACAGCAGCGCTTTATCAGATGAGCCATCTCCCCAGACAAGGGATTGCTGTCACTTTCTTCAACAACCCCAAGTCATTGTCTGATGTATGCCAGACATCATCCGAGAAGCTTTGTGGGCAGGGAGGAAGGGGCCTGGGGGTACTCAATACAAGCTATGCCCACTGGGGAGTTCACAGTGGATTCCTTAGTCTTCCAAAAGATCTGGAATGGTACTAAGACTAAGTAGGAGAGTCATGAGGGCTTGGAGCTTGCCTGTACTTCCTGCTTCTATAAATTAGGGCTGAGGATGCTCTCTGGCCCCTCACTGATCTCACAGGACTGCTGTGACAAGGAAATGAAACCATCCATGCACAATATCTTTCTAAATTGCAAATCATTATGCAAATATGAATATTATGATAATTATGGCTCTCAGGGAGAGCCACTAGATCCCTACCAGCAATGCCGCCTGCCTGCTACATAAACAGTAACCCCACCCAGAAACTCCCATCTCCTAAATCCCCTAAAACTTAGCACAGAAGAAAAATAGGCTGGCTCTCCTCACAAGGCAGGGTATGTTCTAAGCATGTGTGTGGGCCTGGCCCCCAGAGCGCAATGTTGACAAATGGGCTCATTAGGTGTCCCCCCATCCCATCAGGAAAAACGAAACTAAAGTGGCTCCTATCACTGCCACTAGGAAAGCTGGCCTTAGACTGCTCTTGGGTTTGTTGTTGTTGTTGTTTAAGGGATGGTTGGGAGCAGTTGGGACAGGGTCTCCATATGCAATGCAGGCTGAGTTTAAAATCATCCTCTGCCCATCTCAACCTCTTGAGTGCTGGGATTGCAGGCATGCAGCTCCATAGCAGGGTTCAACTGCACATGTTAGTGACTGCAATCAGTCAATTATCTTACGTAATGTTAGCAGGTAAATCTTGCAGTGGTTTACCATAGACCATAGCCATAAGAGGATCCCCCATCCCTCTTCTCTGAGCATAATATTTCTTTTTAAATTTTATAGACGTGTGTGTGCGTGCATATGTGTGTGTGTGTGTGTGCACCTGCCATAGACACGTGTGAAAGTCAGAGGATAGCTTGCTGGAGTCAATTCTCTCTTTCTACCCTGAGGGTTCGGGGGCTCAAACTCAGATAATCAAGCTTGGTGGCACACACCTCTGTCCAGTGAGCCATCTCAACTGAGCCACCCACACCATAATTTTTTCCTTAGGAGGTTTCATGATTCTTATGTTTTACCCAGACCTCCCCCCACCAAAAAAAAAAATCAACACTACAAGAATTTTGAATTTGGGCATAAGTCTCAAGTCAACTTCAAGTGTGTAAAACTTAAGTAGAAGAAGTCACTTCACTGTCGGATTCCATCTTGTGCAGAGACAGCACAGGGGCCCCAAACACATAAAAGTCATGGCAGCTTCCACTGCACTGTTTTTTGAGGAAGGTAATGATGATGGCATTCCTTTTTTTTTTTTTTGACCTTTAGGAAGTAACTTAAATTCTTTCCTCTATGTTTTCCAAACCTGCAAAGTATATATGTCAGCTTTCTCAAGACACGCTCACACTCACTCATGAAACAATCGCCTTCAGCAACAGCAGCAGCAGCAGCAGCATTGTATCACCACCACCATGGCCATCACAACAAAACAGGATCCATGAGAGCTGAAGCGAGCGGTCATACCTGTTCATTCAGACACCTCCCACGGTTGTCAGACAGGTAGGGAGCTGGGCTGGAGACCTGGGACAAGAGTCCAGTTGATAGCATCAGTAAAGTGGTCCGGAAACGAGTTTCCCAGCATGTGACATAGACTTTTACTCTGAGGACTCAGCTCCAGACTAAACCAAGTTGGGGTCTAGGGAAAGAGTTCAGTGTGAGAAAGTGTTTACTGCATAGACACGAGGACTGAAGTTCAAATCCCCGCAATCCAGTGCCCCGGACTCTCGCCCTGCAGCCTTCTACGGTGATAGGAGGATCACTGGGACTTGCTGGCTGCTAGCCTAGCTCCAGGTTCAGTGAGAGACCCTGTCTCAAAAGATTAAAGAAAAGAGTAATAGAGCAGGCCATAGGAGATCCTCTTCTGGCCTCTGTGCTCACACATGGGTTCATGCACCCTTTCACATGTATACTTGACACACACACACACACACAAACCAGTGTCTATGAGGAGTCTGTCTACCCTGCAATGGCCAACAGAGAAGCCAGTTACATGTATGAGAAGATCACTAGCAAGAAAAGAATGAAGCTTGTGCAGTAAGATTTAGAGCAGCACTGAGCAAATCTCCCTGGCATAAAAAACTGGAGATGTCTCAGGTCAAACACATGACTCACACACATGCTTGCTCTCCCATCTCAAGTCCTCTTCTTCTCAGCTACTCTCTGCAGCATGAGGTTTGTAAAAAGGGAATTTTAAAAGGGAAAACCCTCCTAAAATGAAAGAAATCCATTTAGTCTTGAATAAAGGTGATTATTTGGGGGAGGGGACCACAGGAAAAGAAACGATCATGGAAAAGTGCACACATGGCCCTGGAGTCAGACCTCAAACAGTGTTGACAGCAAGGGCTTTCAACTCTCACATTTGATCTCTGCAGAAGTCAGCCTGGCATCCTGAACACACTCGCTGCTTGCTGAACATGTCACGATGGACAGACTCCTCTCAGCAGGCAGTACAGCCTCATGACTCGAGTAGCGTCAAACTGTAGCAATGGCGAGAGTGTCACTAGGACACCAAAACTGTAGTACTGGTGAGCAGTGTCACCAGGACACTAAAATTGTAGCAATGGCATACTCCTTTGCACTCTCCTGGTTCTGTAGATAAGGAAACAGGCAAATGCTGAAAGGACTTACTCAGACCTGAGCGGCACCTTCCATCCGCTCACACACAAGTCAGTAGATGATGTCCTTTGCTCTGGGTAGGACCAGGCTTTCTTTCCAAATGGAACTTGCCTGCAAGTTAGCAGATTGTCAAACCCATGGGGGGAAAAACGGTTAATTTTCAAACCTGTGCATTAATCGTGTTTTTTGTTAAGTCGCCAAAAGCAGAATGCCACAAAGGTGATCCCAGGAGTGGATGTGGAGCCAGCAAAGCCCAAGGAGAGCTATGCACACAGTGGATGTCTTCCTCCCTCCTGCTGGCCTCTGTCCCTCTCTCTCCCACAGGCCCCCTCACTCTAGGAGTCTGCCACACCCAGCCACCGTGACTGAGGCTGAGGGCATGCTAGCACTTTGTGTTACTTACATGGAAAGGGATGGAATGGGTTTACTGGTATTCTAGTCTGTGTCTCAGCTGAACAAGCAGCACCTGTGGGGACCCTTTGCACAGGTGTGCACACACACATGATTTTACTAAGAGTTTAATATAAAGCTGCTAAAAGCAGATTAAGTCTTAAATCCCTGGGACTTTAGGCCCAAGCCTGATGCTGCATTCCTTATGGGCTACGTTGCTGGTGGAGGCTCAGCTCATCTCCTGGCCCTGACTGTCCCCTAGGAAGTGCCCCATTGCAGCCAGGCTCTCTCTCATGCAGGTCCCAGACTCTCCTGTGCCTTGTGGTTGGAACCTTCTTCCCCTCTCCTGAAGAGCACCATGGCTGGGTCCTGGATGCACATCCCTCCACTTCACAGTCCTCCTCGTGTTGGTCTGGATTGTCTGAAACTTGGTGGTCTGGTCCTCATCAAGTTCCCTCACTTGCTGTTGGAGGTTTGCCCTTTGGTTTATTTTCTGTGGGCTTTTCCTCAAGGACCCATCCTTATTGCCCAGCTGATGACTGAGCTTCACTCTGTCCAGTTCACAGGCTTAGCCACAGAAGGCTGCTTCCTTCTCCTCCCCTCTCCAGCTTCCTTCCTGTAAGGAGCGCGGGTGAACTGTTCTCGTTGATAGTCCCAGTTCACACCAGTGGTCAGGTATTTACTCCTGGCAGAGAAGCGGGGGTTGCTTAGTCTATATTTGAACCTTGGGAGTAGCCAAGGGAACACAGGTGGGTCAACAGCAGCCCCTGCTCCAAGGACAACCATTGAAACTCCTAGTCATTCTCCCTGTGTGGTCTTCCAGAATTTAGCTTGACATGTATCAAGGGCCTGCCATGCAGTATAGAGCAGACTAGACTCTAAACTCAGCAAATCAAAGATGTACTTGCTGCATGTATTATCATGCAGAACTTGTGTGTGTGTGTGTGCATGCCTCTGTGTGTATATGTACAACTCTCTGTGTGTGTGAATGCCTGTGGTGTGTGTGTGTGTGTGTGTGTGTGTGTATGCCTGTGGTGTGTGTGTGTGTGTGTGTGCACGCATGCCTGTGTGTGCATGCCTCTGTGTGTGTATGTACACCTCTATGTGTGTGTGTGCCTGCCTCTGTGTATGTGCATGCCTGTGTGTGTGCATGCCTGTGTGTATGTATGTCTCTATGTGTGTATGCCACACATGTATATATGCACATGGAGACTGGGGGTCAACATTAGATGTATTCTTCAGTTTCCTTCAACCTTACCTTTCAACAGGGTCTCCCACTAAACCTAGACCTCACTGATTTGGCTAGACTGACTGGCCACCAATGACCAGGGATCCTCCCATTTCCACTGCTGTACCCATTTCCCCAGTGCGAAACTGCTGATACGCACTTCCATACACAGGCTGTACATGAGTGCTAGATCAAACTCAGGTCCCAGGCTTGCACAGCCAGTACTGTATCGACTGAGCCATCTTCTCAGACTTCGCACGCTTTCAATATGATGTAGGAGACAAGCCAAAATACAGGTCAATATAAAAAGAAAGAGAATATGCCATAGCTTCCCCTAACTGTGCGAGCCAGGAGAAGATGAGATTGCTTTGACCAGTGGCAACAAACTATCAGTGTACTCTAGTGTCAAAATATTCTCAACATATGCCAAATTGACAAATAGCCACTTCCCACCAAAAGCAAGAAAGGGAACATTCTTTCACAGGGCCTTAGAGCTAAGAAACAGCAAGAAAATGGCAACCATTTTATCTCCGTCCATAAAAGGAAATGAGCCACGTTTTTCGTTATCGCTTGGCCTAGAGACCCTTATACCCCAGCGGCAAGAGTAAGGTATTTCTTCTGCGGCTTATTTGGTCATGGCTTTGTAGCCTGGTCCCACGTGTAGAAGGGAGTTGTTAACTGGTGTGTGCGGCCCCCTCGCTCAAGGAGCATGGCCTTTTCCTGCTGCCCCACAAGCCAGCCAGTCTCTGCGGCCTCGCCCTGGAAGAAGAGCAGTAGCTTGAGGCAGAAGGAGACCTCAGCACTTTTCCAAATCCAGGTGTAGAAAGTGGGCAGCTCCGCTGTGAAAGACAAGGGCTGCGGTGCAGGGGGTGACTCAGCCCGCATTCATGGAAAGCCGGGGTTGTGTTGGGAGAACCCCAAGCTTTCATTTTGTGGTATTTGGAGGCTTAATTCCCAGCTTCTAATTAAATGTATAAACTATAATCACAAAGGTATTTCACAATTAGTTTCTTAGATCTGGAAGAAGTTCTGTGAACCAACTTGAGATGTGGGGGGGAAGAAAGGGGAGGCATGAAAAAGGGGGGAGGGGAAGAACAAGCAATGTGGCATCCAGGAGGCTGCTACCGGACTCAGGGCTGGGATTCCACACCTACGCCCCATCCTGGTAGATGAAGAAGAGTGGAAAGGAGGTAAGAGGTTTCTTCGTTCCACTCGGCTCTTGCTTTCCTACCTTTCAGCTGTCATGATCCAAACCGGACTCAGAAGCAGCAACTGCATCTCTAGGTCACTCGGGTTCATCCATAGGCATGCTCTCACTTGCCATCTTTTTAAAGGAAGAGGCTAATGGGTATTGATGGGGAACAGGGCTGTGTGGGTCTGGACTGCGGTAACAGGCTAGAACTCCCCACTCTTGTCATTGTTCTCTCAGCCAAGAACATTGGGTGGTTACATTCCTGGGACCCTCTCCTAGCTCCTGCCCAATCTACACAAGTCCCCTACTCAAGGAGATGTTTCCGCATAACCAGTCACTATAGCGGTATGGGTGGGGGAGGGCGTGTCAAGGTTCAGGGGAAAATTGTATGCTTTCTGAAAGAAAAAAAATATCAAAGCCCAGATCAAAATGATATGTGAGGTCTTGGTACCTCAGCCCAGTCTGCTCCGTAGCCACCTTCCTGATATATCTTGATAACCTCACAGAACAGTACAGTACAGACAGACCCTAGGTCCCTGGGGCTCGCCCTTCCTCCCCAAAGAGATATGCTCTTGTTGCTGACATTTGAAACTAAGTCTGGTGTCTCTCCTTTACCATACCCCCCAAATATTTTGGGATAAGGAAGAACAAAATAATAACATGTGTGATTTACAGAAGGGCCGAGAGTGTGCTGGTTGCTTCCAGGCCATTATTTCAGACCACAACAACCATGAAAGGGTAAGTACCGGCCTCCTCATGGTCAAGTCTGAGGAGTTTGTCACAAGTCACACAGTGGCCTGGGTGCTCTGGGTGGAAAGAAGTCCCACTGACCACACAACCCTAAGCTCCTCCCACTCCAGCACACCGGTACTGTCTGGTCTTGGAACCCACTCTAAAAGATGTTGGGACTTTGTGTATAAGAGCCAGCGGTGAGGGCGCTTTGTCAGACAGCCGGAAATCTGGTTCTACACACTGCTCTGCCTGGGATTTGGAGAAAGTTATTTGGCTCCTCTGGGACTCAGTTTACTCATTTTTAGAACAGGAAAGAAATAGTACTACCTACCTCATAAGGCCTTGGCGAGGACCAAGGGAGATTCTGTTTGTGAAACACACAGTTCAGTCCCTGCCATGTAGTCACACTTGGTAATGTTGTTGATTATTATTCTTAGTGTCTAGACTCAGAATTACGCTGAGAGAATCTCTTTTTTTGAGTGTGTGTCCAGGAGTGATTGGCCAGCACACACACATACACACACACACACACACACACACACACACACACACACACACCTCAACAGTACTTTTTGTGTGAACATTTTTGTCTTATTATCCTTGTGTCTATTTGTTTTGTGTTTTGTGGGGGGTTGTTATTTGTTTCTTGGGTTTTTTATTTCTCTTTTGTTTTGCTTTGCTTTGTTTTTGTTTCTTAGGATTTTTGGGGTTTGTTTCCTATTAAAAGAGAGAAGGAAAACAAAGTTGGGCCGTTAGGAAGGTGGGAAAAATCTGGGAAGAGCTCTGAGAGGGCGAACATGGTCAAAATATATTGTCTGAAAATATAGTAATTAAACATACTCATGAGCATGCACACACGAAGGTCGTCTGGCAGGAGTCAGCTTTCTCCTGCCATGGAGGTGCTGGGATTGAACTCAGCTTGCCAGGCTTGGCAGTAAGTCTCTTCCCCTCTGGGAGAGCTCACGGACAGGGATTTCACTGTTATCTAGTGCTTATTCTTACATACATTCCTCCCTGCATTCTAAATGTAGTGGCATTTTGAACAAACTCAGTGTTTATGAAATAAATGAATCAATGCATACAGGACCTTTTCATTGATTTTTGTTTTGGTTTAGTTTGGTTTTTGGTTTTTCGAGACAGGGTTTCTCTGTGTAGCTTTGGAGCCTGTCCTGGCACTTGCTCTGTAAACCAGGCTGGCCTAGAACAGCGATCTGCCTGCCTCTGCCTCCCAAGTACTGGGACTAGAGGCGCCACTACTGCCCAGCTCATTGATTTGTTTTGTGCTGAGGAACCAACAGATGACACTCCGCCCTCTAAAGCCGGAAGCGAAACTACACAGCAGAGTTGTCATGGCAATATCCGTGCATAATTCATGCTGGCTCCTCACTGTGACCTTCCAAAGTGATTGGTCTTGAGCTGTCAGAGTTATGTAGGCTGGGAGCATCCAGTGCAGGACACACCTGGGGCTCTGCATCCACACCATACAGATGTCATGTGACAGCTAAAGTTATGTCTTAAGTTTAAACCACTGTGCTTAAGAGATCCAGAAAACAAAAATGCCTTTAGCCTGTAAGCCCCAGTTGCCCAAGGACAGATAACTTCCTGGAATGCTGAGGGCTCTTCTTCATGGGAGATAACAAGCCACATGTTTTCACTTCTGTAAACAGCGTGGGTTGCCCCAACTGCACCAGATGTGCTTAATCATGCCTCATCAGGAAGTATGTCAGGATATATGTTTGCCCCAGCTTGGACGAAGGCAGGAAGTAAGTAGCCTTGTGGGTTTTGCCTTTAAAAGCACTTGGCTAACATGGTTCACAGCTATTCTCTGGGAATCCCAGGTATGGACTTGGCCAGTATCCATCATCCTGGCCAGTATTTAATAAAGCTTGCTTCAAATTTGGCTCAAAAATTGTGGTAAGGGTCTGATTCTCTCCCGGTGGGATTAACAATCATCGCCAAATCATGCTGCAATATGGTGGAAACCCAGTCCCTCATCTCCGTTGAGGTGACACAGGCTACCGGGAAATCTAGATTTCACAATTGCCTGCAAATTTGGCTACCAGTGGCACTCGCCTGAGATCACCCATTGCTCCTTTTTTCCTCTGAGCTGTCTAGTCCCCCATATCTTAATCATTTCTTCCCAGAGTGCTTGGTTACTAAATCGCTTGCGCTTCCAGAAACCCTACCTGAGACAAATTGTTAGTCTCACTTTGTTTTTCCAAACTGTCTGCCTTATTACTTTGTACAGTAAACAAACCAATCTCTAGGAGGAGACAGAGTTGTCCCTCAGGAGGCCAGGAATGCAAGTTACAGGCATGAGTGGCTCAGTGAAATGTAACCCAGCCTCCCCAGGAAGCAGCTCTGAAGGAGACCCCCACAGCAGTCCCTCTCAGACCCTGAATTAGTCACAAACAACATCCAGAATCCTGTTTTCACAGAGAGATCCTTTATTGGGGGCTCAGGCAGAAAAACAGGAGCAGATGACCTTATAATTTCTAAGAAGAGAAAAAGGGGCGGCCTGTGTCAGAATGAGCTAGGATGTGGTGGTATATTTTGATTGGGCATGTTAATTAGGTGAACCAAAGGGGCTTCCCGTTGCTGGACTTTAATACTTTGATAACTGGACCTTGGTGGATAGCTTTAGGAATGCAGGAGAAACCGGGGAGAAGGGCAAGGCCCAAGAAAGTCACATGTTCAAGACGGCTAAGTGTCCCTGGAACCTTCAATTTGGGATAGGAAACCTCAGAAAGGAAAGTGGCTCCTCAGGCATCTTACAGAGCCTACACTCAGGGACATTTGTCGTAGACATTTATTCAAATTTGTTTTCCCTCTCCCCCTTGGCTTTTTAAATCTCTGTTGACTGCCAATCACCGTTACCACCTGAGGAGACTGAACAAATAGTCCCTGTGAGAGTGCACATTTTAAATGCAACTACCCCTGAAAATTCAGAGACCACAGATAAGGGAAGAGAAGCCTAAGATGAAACTGAATAAAATTCAGTACCTGTTACTTTATATAAAATGGGTGTAAAGCAACTGGCTTGAACTATAAGACAAAGCAACAGTCAACAGAAAACACAATAGAAGTGTTTAGTCACCCATTTAAAGGGCCGTAACTGAAAAGAAAAAAGAAAAAGACCTAGCCCACCATGCTCACTGCCCTAGCACAGACCGGGAGATGGCAGGTACTCAGTATCCTAGAAGGAGGGGGCTCTGAGGTTGGGTGGGTCACAGCAATTTAGCCGCGAATTCTACTTCCTGACCCTCCTTTGGAGAGCAGTGACAGGCCAACCTCTGTCCCCCTCTCACTTTGCACAAAGAAGGGCAGTTTTGTGGAGGGGACGATAGTAATGACATCTCACATTTCTGTTTAGTCCGTAGTTGCCTTCTTCCAATTTGCTCAGCACCACCAGAGTCCATGTGAACTAATTGCCAGGTTTCTTCCCCCTACCCATCCCTGAACTCTGAGAGTTGACACCATGGGAAACCTTTAGCTTAGAGGTTTACATCTTGGGGTTGAGTGGGGGAGCATCGGCTGGAGGACTCTAAGAAGCCAAACAACACAGGGAAGGTATTAAGTGGGGAGCCAGGCTGTCAGTTCAAAGCCACCACCACCACCACTGTGACTCTTGGGACACATTCCTGCACTTTATATTCCTCCCTTTCTTCATCCTTCAAGGTTAGGACAGTGATAACTGGGACTTTATAAGGATCGTTAAGCTGCACACCCGGCTCACGGCAACCACTCAGCAAACATCATCTGCCTTTCTACTCGGGTGCTGTCACTCCCTAAGGCGCCCCCATCTTCATCATCATCATTCTCTTTGTCGTCATCACTGTCATCAGCAAACCCTTCTTTAAGAAAAATTTCAAACGGGAAGCAGTGCATTCAATTGAAGATAAAAAGAATATCTGCCCTGTCCCAAGGAGCCCCCAAATCTGAATAAATCCCTCAAATTTTCTTTACTGGTATCTTGATCAAAAGGCTTATTCTAAAGCAGTATTAAATGACACATTACTTACTTTTTAGTCTATGCAGCTCCCCTGAGGCACGCAGAAACTCAAGAGGTCTGAGCTAGGAAGACTGTTTCTATTTGAATACCGAACAAGCAGTAAATCAACTCAATGCCTTTCTCCCCTTCCTGTGCTCTTCAGCATTGGCAGAGCCAAGAATTGATACCTTCACTGTACTTCCCTTCCTATTGTTCCACCAAGCTAAGGAACTTTTTGACATAATTTTTTATTGATTTTTTGATAATGGCACATCATGCACCCCAATCCCACTCATTTCCCAGTCCCTCCATATCCACTCTTTACCCCAGTAGTGCCCCCCCATAAGAAAATTTTAAAAATATTAATTAAAATCAAAACAAACAAACAAACAAGAGCCCCTTTTCCCTCCATCTTTCCCACCTCTCCAGCAGCTCTTCATTCATCTTAGGTGGTGTGGGAGCGGCGGTGTGTCACACATGTGCCCTTATTGTACTCTCAGCTTTACCAGCAAATGTTCACGGCAATGAGTTGTTTGTCTAGCTCAAGCCTCTGGCTTCTGGTAACCATCCAACCCTGGACCCGCAACAAAACTCCTCTTGCTTATCCTGTTGTTGCCCTGAGTCATGGAGATCCTGCGGCTATGGTTCCGTAGGACCAGTCCCTTCTCACACTCCAACAGGTCGTAGATGGGGTAGATGTTGGGGTGGGCCAACTCGAAGCCCTAGATGTGGGTCTGGGTGGTCCCGTCCGTGGGGACCGCCCCACTCAGGTAAGGGGCAGAGTCAGCTCCCCTATGCCTGTGTTGAGGGGTGAAGCCCTCGCTCCTGTGCGTTGGGCCAGCTTTCCCATGGGGGCAGCACCAGCGCTTCTGCAGCAGTGGCCATTGAGGAGCAGGGCCAGCTCTTCCAGGGTCACCAAAGAGTGGTGCCAGCTCGGTATGGCCCTCAGATTTCAACATACATGGTTCCTATAGCCCCCTGTGGTAACACGGGCAATGGAGATCGACACAGACACCAACTGCTGCAGGACCACAGACCCAGACATGATCATAGGCAGCCTAGGGCCGGACATCACTAGGGCAGCACAGATCACCCAGATCAGTATGGCCCTGGCAGCAGCATGGCTCTGACACCATCATGGTCTTAGGTGGCTGACCAGACCCGGGGCATCTGCCTGATTCTCGGTGGTAACAGGAGCCACAGCTGTCAACTCAGATCGTGACTGTGGTAGGGCCATGGACTCAGGGATAGCCCTTGGCAGCAGCTCAGACTGTCATAGCCCCAGAGGTGGCACAGCCCTAGGACACCAACATAGCCACATGGGGTGGCATATATCTCTGGCATCCATGTGGCCTTTGGTGGCAACACAGGCCATATACATCAACATAGACCCCAGCTGTGGCAGGAACATGGACCAGACATGGTCCCCAGCAACAATCTAGGCCTGGATGTTACCATGGCCCCAGGTGGCAGCACAGGGTACTCAGAACAGTATGGCACAGCTGCAACATGACTCTCAGGCACTAACATGATCCCAGGTGGCAGGCTAGACCCCGGGCATCTGTATGGCCTTGGGTGGTTACAGGGACAATGGACATCAACATAGATCCTGGCTGTAATAGGGCCATGAACCCAGAGATGATCCTCAGCGGCAGCCTGGGCTCAGATGTCAGCATGGCGCCGGGTGGCAGAGTAGGTCACCCAGATTGGCATGGCCCCCAAGGCAGCACAGCTGCCAGACACCAACATGGCCACAGGTGGCAGCCCAGACCCTGAATATCTGTGTGGCCTTAGGTGGCGACATGGGCCATGGATGTCAACACAGACTCCGGTTGGGGTAGGACCATGGACATAGCCCGTGGCAGCCCTGGGCCTGGACACCACCACCATGACCCCAGGTGGCAAGCAAGTCACCCACATCAACCTTGTTGTTACCCCCTTCAGTTCCAAGGCACATGAACCAATCCACTTCTCTTTCCCTCCCGTTTCTCTGCCATATTTTTTTTACTCGTCATAATGGTGCTGGGTGGCCTTGTGGATGTCTTCGGCCAGCCCGGGGCCATCAGCTAAAGTCAACTGATGTGGAAGGAAACATTTCCTTTCCTCTTCTGCCTTTTCCTGGCATCCCATCACTTTAGTGCCCATAATTCCACACACTGCTCTAATGCTCCATTATTCTCCTAACACTGGCACCCAGGCACCGAAGCTGCAGAAACAAAGTAAAGCACCTGGCCAGGCCCTCCCACATTGTTACAAGGTACAAAACACAAAAGTAGGGCTTGCTGCCCCAAAGAAGAGACTCCCGAGATGGCAGCAGCCGAGCATTCATCCAATGGCTGGAAACTGCTAGGCGTGGGGCTCCGACAGACGACTGAGTTGGTGACCCTTCTAGAAGACCCGCCCTGCTTTGGGTCCCAAAGCAGCCATTCACATCGTCACTTTGGCCTAACACACTTAAATCTGCCCACATCTTGCTTAATCCTTCCTGCTGTCTTCTTGGCATTCCTATGGAAGAGCACTGACAGGCCAGCCACTATTCACTGCCCGCTCTGGTGGGCAGTGCTGTGGAGGGGACAATGGTGACACCATCTCATATTCTAGTCAGTCCTAACTCATACATATATGAATATATAATGATGAGAATGAATATATATGTTTGTATGGATATATGCATGTGTGTATGTGTGTATACATATATTCATTTTGTTTTTGCCAGAAATTTTTCATATCGCTTCCTCGTCCTTCAGTCTTTCAGATGTAAAGGAGAAAGCCGTGCCATAGAGATTCAGCTCCTTGGTTCCTAATCTTGGCCCTCCCCAGCTTTGGCGCCAAAGGCCAGTAAGGTGGTTAACCTTTCCAAGTTTCAGTTTCCTCATCTGCCGAATGGAGTCATGGATACCTAGCCTGCCTGCATCACAAGACTGGATAAATCCCCAATGAGGTCTGGTATTTGGATGCAACCCACAGTACACAGGGTCTCTACTCCCAACCCCTTATTCTGATCTCTCTAAACATAGCTCTGTGTTAGTGTTCAGTCGGCTTGAATGGATTTAAACCACTAATAATCTAGGCAGGCAAACCTTGTGAGTACAAAGATCATCTATTTCCACTTTAAATGCGCCAGATCGCAGAGCTCCTTTGTAAAAGTGTAAGAGCGGGCCCTCGACACAAACAGCCACTTCCTCTTCTCTTTCCTTTGGTTTTGGAACAGTAATATGAGTTCACAGTCACTTTGCTCTCCCATTCTCCACTCTCTCTAATTACACGGTGTCATGATCCAAAAGATAGACCGCGAGATCTCAATGTTGCTACAACTTGCAAGTGACGCAAATTATCATTAGCAAACTGCATCCGAAACCGAGCGAGAGCACAGCACCCAAAATGCTTCTGGGCAAAACAGCCCACTATAATGACAGAGCCAACGTGGAGGCGGAGGTCACAGCTCCTGGGACACGCCAACCTGGAGATGTTTGAAGAAAGCAAATTATTGCTACGGCAGGTCTTGACGGAGGACTAAACTAACTGCACTTATCCATAATGAGTTTTCACGAAAATAATGCTACCAACGCAATTCACACACGCTGCAAACTCTGGGCTAAGCTGGCTTCCAGACACAAGGCCATCAGCGCGTTCAGAGAAACAGCCACCGCAATTATGACTAATTAACTGGCCTACTCAGTCGGGAGCCGGTTGGAGAGGTCTGAGCTGAAATGTAAATGAGAAAGGAGGGGACTGTCACCAAGCGATGTGTGGCATATCTGCTTTGTTTTGACTTCTTTCCAGACATATTTCAGTTTGCATAAGTATTTGAAGGTCGGATCAGACAGGATTTACAGCACAATAGTATCAGGAATGTCTTTATGAAAACTTTGATATGGTTTAAATTAGGTTTCAAGAAAGGGTGGGGCAGCTGTGGGAGCGCGAGTCTATATCAGTGTCACCTCTGCGCCCGACAGGCACCTCACACCACTTCACCAATCCCAGATGCCCAGTTAGCCTTGGAGCCAACAAGTGAGCCTTTGGGGGCCTGGATTCCAACTATTGATTTCTGCAGCAGCAGAGGCAGCCTGAAGGGAGTGACCAGTACTGCCTGTGTGACCTTTGGTTGACCTTGGGCTCTGTGAGTGGAGGGGTAAAGTTGTCTTTTGGCTTGGGAGCCTGACTTTTTCTTTCTCCAAATGTTATCAGAGAAATCAGAGAGAACCCCACCCCTCCACAGTGGGCAAGCTGCATCCTGTAGAAGCAAAGAGTTAGAGATGATCCCACCTGCTCCTGAGAAAAGAGTTCTTCAGGACAGAAATCCCTCCGCCTCTAATTCTCCAGAGGGCTCCCTTGGAGTCTTCTCTGTGAGGGCAGATAAGACAAAGCGATGTGGAAAGGGCCAAAATCTGTGTGCTTGGTAGGTGACCATGAAGCCAAGCTTGGCACCTGACAGACTGAACCCGGACAAGAGCCCTCTCTTGCAGACTCAGATTTATTAGCAATTGTTCCCCCCCGAAGGTGATGGTTGAGGGGCAAATGAGCCAGCCGAACTTTAAACTGCAGGAGCATCTCTTTCATAATGCCTGTTTTCAGTGCTCCCGGTGGTTATTTTGGGGTACACCGTGGAATGAGCAGGAAAGCCTCCACAGAGAGGTTTAATTGTTTACATTCAATGAAAGGAAAAGTCTGACTTGAAGAGCTCAGATTTAATCTCTTGCTGATTAAAATGGTACTATTGTGCTCTGACCAATGGCTCTGTGAGAAAGGTGAGGGCAGGCTTTTGCCCAGCCATAGGCACCCTCTCACACAAGGGAGCTATACATGCGGGCGTGGACGGACAGACATGCCTGGTGGCTGGCAGCCATCCTCGTTGCAAGAGTTTATTTTCCTTTAGGAACCCACAGCTGAGCAGTGTTCTGCTGCCCGAGCTGTTTCACAACTTTCCATGTAATTAAGCAGTTGGCATGACCTTCTGCAGCAAGATCATAACAGGAGTTAGCAAAGGCAGGTCTTGTACACAAGAACCCTTTGGGCTGCTCAAACATTCAAATAAATGCAAAGCCGCCTCTCTAATCTGGAGTTCGGTGGCACCTTGCTCCCCCACCGTGTATGCAAACATACACACAATCATGCCCACAAATACTGCAAGTCAACATGAAACTATTTCCCATAACTCAGTAACTACAAGGTACAGTAAAACGATGGAGGGAAAGTGCCCTGCGCGTCATTTCTTAAAAGCTACCAGATGACCTTGAAGGTGTGCATCAAAGTTAGCCATTTACAAAAGGCAGATCACTATAGATTTTCAGAAACAAGTTGGTTTAAAAAAATACATATGACTTAAAAAGAAAGCACATTAGGAAAGCACAATTTACACCGCCACTAAACACTGAGTGGGTTTCAATAGATGTACAGAAAATGTGTACCTTCCTGGAAGGGTAACCTGACTCCATCTGTCTGCTGAGTGGCACAGAAAGCAAGCAGCAAATGGAAGAGGGGACATCTTACAAAGATGGCTGTCCCCTGCGTCATTCCTTCTTGGGTACATGTGCAGCTTCTGCACTGGAGATGGAGATGGAGCATTTGATGCTCTGAGCTAAGCTGAGCTATGTGCCTAACTGGACAAGAACTATGGCAGAGATGTTGGACAAGAACTATGGCAGAGATGTGTGTGTGTGTGTGTGTGTGTGTGTGTGTGTGTGACTTCTGAGGCTTTCTGAGTACCAGCTGTTCACATTCTCCCAAGGTCTTTCGAAATATTGGCTGGTAGGATGCTTCTGCTTGGACCTAGGTTCTATGCTGTGCAAAACCTGAGCCTCATAGAAAACCACAAGTTGTTTCCAGCAAGCAGCCAGAAGCAACTGCAGGCTAAGAAGGACGCCTTCACAGGGAGTGTGCACCCTCACTTCTATCTGCCTGCAACTGCACAAGGATTCTAAGTGAGAACTGTCCGTTTGAACCCAGTGGAGAAAGCACTGAAAACAATAGATTATTCCAATTATGAGCATATATGGAACTGACATATGTAGAATCTTGGGGCTTTTGTTTTTGTGTTTGTTTGTTTGTTTGAGACAGGGTTTCTCGTAGCTTTGGAGCCTGTCCTGGAACTCGCTCTGTAGACCAGGCTGGTCTTGAACTCACAGAGCTCTGCCTGCCTCTGCCTCCCGAGTGCTGGGATTAAAGGCGTGTGCCACCACTGCCCAGCTTAATTTTTTTCTTCATAGATTCATAGCAGCCATCTGTCAATGAGGGACCATAACTTCTTACTTGACATTTTAAATATACTTTTACTAATTTTTGAAAATTCATACATGCATACATACAATATATTTCAGTCGTATTGACTCCCACTTCTCCACCCCACCAACTCTTCCCAGATCCACCCCACAACTCCCTGACCTTTTAAACCTTGTGCCCTCTTTTAAAAAAATAAGATATATATATATATATTCCACCAAGTTCCCAAGTTCAATTTGTGCTGCCCATATTCTCTTGGGTGTGGGGCCCTCCACCAGAGCACAAGGACCACACATTTAAAGAAAACCTGACTCATTTCTCAGAAGCCATGAACTGTTGAAAGCTCCTCAGTCAGGGGTAGGGAATCTCCATGCTGGAATGTCGACTGGCCTGATCCTGTACCGGTCTTGTATAATTTGCCCGACATTTTACTGCATTTTTTTTCCATTTTGCCCATTGCCTTTCATCTGCCATACAGTTATTTTTTTTGTTTGAGTTGGGCTGTGATATAGTCAATTGTTTTGATTATTTGATTCTATGGCTTCTGCTTTCCTATACTATTCCATAGGCCTACTCTGTGGAAATTCATTTATTTGGCCATATAATATTCCCCAACTTAACAAATACTCATTTCTGGGCACCTCTTTTGTATCAGGTACTCTCTTGGTTGCTAGATATATAGAAGATAAGATAGAATAGTACTGTGCCTTCAATGAGCTCACATTGACCCACGGGGGAAGGAATCTGAGCACAGACCTCCTATTAAGAACAAGAGAGAGGCAGTGGTGGCACATGTTTATTCTGTGTTGTTTTTGCTCTTTTCACTCCTTGGCGCCTGCCACCCAGCTCACAAATAAATCATACACATGGAGGCCTATTATTACTTATGAATGCCCGGCCTTAGCTCATCTTGTTTCTTGCCAGTTTTTTCTATCTTAAATTAACCCATCTACCTTTTCTCTCTGGGCTTTTTTCTTTCTTACTTCTGTAGATCTTACTTTCCTTCTTACTCGGTGACTAGGGCTGGGTAGCTGGGTGACTAGCCCCTAGCATCCTCCTTTTCTTGTTCTCTTGTTCCTCTTCTTTCCTTCCAGGTTTCTCCTTTTATTTATACTCTGCCTGCTAGCCCCACCTGTCCTTTATTCTGCCTCGCTATTGGCTGTTCAGTTCTTTATTAGACTATCAGGTGTTTTAGACAGTCAAAGAATCACAGCTTTAAAGAGTTAAACAAATATACCATAAACAAAAGTCACACACCTTAAAATAATATTCCCCAACACATGCCTTTAACCTCAGCACTCAGGAAGCAGAAGCAGGTAGATCTCTGTGAGGTTGAGGCCAGCTTTGTCTACAGAATAAGTTCCAGGATACCCAGGGCTACACAGAGAAGTCCTGCCTCAAAAAACAAATCCAAACAAACAAACACACAACTTTAAGTAGTGCTTATTCTCCAAACATTCCATTTCCTTTGTTTTGTTTCTAACATTTTTTCAAGTTGAATCATTCAATATGTTTTTTCGCTGTACTTCAAATATATGGTCATACCAGTTTGATTGCACCATGTATCTTTGCTTCTGTAATTTCCTTTTATGGTTCTACATTATGCAGTGTGCATGTGTGTGTGTGTGTGTGTGTGTGCATGCGCACACACACAGAGATATTCAGATATACATGGATAGGTAGATAGTTGAGTTGATAGATGAAATATTTACTTTCACTGGTTTGTAGTATTCTGTGTGCATACTTAATCTTTTTTAGCCAGCTGTTATTAAATATTTGGATTGCATATGGATTTTCATTAGTAGGAATAATGCTTCTGTGAGTATGTTCTGGTTTATGAATAGAAGTTTCTCTGAGATACATAGGACAAAAATTGCTGGGTCATAGAGTATGCATATATTCAGTTTCACAGTTGAAGCCAAATTGTTTTACAAAGTGATTGAACCATGTTATCATAACTCAAGCTAATTTTAAAACCTCCAGTGTTCCATATTCTTGCTGACAATTAATACTAGCTACCTTTTAAATTTTGGTTAATCTGATCTATATGTAGATGCCATTGTACTTTTTTGGATTTTTTTATAATTTTTTAAACATTTATTTATTTATTATGAATACAGTATTCTCATTATTCTGTCTGCATGTATGCCTGCAGGCCAGAAGAGGACACCAGATCTCATTAGAGATGGTTGTAAGCCAACATGTGGTTGCTGGGAATTGAACTCAGGACCTTTGGAAGAGTAGGCAGTGCTCTTAACTACTGAGCCATCTCTCCAGCCCTGTACTTTTTTGGATTTTTTAAAACCTTATCCAGACACAGATTAAAAATATTCTCATAAGGGAGAAACTCCCACTGATCCCACTGAAAGCAGGAACAAGGCAAGGTTGTTCACTCTCTCCATATCGATTCAATATAGTTCTTGAGGTCCTAGCTAGGACAATAAGACAACAAAAGGAGATCAATGGGATACAAATCAGAAAAGAAGTCAAACTCTCACTATTTGCTGATGATGTGATAGTTTACATAAGTGACCCCAAAAATTCTACCAAGGAACTTCTACAACTCATAAACGCTTTCATTAATGTAGCAGGATACAAGATTAACTCAAAAAAACCAGTAGCCCTCCTTTACACAGATGATAAATGGGCTAGGGAAGAAATCAGAGAAACATCACCCTTCACAATAGCGGCAAATAGCATAAAATATCTCAGAGCAACTCTGACCAAACAAGTGGAAGACCTGTATGACAAGAACTTTAAATCTTTGAAGAAAGAAATTGAAGAAGACACCATAAAATGGAAAGATCTCTTATGCTCTTGGGTAGGCAGAATTAGCATAGTAAAAATGGCAATCTTACCAAAAGCAATCTACAGATTCAACGCAATGCCCAGCAAAATCCCAGCAAAATTCTTCACAGACCTTGAAAGAATGGTACTCAACTTCATATGGAAAAGGAAAAAAAAAAAACCAGGATAGCCAAAACATTCCTGTACAATAAAAAAAACTTCTGGAGGCATCACAATCCCTGACTTCAAACTATAGTACAGAGCTACAGTACTGAAAACAGCCTGGTATTGGCATAAGAACAGACAGGAGGACCAATGGAACCAAATAGAAGACCCGGATATTAATCCACACACCTTCAAACACCTGATTTTTGAGAAAGAAGCAAAAAATATCAAATGGAAAAAAGAAAGCATATTTAACAAATGGTGCTGGCATAATTGGATATCAACATGTAGAAGAATGAAAATAGACCCATATCTATCACCATGCACAAAATTCAAGTCCAAATGGATCAAAGACCTCAACATAAAGCCAGCCACACAGAACCTTATAGAAGAGAAAGTGGGAAGTACACTTGAATGCATTAGCACAGGAGACCACTTCCTAAATATAACCCCAGCAACACAGACACTGAGAGAAACAATTAATAAGTGGGACCTCCTGAAACTGAAAAGCTTCTGTAAAGCAAAGGATACAGTCAACAAGACAAAACGACAGCCTACAGAATAGGAAAAGATCTTCACTAACTCCACATCAGACAGAGGTCTGATTTCCAAAATATACAAAGAACTCAAGAAATTGGTCATCAAAAGACAAATAATCCAATAAAAAATGGAGTGCAGACCTAAACAGAGAACTCTCAACAGAGGAATCTAAAATGGCTGAAAGACACTTAAAGAAATGTTCAACATCCTTAGTCACCAGAGAAATGCAAATCAAAACAACTCTGAGGTTCCATCTTACACCTGTAACAATGGCTAAGATCAAAAACACTGATGACAATTTATGCTGGAGAGGTTGTAGAGAAAAGGGAACACTCCTGCATTGCTGGTAGAAATTCAAGCTGGTCCAGCCCCTTTGGATGTCACTGTGGCAATTTCTCGGAAAATTAGGAAACAACCTTCCTCAAGACCCCGTAATACCACTTTTGGGTATATATCCAAAGGACACTCAATAATGCCACAAAGACATGTGCTCAACTATGTTCATAGCAGCTTTGTTTATCATAGCCAGAAACTGGAAACAACCTAAATGCCTCTTGACTGAAAAATGGATAAGAAAAATGTGGTACATTTACACAATGGAGTACTACACAGCAGAAAAAAAAACCAGCATCTTCAATTTTGCAGGCAAATAGATGGAGCTAGAAAACATTATTTTGAGTGAGGTAACCCAGACCCAGAAAGACAATTATCACATGTATTCACTCATAAGTGGTTTTAAACATAAAGCAAAGAAAACCTGCCTACAAATCACAATCCTAGAGAACCTAGACAACAATGAGGACCCTAAGAGAGACATACATAGATCTAATCTACATGGGAAGTAGAAAAAGACAAGATCTCCTGAGTAAATTGGGAGCATGGGGACCTTGAGAGAGGATTGAAGGAGAGGGAAGAGGCAGGGAGGGGAGCAGAGAAAAATGTAGAGTTCAATAAAAATCAATAAAATTTTAAAAAAATATTCTCATATATCTATGGGTCATTTGCATTTCCTCATCTGGAAAATGATGGTTCACAGCAATGAACATTTTATATTTGTGGGTTGAAGTTTACAGAGAGGAAAAATTAGGTAATGGTGACTTGTTTAATGTTTCTAGGATTGAGTGTATCCTCCCTCCTGTCTATCTCTCTCCCTCCTTCCCTCCTCTTCTGGTTTGTTACTTAACTTCATCAGTAATTACCCTGGTTTAAATTGTAATTTATTAAATGTTCTCAGGTCATCATTTCTCTGATACATTAGGGGTGTCTCCAGTGTCTTTCTTTCTTAAATGGAAAAAAAACCCACTGTTCTCTATCAAAGAAAAGAGTTGTCAAAGAGAAGCCTAGGCAAGCATGCACAGGAGGAAAGTCAGGGCAGCCAGAGTATTTTATATTCTTAGAATCTAAATGAAACACTAAGAAATCCCAGCACCCAAGGGCCCTTGTCTGTATGCCAGTTATCAGATATCCCTCCCACCACACTGGGATGTCCTAGCTTCTGCCCTGAGAATGAACAATCCCAGCCATTCCATGTCCAGTCCTCTTTACAACTGGAGAATCTGAGATGCAGTGGAGGAGAGCAAAATAAAAATGTCAGATGGCCAGAGAGTCATGTAGACCAGAACTTCTGCATCTGTGTACTTTCAAAAACCTATATGGAAAGGTCTGTGAAAGGACATGTAGTGGGGAGCAGGGAGAAAGAACTAGAGCAGAGTTGTCATTTTCCAGGGAAAAGTGTGTGGGCAGCTTCCTTTATGTCTGGACAAAGCAGAGCTGCCTGGGTTTCAATAATTAGTATGTGGTGATGGCTGTGTTCAGTTGCCTCAAGGCTCAGATCAGAGCAACACAAGAATTTTGGAAAGTTCCTTCTCCAAGTATAATACCTAAAGAAAAGACGAACAGAATTAAAATTATTTGACATGGAAGGGGGAGTTCTGAAGACTAAATTTGCTATTGCCAAACAACTAGAAGAAAGACGCATCTGTGTGGTACACAGAAGAGAAAATCAGACAGCAGGGACTGTCTACACAAATAAAGAACTTCCCAATTATAAGGGCCAGTAAAAAATAAATCAACAGGCAAATTACAAAAATAATAATGAGTATCAATAATAATAGGTATGATTTGCTGGACCTATTTGGTACCATTTCAATTTAAAGGCACTATAGATAGACATGTCCTAGTTTAACATCATAATAATGCTGCAGTCAATAATGTTGGTTCAATTTCAGATCAATTTACCTCAACAGAGAAATGAACACTGTTCAGCACTTCTTTTTTTTGTCCATTTTTCTATCAGTTCTCACTTCCTACCCTTGAAAGAACATTAGAAATTAATTGTCCCAAATATCCAAAAGTGTTCTGTGTGTTGCAGCCTTCCCCCAAACCCAGCATTGATCTAGCATATTCCTCTATCCAGCACTAATGTATTGTTTATCCTCAGCAGTGCATTTTGTACTGCATGCTGTGTGAAGCTCTCCACTGGAGTGGTGCAGCATTGCCCCCAAACTGCTTACCTACAAGAGGCACATGAGCTACAGAAGGGCAGAGTTCTCTGAAAAGTTCTTTTGTTAATCTCATCTCGATATCCGTACTGCAGTGTCTTTGAGCTCAGTAGAAGAGGTTCCTTGACTGACTTTTCAAGCTAGTTGAACATTATTTTATACACAGAAATGCTTTTCAGATCATCTCCAAAATACAGAAACACAGCATCCTCTAAGACAAACTCTATACCAGTCAGTCAGGAACCCTCTGCCCCTCCACAAGGCTAAAGACTTTAGCGTTTACTGCTGGAGAGGGTGAGAAGCAGACAGTAGTCCTGTCCGAGGCACAGAGCACATGAAAGGCTTCAAGTTGAAGCGGGAACTTTTAAAATAGTCTTCCATTACTGGAGTCTCCAGCCTAAGCACAAAATCATATTAGAGAAACTTGAAGCCAGTGACATGCTAGCGGTAGCCATGACAACATTAAAAACTGAACATACTTTAGTTTTTGACTTCAAATTGATTAAAAAACAATACTCTCCTCCACACAAATGGCCGAGTAGGAGACGCAAGTCCTCTTTTAGTCAGAAAGTATTTACTTCAGTCTTTATTCTTTTACATATACATATAGTTGTTTGAAAGTTAGAAGATACATATATTTTTGATAAATATATGTATCTCTCTCAAAAGAAGAATTCATAAAACTCTCAAAAGAAAAAACAACCAAGAGAACAGGATTCTGAGATGAACCAGAGGTTGGAGGTCATAGAGAAAAAGGTTAAAGCAACTGGTTAATGTCTTAAAGGCAGTAGTCAAGGAAAACAGATGAGACATTTCAGTACAATGATGGATGTGATGGGGAAAACACTTAAATGCTGAAAATGACACAGTGCAGCAGTATTAGAAGTGCCTTCACCTAACTCATCCATGCACTCAGGTGTGGGGTTGTTCGGTGAACATGGACGTGTGTCAGCATATGCTGCACAAACTGGAACACAAAGGATGGAGTTGAGGGAGGCCGAGCACATAAGCTTTGTCTGAAATGTTTATGTAGACAACAGGAATATCAGAATAAACAAAAGCTGGCAGTTTTCCAAAAAGAAATAGATTAAACTCAGGGAATCCCAAACAGATTAGATAACAAAGCTCAGCTTTGTTATCTAAAAAGAAGCTAGAGTAAGCTCACAACCAATTAGGCCAATGATAGTCAAGTGGCTCAAAAAGAAAGATGAATAATTAAGAAATTGCATACAGAGGAACAAAGCTAAGAATGATGGTAGGTTTCTCATCTAAAACTAAACAGGTAGAAGACTGCTGTTGCAGGATATTTGTACACTGTGTAATGATGTGCTGCTGTGACTGGTGTAATAAAAAGCAGAACAGTCAATAGGTAAGCAGAAGGTATAGACAGGACTTCTGGACAGAGAGAGAGAGAGAGAGAGAAACTGGGAGGAGAAATCTAGGTGTGCAGTTTCACCAGCAGACTCAGAGCAAGTCAGATGTGCCATACTAAGAAGTGGTAACCAAGTCACTGGGTAGAATATACATTAATATAAATGGTGTAGGAGGTCCTTCTGACTATGTGTTGCTTTCATTGGTTGAATAAAGAAACTGCTTGGCCTTCTGATAGGGCAGAACTTAGATAGGCGGGGAAGATAGAACAGAATTCTGGGAAGAAGGACAGAGTGGCAGACACTATGAAGCTCCTGCCTAAGACTGACACTGGTTAGAATCTTTCCTGGTAAGCCATGACATTGTGGTGTTACACAGATTGGTAAAAATGGGTTAGATCAGGATGTGAGAGTTGGCCAAGAAGAGGCTAGATTTAATGGGCCAGACAGTAATTTAATTAATACAATTTCTGTGTGGTTATTTCAGGGGTTAAGCTAGCCAGGTGGTGGGACACAGCCCATTCCTCTTAGTACATATAAACAGATTAATTTAAGTTATAAGAGCTAGTTGGGAAAAAGCCTAAGCTAAGGCCAAGCTTTCATAATTAATAATTCTCTGTGTCATTATTTGCAGGCTGGCAGTCCCAGCAAAATGTACCCAACATGGAGCCATGCATATCCACATAATGCCTGAGAAAGCTAAAAAAAAATTGACTGCAGTCTCTTGGGTAGGTTCAGCATACAGAGGCACTGCTTTTTTAAGAGGTCCTGCTGTGCAATTGAGCACTTGAGCAACCAGCACTGGGTACAAATGTCTACCACAGAACAGCACAAGGCTAGGCTCTTATGGAACTGAGGGGAACAGAGCCAGTTTCTAGAGTTGTGCAGTGTTAGCCTAGCAGTTTAGGATTTGGCTCATGCAGTCAAGAAATGCTAGAGACACATACACACACAAAAGCCAGTTCCAGACCAATAAAAACCTCTGAATATGCTACAGTGTGTTTAAAATGTACTTAGATGAAAAAAAGAGAGAGAAAAAGAGAATAAGAAAAAAAGTGGGTATAGACAGTTATAAATATAGATATAGATAGTTATAGATATAGATATAGACAGATATAGATAGTTTAAAAATAATAAGGAAAATCTTTTATAAAAATGAGTAAAATAATATTTAAAAAATAAGCCATGTAAGGATGGGAAGTATGCAGAACATCTGGATTCTGTATAGTGCTTTGCTAACTTTGAATTGTTTGAATGCTAATGAGTGAACAATAACTGCTGGGAGATACTGGATTATGGAAAGGATTTCTTAATTAAACCAGCCTATACACTTTAGAGAGGTCTTAGCTTCAGAATGGAAGTTGCAAAATGTGTTGCATTGGAGGAAAGGTTATACCTTTGTTTCTACAGGAAACAAAAAGCTATGGTTTCTTCAATGTTAATAGAGATCAGATTTGACCAGTGGAGAACTCTTGAGGATTTGGGCTACAGACATGAGAGAGAAAGAGAAAGACTACAAGACAAGTGACATGTATATTGATTCCTCTGCTTGGGAACAGCTCTGAGACTGGGTGAGACATGATACATCTTATTGGCTACAGAGTCCTCATGACTTATTATTGCATGCCATCCTTTCATATGGCATGGATAGAAGTTTGGTTATACAATACCAACAAACTTATAAAGTTAACAGATGACTTTACCTGCTCAAACATAAAAATTATCTTTAGCTGACTTATACACACCACACATTCCATACATGTGTTAATGCAGAATTGTATGTTACCTTTAAAGGTTTGTGTGTTTTCAGAACAAAAGGACCAGACACCAATAAAGACAAGTAGCCCAGGTGATCCAGTCTCTCAGAATGCCTCTGTTGTAGTTTCCTCAAAATTCTGCATCCAAAACAACTTCAAAGCAGCTAGCTGAGAGGGTCCAACCTCACAGACTACTCCAGCTAGGACTTCAGATAAACCCTGTACTTTCCCATCACACAGAGACTAAACAACAGTGATAAAAATAATACAGCTAGCTCTCCTACGATTTGAACATTGTCCCAATTTCCTCAAGGTCCTAGCAATGCTGTCACCTCAAGACAACAGGAAGTAATTTTAAAAACATAATACCCACATTCCCAAGCAGTTGGGTGGGTAGTTTTTGGTCATTTGGTGGACTATGGATGTTTCTTATTATTTAGTGGGGTTGGTTATAAGTTGTTTTTGGTAAGGGAGGAAACTAAGCAAGAGAGATTGGATTCAGAGGAAACTAAGCAAGAGAGATTGGATTCAAAGATCTTTTTCTAAAAAAAAAAAAATGGGGGGTATGGGAAGAAACTAAGGAAGGAAGATTGGATTCAAGGATCTCTTTCTGAAAAAAGTGGGGTGTATGGGAATGATAGCATAAAAGGGTATATTACTGAATCTACTTTTAGACTAAAAAGCAACTACTAATTGTAATATAAATCAAATATTTTACATTGGTATAGATTTTTACATATTGATACAAATTTAAGGTTATTTTTGTTAGAATATACTGTATATATGTTTCTGCTCTTATTTAAAGTATTTTTGTATAGTAATACAAATTTAAGGTTATTTTTTAGAATATTCTGTATTTATGTTTCTTACTCTTATTTAAGGTAATTTTGTATATTGATACAAATTTAAGGTGATTTTTGTTATCCTGTATGTATGTTTCTACTCTCTTGTTTGAGGTATTGTACCCATGCAGCTCATTTAAAAATGTAATATAAAGTTCTAGTTCTTGTAAGCAATTATTAAAAACTATTTAGGATAATTAAAAATACAGGTTATCAGTTAATCATCTATATAAATCAAACTTGTAGTCATATTAGGTATGTTTTCAATGTTAAGCAGATATATTTCAGACAGGTGCTCTTCAAATACTTTAGAGACTCACATAATATGGCATTTAAGATGTTTTAATAACATAAGACTTTTTATGACAGTGAGACACATCTGCTCCTGACAGCACCAATCTACTTCAAAAAAAAAAAAAGATGATGGTCATTGAAGAACCTACAAATAGAGTTTGCTTTTATTGTGGCAAAATTAGCCCCTGGGCAAGAAACTGCCTTTGCCTTGACTGCAGACAGTATGCTGTCCAACTTGGACAAGCATGACACAAAAGAAAGCAACTACAAAACTTTGCCAAGACAAGATAGTACACTTCTTCAAAATTCCTGCCTCACAGAAAAGTCTGTCAGGTATTCTAGGCCTATAAGCATGACGTAGAATTTTCCTCTGTATGCTGTGAATACCATTGGTTAATAAAGAAGCTGCTTTAGGCCTATTAAAGAGCAAAATAGGGTAAAGCAGGAAAGCAGATAGAGGAGGAGAGAGTAGGCAGAGTCAGAGAGATGCTGTGTAGACACTGCAGGAGACAGACGCCAGACAGAACCTTGCCAGTAGGCCACAACCTTGTGGTGATGCACAAATTAATAGAGATGAATTAATTTAAGATATAAGAGCTAGCTAGAAATATGCATAAGCTAATAGGCCAAGTAGTGTTTTAATTAATACAGTTTTGCATCTGGACAACCAGGAAACAAACAGCAGCCTCCATCTACATAGGCATAAGATGGATGCCCTAACATTACAGAAGAAACTTGGGTGACTGACCAGGCAGCCAGCTGTCTCCATCATTTCTACAGTTTTGGAAAGTGTTTGCTCTGTACTTCCTGTTTGATGGAGTCAAAGACAAGATAGTTATAGTTACAGTTTTCCTTCTTACCAAATCCAACAAGAAATTCACAAAAGAGATGTAAAGTCCATAAGGTTGGGAGACATAAAACCTTAAGTTGTTTATCTAAGAAAATGTTTTGAGGTTTAGAATGATAGTTTTGGGTTGGCAATACAAGTTATGATAGAAAGTGGCTTATTATAAAACTTTAGATTCATCAAGATGGAATAGATAATAGAGTATTTTCTCTGAATATGCCAAATACAAATGGACTGAACATTGTGATTGTAATTCTTGCCTGATAATTGTTCTTATTATATGTAGGTTTACTGTGCTAGAGTTAAGCCCTTTCCTTTTTATTTAGACAAAAAGGGGGAAATGTTGCAGAATATTTGTATACTGTGTAAAGAAGTTGCTTTGATTTGGTGTAATTAAAAAACTCTAGACAGGAGATATAGGTGGGATTTTCAGCCAGAGAAAGAGAAACTAGGAGGAGGAATCTAGGCACACAATTTTGCCAGCAGACTCAAGCAAGGCAGATGGGCCATACTAAGAAGAGTATAGACTAATACAAACAGGTTAACTTAAGTTGTAAGAGCTAGTTGGGAGAAACCTAAACTAGGTCAAGCTTTCATAATTAAGAATAAGTCTCTGTGCTGTATTTTACAGGCTGGCAGTCCCAATTAAAAAGCATTACTACAGACTGTCTTAGTTACTGCTATATGGTTGTATAAGAGATACCATGGCCAAGGCAACTTTTATAAAAGAAAGCATTTAATTGAAGGCATGCTTACAGTTTCAAAGGATTAGTCCATGATCATCATAGCAGGAAGATGACAAGCATGGTACTGGAGCAGTAGCTGAGAGATTTACATCCTATTCTACAAGCAGCAGACAGAGAAAGAGAAACTGGACTTGGCATGGAATTCGGAAACCTCAAAGCCCACCACTAATGACACACCTCCTCCAAGAAGGCTCACCTACTCTAGCAAGGCCACAACTCCTAATGCTTCCAAACCAGTTCACTAATTGGGGACTAAACATGGAAACATATGAACCTGGGAGCAGGGCATTCTCGTTCAAACCACCACGAAGACAGTGGAACAATATCTTTAAATGAAGAAAGGAAAAAATATCTATCCCAGTGAAAGTATATTGCAAAATAAAAGAGAAGCACATTTTCTTTGATAAAACTTGAATTACCAGCAAACCTACACTACAAAAAAAAATTAAAGGAAGTTTTAAGCTAAAAGGTATATGACACTAAATCAAAACTTGAATCAGGAAGACAAACAGAAAAAAAGAAATAGTTAAAACAAAGATTCCTCTGACTCCACATAAATTATATAAGATAGATAGCCAATTTAGCAGATTGTGTTGGTGTGTGCCAGATCCCTTTAGTGGCCTGGTAAACCCTTTTCCCACTTGTTGGAGCTCACAGATTCACTCTTCTTATGAGAACTTTTAGCCAGTTGAAGCCACTAGGTCAGAGAACATGAAGGAAGTCTTGCTCCCAAAGGCAGCACTATGGTTTGAATACATTCCCTATCTTGCTCCCAAAGGCAGCACTATGATTTGAATACATTCCCTACCACCCATGTGTTAGAAACTGAATTCTCAATACAATAGTTTGGGGAGCTGGAGAATAATAAGAGGTGATTGGATTACAAGAGCTGCTCCTCCTCAAAAGGGTTGATGGTTTGATCACAGGAGCAGACCAGTTATCAAGTATGTTGTTTGCAAAGCAAATTGTGCTCCCTCTTGCTCTCCTGTTTCCATCTTCTCTTGCCCTTCTGCCTTCTGTCATGGGATGATACAACTTGAAATATTCATCAGGTGCCACTGTCAAGCTCTTGGGTTTCTCAGACTCCAGAGCTACGAGTCAGATACATTTCTCTTCATTATAGATTTAGTCTGTTAAGAGTATCCTGGTACATTAGCACAAGCACAGACAGGTAACCAATAGCCAACAATTAATAGTAGGCGCCAAAAAAGCTTGTGAAGTGGGATAACTGAGGACCACTCATGTTTCAGAGTGGGTACTAACAAAGCTTCCCCTTTTGTTATGAGATGGGATAGACATGGACCACTCAATTTCAGAGTCCTGTGGGCTCAGCAGAGGCTGTTTCTCCTGCACCCAGGCCCTTGCCTCTTTCCTGACTAATGCTGCTGGCTTTCTGTTGGATAAGTTTTAACAGAGAGGACTCCCTTAAGACTGTCTTTCTCAATCTTTGCTTCTGAGGAACCTCACCCAAGGCACCAAACATTTGCCGTATTCTTTGTACATGTTGCTTATCAAACTAAGCATTTCCCTTTACTATGTCCTAAGGAGTTTATATTAAGAAGAGATAGTTTTATTAAGTTGTCCCATATTTACTAATATAATCATGTGATGTTTCTTTAGCTAACATAAAAAATTATGTAGAAATAATTCAGAGTTCTAAGAATAAATGCAATTTGGTCATTACTTTAAAAATAATAAGTTGCTAATCTGTTACTACTTTTCAAGATTATCAGAGAGCAGAAGCAGCAATCCCCAACACATTTGAATCTCCCAAGGCTACTAATAGCAAAGCAATCTGAACACATTTCCAATCCAGCGAGTTTACACTGTGCTGTTCAAGTCTATAAAAGGAACATGTCTACCCACAGGCTATGGAATGTGAGGGTCTATAAGTACCCATCAATGACCTGGGTCCAGAATCAGTTTTAGCTTGAAAAAACAATAAAACTCATCTTTCCATTGTTGGATAGTGTCTTCCTGGGGGTCAAATACATGGCTCATCATCCCCAGAGGATTAAAAGAGTAAAAGAAGTCAGAAAGCTGGCGCAGGGTCTTTCACAGACGAGATTTTAAGAAACAGCAATGAAAAGACTTTCATCGCTGATCCAGCACGGAAGGCCGACTTCATCTTTGTTTATCTTAGATATTAGAGGAGGGTCTGCAAAGACAGCTCAAATGCAAAAATCAGTGGCCTTTCCAGAGTTGCGTTCCCAGCACCCACGTCAGAGGGCTTGCAAATGTCTGTAACGTCAACTCCAGAAAATCCATAGGCATGCACGCTGATAGTTATATATCAACAAACACATGCACACACACACGTGCACACACACACATATACACACACACACATGTATAAATAAAAATAATAAAAATAGATTTTTAAAAAGGAAGGTTAAAGAATTCCTTGTACAGATTTTTCTTTGGGCTGCCAGCTCACAAAAAAAATGACACAGAGACTTATTAATTATAAAAGCTTGACCTATAACTTAGGTTTGTCCCACCTGCTCTTATAATTTAAATTAACCCATTTATATTCATCTACATTTTGCCCCATGACTTTTGACCTCTCTTCCATCTTGCACCTCCTGTTTCCTCTCCGTGTCCTCTGGTGTCTTCCCCAACCTAAATTCATCTCCTTCTTTTTTCTCCCTACTTGAAAGTCCTACCTAACCTCTTCCTGCCTAGCTATTGGCCCTTTGGCTCTTTACTAAAACAATCAGAAGGAGCTTTGGCAAAGACACATCTTCACAGTGTACAAAAAGTCTATTCCACAACAGTTCCCAAAGTCTTATCCTAGAATCATTTCATCACTAAATCTTTGTATTTATTAATGGAGAAAAAAGTATTTCTTCTAGCTAGAAATTTCAGAAATGTTCAAGCATGGAGTAATGTCACTTCGTGTCAGTATTAAAAGTACCTATGATTGGCTGGTGAGATGGCTCATTGGGTACAGGTACTTGCTACTAAGCATGATGACATGTTTGATCCCTGGGGCCCACATGGTAGGAGAGAACAGACTCCCTCAGGTTGTCTTCCAACCTCCACATGGACTATGGCACTCATGTGTCCCTCACACAATAACTAAATAAATGTGACTTAAAAAGCAAATGTCAAAAATAATCAACTTATAAAGATAAAGCCTTGTTCTTCCCAATAAGGTCCTACTCCCTGTCCAGTTGATATTATTGTTTGGGGATCTGTGGTGACACAGCCCATCATGGTAAGAGCACATGACAGGGTAAAAATCACCAACCTCAAAGCCAGGAAGTGAAAGGGAAGGAAAGAATTCAGCTGAGGTCCCTTCAAGGACACACTTCAAAGACTTCCCACTAAGCTTCATTTCTTAAAACCCATGCTACCTCCAGGTAATGCCAACCTGGAAACCATGCCTTTAACATGGACCTTTGGAGGACAGTTAAGATCTGAACTATAGCAGTCATCAAAGAGCGCAAAGACTCACAAACTTGGAGTGATGCTAATCCACTCAGTCTCTAGTGGCCCACAGTCCCGAAATGACTGATGGCACAGGCTTTAGCTACAAGGTTAAAAGATTTCCACATCTGTTACGCAAGGCAAATGCATTAGTGCATTTTCTGCTAAGCTCCAAATTCCTCTAAGGTTGTGAGAGCATCTTGTCTCTCTACTGTCCTGTATCTCCTGGAAAAGCATTAAGGATGCAAGGGAATTTTGTCAATTGTCACTGAATTAAAGATAAGTGACCCATTAGGAAAGGCTATATTATTCCACTGAAGAAAGTATCCACACACTATTGAAGACAGAAATGCTCTGCCTGGAGAAACCTCAGCAAACTCTGGGACTGTCCTCTCTAAATTCCTCTCTCTTGTCCTGCACTGATTCATGAGAGCTCGCGCATGAGCTCGCGCATAAGGTGCAGCTTTCCCCCAAAAGTTCTGAACCCTCTGCTGTGAAATAAATGCTCTCTAATCAGATCCTCCGAGAGCAGCTGACTCGCAATTTGGCTTTTTGAGGAACTCTCCCGTGACTGAAAACTGTAATAGTCTAATGAGAAGACCATCCATGCCTTCTTTCCGATCAGTTTACTATTACCAGAAGCAAGTGACCCCTCCCTCAGCTGTCCCAGACTCGCTCTGTTCTTTCCCACCCATCATAACTACATTTCCCTGAGCCCTCTTCTGGGTGATATGGTTAATATTGATTTGCCACCAGGAGCGTCTGCTTCTTCCCCTAACTGTAATTGCTCCAGTTTAGGAGGAAACAAGCCGTGGAAAGAGCTGCTATTCCTTGCACTCTAGCCTTTTACCTTCCGTCAGCTCCCTGACCCTAAGCGGTTTGGTTTGAATCAGAGCATATTAAGTTACACCGCTTCATCTAGTTTCACAGAGCTCAGAGACGGCTGGAATTTGGTGCTGCAAGGAACCTCAGTGGCGAGTCAGCCCTCTCATTCTACCAAAACTGAGCTCCAGAAAAAAAAAAAATCCTTAACATTTCTTAGATCTAGAGCTAGAATTGAGATAAGTCAAATGAAAACATTACGCCACCCTGAACTAAATCAAGTGCATGAACTAAATCAAACAGTTAATCAAGTAGGACTTCACTCTAAGTTGCCCCAGTTCCCTAGAAAATGGGGAGGTCCCCTAAGCTGCTCTCCTGGCATCTTAAGGAAGAAGTCGATGCTCGCTTTCAACAGACAGGTCTGCCTTTCCACACCCCTGGATCCTCCGCCCTGCCGGCGTTAGGGCTCTACTTAACTAGGTCTCAAATCTCTTAGAAAGTAACATTTTTAGGAGTCCTTCCATTTCACTTGACCTGTCCACCCCACCCTCATACCCTGTCCTCCGTGGTTAGCTCTACAGAAGAGAGAGCAGCCACTCAAGTCTGTGAAGAGCACCTGCTGAGAGCCGCCCTCTTCCAGCCAATAAAATGTTATTTTGTCTGGGCACCACGTGAGCAAAGCTTAAAAACTTGAACTTTGGGTTATTATCCAAAATCTGAAATTCTTTTCATTCCACAAGGAAAGATAAGGCTTACAATGTAAACACAGCCTAAACAAGCATTCACCAAGCTCATTAATGCCCTCAAAGAAATAAATGGCTTGACATGGGTCATTTCTTAGAACCAGTTTTGAAAAGAAGGAGAGATGGGCAGGTCAAGGGTATGAAAGGGGTTGTGAGCATAGAGGAAAGATTGGAGTCTCTGAAGAGAAACCGGCTCCTCACCATCACCCAGAATAAGGCTGGAATTAGCTGCCTCTACATTGCTCTGCATATTATTTTTAATTTTGCTTGACCACAAAGCCAAGTGCTCTGGGTTTTCAAATGGCAGGAAAGCCCTCGGGTAACACCTACTCAGACAAAGATGAACAGGACCTAGGTCCTTATAAACCTAGCTAGTAGAAAAAGATTTCAAATCCTGCTTTGGTCTACCAATCATTATATCATCTAATCAGGCTAATGTTTATGTTAATATAGCCCATTTGGCTGAAGCATTCAAAGCGAAAGAGGAACTGTCGTGGGTTTACAGAAAGCAACAAAATCGGTTTCCTGAGCACTCGGCAGTATTGCATTAGCAGCCGTCAGAAACACATTGAAGGAAAAAGTCAACACTCTTGCTAGAGGGCTTTTTGTACTGGCATGCGTGTTTCCAGAAATGGAGAAGTTTGGTAGAGTAAAGAAATTCAGTCCTTTTTAAATTTTCTCTTTCATGGTGAATAAAAAGCAAAGAAAAAGAGAAGGTAAAAAAAATGTATTTTTTTAAAGGAAGATTGTACTCCCCTTTATACACACCGCCTGGGTTAATGTGTAATTGACAAGATTAATGGCTGCTTAATCTTTGCCTCTATTGTTTACTGGCTGGCTGGCGGCCAGACATCTTCCTGTTCTGCCCACCAGTGGGTTCGGTTTGTAAGAAATGTGGTAAGAGGCTAATAGGGTCTGTATGCCACGTGTGAGCTTACTAAAGACGTTCAAAAAGAACCTCCAGGGAGGCCTGGAGCCTTTGGCTCTGGTGGGGCAAGCCTCCTTCATATTGTAAGGAGTCTCACTTCTAAACTGCTGGCTAAGCTGTGCCAAAACACAACCAAGTTCAACCTCGCTGAATCCTGCCAGCGAGGGGGATGGGGAAACAGAAAGTCTCAGAACCTATGGGACGACCTGTCTGCTGCCCTGCGCACAGACTACTGCGTTCCTCTGCTCTTCCGCTCTCTGGGCTGTGCTGGGGAGCCGGGCTTAAGTCTGCGGGTTCTATGGGAACATAAGAGGCCTTCCTGCCTATGCTGCCCCGTCCTCTTCCTAAACTCTTACCTCCTGCCTTGTGAGATATGAGACAAGCAAACAGACAAGACATAGAGTTGTGAAGCACACATATAACTTACACGGATGGGTACCATGAGCTCAGCTGCTCCCTGGCTCACCCTATCTCCTCTGGCCTGTCACAGTGATTGACATGGTTTTCTGTACAGAAACAAAAGCCCCTGTAATCTTTCTCACATGGCTTTATTCTGGTCTGGGTCACAAGTGTTCACCTCAACTACCTTGACCTTTATAGCTTTCCTTATTTTCTAACAAGTCAAGTTCAGATTTCTGACATCCAAGGAGAACCTCCCAGAACACATCCTGATCCATCTTTCCTGTCTTCTCTTCCTACATGGCTTTGCTGTATACCTCCATGCTTTCTTCTTTCCATCCACTGTTTTTCTGTAGAGATGGGCATCCCCAATTCAAAAACCTGAAATGCAAAATGCTCCAAATCCGAAGCCTTTAGAGTGCCAACAATAAACAGAAGTGGATAATTCTACATTTGACTTCGTGTGACAGACTGCAGTCAAAACTCAGACATACTAAAAATATTATGTAAAATTATATATATGTATATATATATAATCTGTGAATAAATTTTGTACTTAGGTCTGGGCCTCTGTGACCAAGGTATCTCATTATGCATATATAAATGTTCTAGAATCTGCTGGGAGCATATTCAAAATTTGAAGCCTTCCCGGTGCCAGGCCCTTCACATAAGGGACTCAGCACCTGTACCTTCCGCTCCTGTCTCTCTGGCGCAGACCCTTTCTCCATCTCCTTGCTATTCCCTCTCACACACCTCATACTTCTCCTTCTCAATACTCATTCCTTCACCATTTGAGAAATTACTTGTGTAGGTTTGAGCTTGGTCGCTTTCTCCCTCACTGGGCAGGAAATTGACTAGAACCAGGGCTCACACATATGGTGTTGCATGGCATGGGCTAACAGTCAGTCATGATATTAACAAATTGAACGCCACCTTCAGTCTCTCTCAGTATGTTCTTACCAGCAATCATCTGAAGTAACAGGCAGATGTTGTGATTCCTGCCACGAGGTCATTCTCCTGGCTTTATCGTGAGTGTCTGAATCCTGATCTCATTGCTCTTGCTACTGCAAGTTTTCTTGACAGAAGCCCCCTTCACTGATCCTTTGCATGGTTCACAAGCCCAAACACAAACTTTTAACTGGCTGGAACTAAGAATACAGCTGACTTCATTGGTCATTATTAACTGATTTACTTGACATCTCCACTTCCACATCCTATACACGAAAGAAAAAAGAATAATTCTTTTTTTTTTAAAGTTAGTCTACAAATCTTTGGGAACTGGAGATATGTTCCAGTAGTAGAACACTCGCCTAGCATGGGCAAGGCTCTAGGTTGAATTTCCAACCACAGCCCCTCTCTCTACCCAAAGTAGAATTAATTATATTCCATTAAAAAACACCTCTTTTTATTATTTCAAAGTTTCAGCCATTCCATGTACACTTCTTCAGGGATGTTCCACTCCAGACAGCAGTCAAGCTCAGCAGGTAGGAACTCAATGTTTCTGTCCAGCAACAGATGAAAGACTGGAGTATTGGGAAACAGACAATGTTAAGAATGAGCACATGCAATACAAAGTTTAGTTGGAAAGAAATGGAGAGCCTGAAGAAACTTGAAAGCTTGGGGGGCTTTGGACTAAGTCTGGTTTAGCTTGCATTGAGTCTGTGCTGTCTAAATTCTGGGGCCTGAAAGTCACTCTGCTTTTTGGGCGTTTTGCTGGCAGAGGAAAAGGCACCAACAATGCCCGTCTTTCATACCATATGGAGGAAGGGTCATGCATGTGGAATCATCTAGAGAGTGGCTGAGAGGAAAGAAGTGGAGAGGTTTCGTGATCATTGGCAGAAGCTCGAGCACCATCTTTAGAGCCAGAGGGAGCTTCAGTCTGAAGCCTGAGTGGAATAATTGAGAATTGGAAAGTTAGAGGGGCAGGGGACCAGGATTTAAGTAAGGGTTATGGGGGAAGGGGCAGAAGGCACAGCAAAATTGAGTATGAGTTAGACATAAAGTGCCCAGTGTTGAGGTCAGACCCAGAGCTGCTGTTTTAAGTGGTGCTGAAAGGGAACAGCCCACGGCAAGAGGAGAGCGGGGCACTAGGGAGGCTGCAGTCAGCACACAGGGGGCTGTGCTGTTCTAGCTTGTGCTGTGCACTGCCAGAAGCTGGGGGGAGGAGAGCGGATGCCAGAGAAGCATCACTCAATGGACAGGGGAAGGCTGGGGGTCTGGAGGCTCTCACAGAAAATGAGCCTGGAGCAAGAGCAAGCGAAGAAGCAGGTCAAGGTCTCTCTAAGACTGCTTTGCACAGCCTGCAGAGAGGACCGTGGGGGACTGGACAAGGAATCCCTGGCCAACCAACTGAAGGCAAATAAGGTACAGAAACCAAAGCTAGAGAAAGTGCCTGAGGCAGGGAGTCTGGAGAGATAACAAACCGTTTCTTCTTCCTGGAGAAGCAGCCAGCAGCCCTGAGGAAGACATGGCCCTGAGATGCAGTTCCAGCCAAAGTGTTTCGAACAAAGGGACAGGGGTCACTTCTAGAGTAGGTGCTCCATGCTCCACTTGAACCTACCTGTCTTCCTACATAATGTTTGCCTATGTGGAGCCTGGGTGTTCGTGTCCAGGATAACACGATGGGAGGCCATCTATAGAAGACAGTGGAGCCCCAGGACAAAGGGCACTCGGGTTCAAGGTCACCTCCTGGAGAATAGAGCCCTACCAATCCAGACAACCGTTTTAGACTTTATACCAGCCACAATCAAACAGCACAAAACAAACTCCCACAATTCTATAATGTCCAAGCCATGTCCAATCAGGGTATTTATTACAGCAGCTATTGTCATTTTAATGGGCACAGTGGTGACAAGCTGCCTTGGTGACTGGGAGCAAAGGGAGAGCTATAGGGTAGGGAGGGGAGAAGACAGAAGCGAGCAGAATAGAGTAGATGGGACGGATGCTTGGCTTTTAAAGCCTGTCTCAAGAATGAAAATAACAAAATTGGGTTTTTACACAAAGCACACCACCACAGGACCTGAACACTAAACTGTTTAGCTGCTGCCATCTATTCTGTGACCTTGACCATGGCATTTAATCTTGCCTTGATGTCTATTTATAGTCACAAAAGGAAAACAACAATCAAAATTTTTCAGTTTTTCTTTGTTGTTAAAGCATTTTTAGACAATGTATTCCTGATCACACTCTCTCCCTCTCCTCCTAGACTCCCCCACCTCCTATCTCACCCAATTCCACACTCTTCATTTCTCACTCTCTTTAGAAAACAAACAGGCAAACAAAAATTTAAAACAAAGATAACAACACAGAAAACCACACACACACATACAAATCACAAAATCAGAAACTGTTATATGTGAGTAAAAGACCAACAAAGCACAAAATAAAACACTCCAACAAAGCAATATGAGACAAAAAGTCTGCAAAAATTACTATTGAGTTCATCTTGTGTTGGCCATCTACTTCTGGGCATGGTGCCCGACCTTCAGTGTGGTTAATATACTCAGTGAGACCCACTGGAGAAAACTAAGTTTTCCTTTGCATGTGGATGTCAATTGTAGACAGCATTGACACTCCTAACCAAGAGTGGTTAGGAGTGGAGCCCTATGTCCACTTGCGCCTCTCCGTGCTGGGTCCCTGACTGGTTCAGATCCATGCAGCCCTATGTATGCTTCCACAGTCTCTATGAGCTCATATATGTATCTTTCCTGTTGTGTCTGGAAGACATGCTTTTCCTTGGTGTCCTCCATCACCTCTAGTTCTTAGAATCTTTCTGCCTCCTCTTCTGCATAGCTCCCCTGAGCCCTGAAGGGAGGGGTTCGATGAAGACATCTTGTTTATGAATAAGTGCACCAAAATCTTTCACTCTCTGCACAGTGTCCAATTGTGGGTCTCTGTCTTAATTCCCACTGCTGAAAAAGGAAGTATCTCTGATGGTGGCTGAGTGAGACACCAATCTGAACAATCATGGTTTTATACAAGGTTTTTGACTCCTCCAAGCTCATACTCTCCAACACCCTCTGTTTCTGTGTGTGTGTCTGTCTTTCTGTCTCTGCTTCTCTGTTTCTCTCTGTCTCACTCTGTCTCTGTCTCTCTCTGTTTCTCCCCCATTTGATATGGGGGAATGTAATATGGGAATGTCATTCCTTTCTAAGCCACTGCCTGGGTTATTGAAAAGTAAACAGTTGACAGAACATTAACCTGGAGGGACGTTCTAATAACCACCTTCAGAGCAGCTTGGGATCGCCTAAGAGTATTAATGCTCCGGGCCAATGATCTAGCTTTCCCCTCTTCTCATCTCTGACAAGTATACTCCATACCATAGAGATGATATGTCATTAGCACTTGTTAGTTCCTGGTATTGCTAAAATGTTCTCCGATTCTTATGTAAGTCCTAGACCAGTGAACCATGGTAGATGCCAAAGGCTAACTTTGCAGAGACTCTGAACCCAATCAAGCAAAGACAAGGTGTGAACATTTTATTATTATGTTAAGCAAATAGGGCTAACCATGACGGGTAAATGTGGCTCTTGAATCTTGGTCACAAACCTGCAGGCACTTTTCCAGCCCTTGTAGCATAGTGCCAATGAGAGATTAAGCTAGAAAATAAGCCTACAAATGAGTAGCTATCTTATAATTAGTAAGCACTCACCTCTCTATGAAATTGCATGCTGGGCTCTAATAGCAACCCTTTATACTCACCCAGAGCCTTTCATCTGAGGTGCTCAAAGCACTTCTTGCTTATACTGGCCCTAATGTCTCCAGATTCCTGTGAGCCGGAACTAGGATGCCTACTCACAAGGCATCTTGGCCACTGCTGAAGCCAGAGCCTTTGCCTCCCTCCTGAGTAACCACGGATGGTCTCCCTCCCTGACATTACTGTCCCAGCTCCTGAAAGACCAATGAAGGAACTTCTGGTTGAAACCATGTGGTAAGTGCTGAGATGGAAAGGAAGTCCTGCCGTTGGAGTTGGGTTTGACTGCACATCCTGGCTCTGGCATTAGTAAATTATCTAGCCTTTCTGAGCTTTGATTTGCTCATTTAGGGTTAAGAACCTAAGCTGCTACACGTGTTTGGCTCTCAGTATTTATGTAGGGGACACAGCGGTATTATCCTCCCTATTGTGAACTTCATTGACTCTTTAAGTTAAGTGATGTTGTATCTGGCCAATACTGACTTAAGGGTTTACAGGGGAGTGCTGCCCAGAGGAAGCATCCAGTAAATATCAGTGAAGATGTCTTGTGTCTGAAGACATCCATACCACCCAAGCCAACTTAGTTTTTTTTTTCATAAGATTATGTTCATTATTATTTCAAGTAAAGGCTAACCTACAATATGAAAATTTTTAGAGCCAGACATTGTGGTCCACTCTAACCCTGGTACTTGAGAAGTAGAGGCAGAAATATCAGGAGTTCAAGGTCATTGGATACTTTGCAAGTTCAAGGCCAACCTGGGCTGCATGAGAGTGTCTTAAAACACAATAATAATAACAACAATAAAATCTTAAGCACAATTATCATTCTCTTATAAATAATTTGCATTGATTTTCCATCTGCCCTCATATTCTGCATTTATAACCAAATGGCTGTTATGGATAGTATCATTTTGTTAAATAGCAGAGAAAGACCAAGTTAGGACTGGAGAGATGGCTCAGCAGTTAAGGAGACTGGCTGCTTCTGCAGAGAACAAAGCTCAGTTCCCAGCACCTGCATGGTGGCTCACAACCTTCTACAACTCCAGTTCCAGGATCTCTGGCTCCCTCTTCTGACCGCCAAGGGTACCAGGCACACATGCAGGGCACACAACGTATATGTAAGCAAATGCTCATACCCATAAAATAAAAATAAATCATCTTTAAAATAAATAAATAAATAATTCTTTGTTGTTAGGATTTGTTGAAATGTTCATGTGTATGCTAAAATGTATTCACTACTCCTTATGTACTGCTTTTAACAAAAATTATTTTTAGGATTCCAAACTTCTATTATAAGTAAAAAACGAGTCTCCTTCCTTCTTCTACAATATGGATTTCAATACAGACCACAATAATAATAACCTGAGATATCTAACATTTTTACCTCTTAAACCTCTTAAGAAAGGTTCTTATGAGCTTCAAGAGATCAATATAGATCCATCAATATCATCACAAGTAAAACAAACTCAGATAAGAGGAACGAAGCCCTGGCAGTGGGAAACTGTTTTCACACGTAACCCAAAGGCATAGGAAACAGTTCTGAACTGTGGGAATTAATTCCCAAATATGTAACAGAAGGGGAGATAGCTACAGTGAAAATCTATACCAAAAGACAACCACCTTATTCACAAAGCAATAACGCCGAAAAGGCTTGCCTTTTGATTTAGCCCTTACCAGGGCCCCTGGCTCTGATAAGCCGCTTGTGAAAGATGGCTGAGCAATTACTGTATAAGGTTGTGGCTTGGAGCACCTTATGGACTTGTTTGAATTTGTTTTAGGAAGAAAATGTGTCATCCCTTTTAACTATTTAAAAACAAAATAATATAGCTTGGACAAGTATATTTTACTAAATTTTTCTGTAACTACCAAAATCATCAATCAAAACCTAGAAAGTCATAATAAGTCCCCATTTTCCTGATCTGAGAACAGTTTTAAATGTATAAATTTGGCGGCTATAATGGCAGCATTGCATTTACTCAGAACTTACTGGTCTAATCTGGGCCAGTTCAGACTAATCCAGTGATGAAAAAGTAAGAACAGAGAGTGGAGAAGGCAAACTTCTCAGTAAGAAAGAATAGACTTAAAATGTTAAAATTTTGTGTCAAATGTTGGGAATTTTATTGCTAAGAGAGTTTTCAATGTCTCATACTTAAGTTGCTCTTGTCCACAATTCTGAAAAGGTTTCTCTCCAATTTCTTCCATTATCAGCAGGTCAGAAGCCCGAGGACTCAGTCCTATCAGTCTGTAAAGCCATGAAACCAAGTACTTTCAGAGTGTCAACAATTTGGTCCTCCCTCCCAAGTTCACATTTTCGTTGGAAGTAGAAACAAGAACTATAAAAGGTATAACTAGAGCAAATAAAGAGTGTTCCTGGTCATAATCTCCAGACACAGAGAAGCAAGAACACAACACAGATTCCACTAGACTGAATTGTTTGAAAATATTATAAAGGAGAATTGTCTCTGTTTTTCTAAGTAGTAGAAACTGATACCTTGCTGTGGTTGTGGAGAACCTTTCTATTTGACCCAAAGATGAATTTTGGACTGCTTATATTTTCCTTTGCAAGGGTAACAAGATAGTTAGGACTGGGGAACCTATTAGTGCCATCTTCTTCTCTCTCTGAAGTCTGTGTCCACTTCAATGCTCAAGTCAGGCAACACTAAGAGTTTCTGCTGATTGTCAAGTTAAAACCTAAACCACGGGCGGCTTTAGGACCGTGAGTGTGGCCGAGAAGCAAAGCACTTGCCTCACATGAGAGCATCAAATGAGCTGGGAAATACCTGAAAGGAAAAAGTATTCCTCAGAAGAGAGAACCCGCAGCTTTGGAAACCTCCAGATAGCCAGGTGGTGGTGGCGCACGCCTTTAATGTCAGGACTCGGGAGGCAGAGGCAGATGTATCTTTGTAAGCTCAAGGCCAGCCCGATCTATGGAACAAGTTCCAAGGCAGCTAGGGCTACACAGAGAAACCCTGTCTGCAGAAAAGACGGAGGAGGAGAAAGAAGAAGAGGAAGAGGAGGAGAAAAAGAAACCTTCAGATATCCAAAATACAGTGATGACTTCTTTGCCCATACCTGGGAAACCGAGTAAAGGGAACTTAAGGTGGAAAAGGAGACATTCACAGAGTAAGCTTTGGGATGTGTTCCTGAACACTAATGTATTTTATTAAGTGTTCTTTTTCCATGATACTCTTGTTTGTTTGGTTTTGGTTTTTCAACACAGGGTTTTTCTGTATAGCCCTGGCTGTCTTGGAATTCTGTAGAGCAGGTTGGCTTTCAACCCAGAGATCTGCCTGCCTCTGCTTCCCAAGTGCAGGGATTAATGGTGTGCACCACCATGCCTGGGTCTATGCTACTCTTCGGTTTGAATGAAAGGGCAGAGGCAAAGCAGTATAGGCAGCGGCCATTCCAGTAGCTCCAGACTCAGTGAGCTATATAGGGCCTGCTGCCGGCTCCACTCTGCAGACCTGACACTCCACAGAAACACTGGGAGCTTCTGAGGAACAGCTGTCCTTCAAAGAGATTCCTGATGGAGGCAGGTGGAACCCTTGAGGAAAGATGTCTTAATGAGAAGGCGGGACTCTATAGGACTAGGCCTACTCTACCCTTACAATGAGCTGCTTTAGGTCCAGTGGAAAACACAGGCATAAATGAAAACAAACCAAAAGTGATAGTTAGTTTTCATTGGCAACTTGACTGAAATGACAATCACTTGGGGCAACTGGGGATCTAGTTTAGTTGGTAAAGTGCTTTCCTAGTATACATAAGGCCCCGGGTTCAAACCCTAGTACTACAGAAAGTGGGTAGAGTAGCATGTGCCTGTAACACTAGCATTTGGGAGGTGGAGGCAGGAGGATCAGAAGTTCAAGATCATCTTTGGTTATCCAGAATCTTCTAGGAGACTGATTAGATCTGCCTGTGGGTGTGTCTGTGAAGTTCTTTCTAAAGACGACTAACTAAGACCCTCCAGAATGTGAGTTGCACCACCCATGAACTAGGGACCTGGATGGGATAAAAGAGGAGAGGGGAGGGACAGACCTAGAAAGGAGTCCTTGGGATGCCCACCTTGATATGTACTGCCCTGTCTTGCCACACTCTTCCAGCCGTGAGTGGCGGGCACCTCTGAAACGAGGAGCCAAATTCGTTCTTCCTCCTTTAAGTTGTGTGTCTTAGGCATTCTGTCACAGCGACAAGAAAATTATCTAATATAGCACACAACCTAACTGAATGACACTGGCCAGAAGCCTAAGTGACAGAAGATAGGAGAAAGAAAGGAGCCCTAATCAGAGCTGGCTGTGGTAACTCAGAGAAGGCCATTAATAAACAGTGACCTCTGCACACTGTGTGTAGGAACTCTGCACTAATTTGACAAGAGAAGATACAAAAATAAGTGTAGAAATGGAGTGTTACACATTTGCTTTCTGAGCAGGGAAGCAAAAATAAACAAAGCAGATCCCAGGGATGGTGGCCAAAGCTGCCTCACCCAGAGCTAAAGGAACCTGGGTGGAACTAACTAGAGATAAAAGCTCAGTCTGGTCTCCAAGCCTAGAGTTACATGGCATGGCTTTTTCCAATTCCCTGTTGAACATAAATATAAAACAATGGCCAACCACTAATTACCATTCCCTTAAGTAAAATACAAGCGGTTAAAAGAACAAACCTCCCGATAATAAACTAATGACAAATGTTCCAGGCAAGTGTCTATTTCCAAGTGCATCCTAGCTCAAAGATCACAGAGGTTGGGCTTTTTTCTGTTCTTGCTCAGTCTGTAGACTGCAAGACAACAACCAGGGTTTCCTAGCTACACAATTATACTACAAATCAAAGACATAAATAATCAAAGATATATATATAAAATATATAATCAAGGATTATATATTATATATAATCAAAGACATATATTATATATAAAGATATATAACCAAAGATGTATAATATATGATTATATGTGTATAATATTTATATAATATAACAATTATATTATATACACATATATAATCATAACTTCTTGGTAATATATGGGACGAAGAATGTGGTGTCCATTATTTGTTGATAGGCAAAGAGGATAGCTGATTTTATAGGTACTCCTCCGCAAGCATGTCAATGCTTAGATGAGAATTTTGCCTGCTATGTTTTCTTAAAAAAGCTGCATGGGATGCTAAAAATGTTGTAAATGTTGGGGAGACACTTGCCCTACAGAATTTGCATTCTAGGAAATGTCCCCTAAACTTAATGCTCTAATAGCAATAATTGTCATCTGGGTATTTGCTTGTTTGAAATACTACATAGTACCAGCTTCTTTATGTAAACTTGACACAAGCCAGAGCCATTTTAGAAGAGAGCATATGCCCATGCCAGATTGCCCAGTGGGCAAGCGTGTGGTGCATTTTGTTGACTGATGATTGATGTGGAAGGGCCCAGCTCACAATGGACAGTGCCACCCCTAGGCTGAAGGTCCTGAGTGACATAAACAAGCAGGCTGAGCAAGCCATGGGGAGCAAGTGATTAAGCAGCACTCCTCCATCAGTTCTGGCCTCCAGGATCCTGACTTATTTGAGTTCCTGCTGTGACTCCCCTCAGTGATAGACATGGAAGTGTAAAATGAAATAAACCCTCTCCCCTTCTAGTTACCTTTAATGATAGCTTTTTTATCACTACAATAATAGTCCTAACTAAGATAAACAAGTACCTTATTTTACTTAATCATCTCAAGAACCCTGTGAGATGTGTTACATTACCTCCATTTTCACTGAATCTTGAAAAGATAAAAGAATGGGCTTAAACTCACATGGTGGAAAGACTTACATTCCAGCTATGAAATGCCTCTCTCTTTTAGCAATGTGAGCCCACCCACGTCTTTGAGAATGTGGTCTTTTTTATGTATTTATTTATATGTTTTACATATATGGGTGTTTTGCATGCAGGTATGTGTGTGTACCACATGTACTCCTGATACCTGCAAATGCCAGAAAAGGATGTTAGATCCTTGGGGATTAGAGTCAGAGCCACCATGTGGGTCTGGGAATTGAACCTGGGTCCTCTGGAAGAGCAGCCAGTACTCTTAACCACTGAGTCATCTCTTCAACTCCATAAGATAAGAGATCACACACAGACGCCCTCACACACTTTGGTTTTTGAGACAGGGTTTTTCTGTGTAACAGCCCTGGCTGTCCTGGAACTTGCTCTGTAGGCCAGGCTGGCCTTGAACTCACAGAGATCCATCTGTCTCTGCCTCCCGGGTACTGGGATTAAAGGTGTGCGCCACCGTGACCAGCAAGGGTATGGTTTTAAATAGACTCATACAGTCAGTGTACACACATAGCACAAACACACTGCCACTGTGTGCTGTCAGGAGCTCAGGGTAGAGTCTGCACACATGGCCATGTCACACAAGTCACACTTGAATTCTTCACAGTATGGCATCTTCCAGCTGGAACTAAATAGAAAAAGCTCCCTTTTCCTGGCCATCTGGTGAACGGAGACTGGACAGCCTGACCTTTGAAGTTCCTAGTATATGTGGCTTCAGCCTCTTGGAATATCATGGTTTAAGAACATAAGCCCATCACAGAGAAACAACCAGAAAAAGATAAGAAGTCCCATGACATCAAAGACCATGGTGCCACTTGATGGAGGGCTGGGAAATGTCTAACAACCAAGAAGAGTTCTAACATGGCTGTTGGGTGATCACTTATTTATTTATGTAAGAAGACATTGAATCAGCCCAGGCTGGAACTTGCTGAAACTTCACTCGGTGTTCAGCGACGCAACTGACCTCTTTGCTAAATCAGGAGTTTTTAAGACCAGAATTAATACTCTCTCAATTTTGCATGCTATTCAACTATAGACACACAAATTAAAGCAGCGGAAGATAGTGATACAGAATAATGTGTTTTATTATGATATCGTCACACAAGCATGTAACACATCTTGATCATGTCCCATGTCCCACCATTATCCCCACTTGCTTCACCACCATCCTCTTTTTGATCGCATCCTCTTCTCTAAAAGTTTCCTTTCATTAGACTTTAAAAAAATGCTTTTAGATGAGAGTTTGCAGTGCAGCCCAGGCTGGTCTAGAATTTGCAATTCCTCCTGCCTCAGCATCCCAAGTGCTAATGTGTTTGAGCATCCTTGCTCAACTGTGGGCAGAAAGTTTTAATTGGCATTTTCCCACACCTTCTCCATCATTTTCCTAAATTTAGACTCCCAGGCAGTCTATAAATAGGTCTAATAAATAGGTCAAGCCCTGATTTGCAGCATTTATCAATTTCAAACATAGGAATGCCTCCACCCACCATGGCCAACATCAAACTTCCATCATGGCAGCAATGTCCTTACAAAGAAATGACAATGCCGCACCATTCCACAGTGCTTCCACACCACAGAGTGTAGATACAAGTAATCCAAAATGGAGAGAATGGCAAAACACAGTAAAATCACGAGGAATTGGTGAAGTTTCGGGATTTATTGCCTTTGTACCTAAAATAATTTTATCCTTTTTTTTAAGTTTTAATAAATGGCATTATTTAACAACTGTGTTGAAACTCCCACCTCTTTTGAAAGCCAATCTCCTAACCTACTTCGCTTCATTTAAATACAAAGCAAAAACTGCTCATCCCACCTTGTAAAAAGAAAATGCTTAGCTGTGGAAAACCCCGCAACACTAAGCAATGGTCCCTTTAAAAGTCTTCCCTTGAAGAATGTTTAATCAGCTGAGCAGAGGTTTCTTCAGGCCTGCAGGAGCTGGGAGGATGTTAGCAGCTCAGGGCCACAGGCTCCCAGGAGTCCTGCACCATTTTGTGAAACCGCGCAGGGTGGAGCCCGACCTTTTCCCAGGAGAGGAAGTGGCCGCGGGAATGCCACGTGTGGCATTCCCACAGCAGCTGAAGGAAGGTTGTGACTCCCAGGGCAAGGGGCAGTACAGAAGACCGCGTCCCGGAAACCTGTAGTTTCCACAGGCAGGGAGGGCGGGCAGTTTGTTCTATGGGGCTTGAAGCATCAGGAATGGTCAACAGTTCAGTATTCAAGGGCTGGTTCTCTCACCCAAATCTTTGTTTCTGGTGTTTGGAAAACCTGCTTAAAGGGTTATTCCAAGTGTTTTTGTCAAACCTCTAATCTGTCTTCAAAAAATATTCCGGAAGAGGAAATAGTCTACTTGCCTCAGAGACCAGGATGGAAATGGCCGGGAAAGGTCTCGCCAGAGTGCCTAGCTGAAGCCCGTACGTGAGAATGGAGAGGATGGGACAGAAGCCAGGCAGGGCTACTGGTCTACAGCTTTCTGCTTGTCCTGTAGTTTCAAGACGTGGGGAGGGGTGGAAGGCAGCTGAAATCCACTGCTGTGTGACAGCAGTGGGGAGGGAGGAAGAGGAAAAGGGGGGAGTGGGGTGCTATGAATGGTGAGGAAGGGCCTGTAGGACTGAAATTGGGGAGCAGCGGGGAAATCTGTTCTGTAATTCATAGCAAATCCTGTTTAATGTGCATCCTCTCGGGGAGGTTGAGCTGGACCCTTCAACCATACATTCAAAGTTGATTAAAACCCTGACATTTCTCATAATTGGACCTCATTAATAAATTCCTTGGAGTTCCAGGAGGCTGTAAGGACGTAAAACAAGGGGTTAGAGAGAGGAGGGCAACAGGAGACTGTAAAATCCCAGAAGGAGGCGTTAATCCCACTCAGCCAGACTGGACGGAAGCTTTACTGGTCACAACAACCTGCTCCCAGCCCTCCCCACTCCCCAGCAGGGCAGGCTTTTCCTCATGCACTTACCCTTTGACATTTAAACCCTGCATCCACCATGCTGACAAGTTAGGAGTTGACACTCCTCTTCAGGATACTCTCGTTGTTTCGAAGCTTGACCTGAACTGTATGTGTCAACTTGACTGGGCTAAGGGATGCCCAGAGAGTTGGTAAAAGGTTATTTCTTAATATGTCTACAAAAGATAGTGTTTGATTTGATGGGTAGAGAAGATTCTCTCACCTCCACAGGCTAGCATTATTGTATATGCATCGTTGCTATCTACGGTCCTTTATGACTAGTTAGATCAAAAAGGAGAGAATTCACATGCCCTGTTTGAGCTGTCCTACCTCCTGTCCTCTATCCCCAGATATACCCGCTCCTTCCTTCCTCAGGCTTGGACTGACACTATGTCACTAGCTCATATGTATGGTAGACCAAGGAACTTGGTAGTTTCCATAATTGCTGAAGCCAAATTACATAATAAATCTATTTCCATATATTTCTCTACATATCCCATTGTTTCTCTGAAGATATTAGATAATACAATCCCAAACCTTGACTGAAAATACTTATTTTGACTTGCTCTTGTTCCAAATCACTCACAATTAACAAATGAAAGTCTCCTTTAGTAGCAGCTTGCTCAGTTTGTATTGTACCATTTCTTTTTCCTCCAATAGAAGTGAGTCTGAGCTATGAAATACCCGAGGCTCATATCTTTAGGAATTATAGGAAGCAAATTACCCAGAAAGAGGTGCTAAAGTTTAAACAAGAAAGGACCAAACTCAAATGCAAGATTTTCCAAGACTCCAAATGGTTTGTTGTCATAGCATCTGTATCACTAATACGTGAAGTCTTTTCTAGGCATTTCAGTGGGAATGATCATCTATCAAAACTGAGTGGTAAGGGAGAGGCATTGTCATTTGACCTCCTTTTCCAAGAATCATCAGCCTCCATCCGCAGGGATCCCAAGGTCACTAGTTCTCAGCACGGTTCTAGATCCAAGGAAGAGTGTCTTCTACCAGATGTGACTTTGTTTTTTCTTGGTCTGCATTAGCATTAAACTGTAAAGAACAGTAGAGATGGAGGGAGAAGGGATGGAGGGCTCACTTGTCAGAGATTGTGGATCCCACCATGTAGATGGCCATCCTAGACTTGCAGTTTTCCCCTCACTAGATCTACTTGCCCACGCCTACCTTCACACTCAGACACAATACTGCTATGGAGAGTAATAAAGAGACTACTGTTTACTCTTGGTGAGAGTCTTGATAGGTACAGTTTGTACATGTATGTTTGGCAGTGTCTGGAAAGGTTAGAAGAGTCCATATGTTTGATTCAGAAATTCCACTGCTACAAATATTCCCATACATGTAGAAGTATACAAAGAAACATACATGTAGAGATGGCCATGACAACTTTTGCACTTAAAATATAAAAGTTTATTTTTAGACATGAGGGAATGCAGGCAAAGGCAGGAAGAAAAGTCAGAAAACTTTGGGCAGAGGATAGACCTATTTTAAGCCTCAGAACTAACCTATCTCAGGCCTCAGAAGTGGGTTCAGGCCAAGGTTAACTAATTTAAGGGAGTGGGAAGGCCTGAGCACACATCTGATTTGTATACACATACATACATGCATACATACATACAACATATGTACAAACATGGTGCAGGACAATTGTCTGTAGGACAGAAACCCCGACAACACAAACATATATGCTATTACATTTACTTTTAAAGCTGGGGGGACTATTAAAGGGACTAGTAAAGTTATGGCTAAGGTCTAGGAGGGGTTACTTTATTATGCCCAAAACATAGTCTTTCTACCATGATAAATAGATTCATCTAAGCCATGTTGGCAAAGCAATCTCTCAAGTCAAGAGAAACCATCAATGACTAGAAAGGTGTATATCAGAATGATTGATGACTGCAAAATTTCATCTACAGAAAACTCTTTCTGGGTGGTGCTATTAGTAGCTGTCAGAAAGAGAAGCATTGCAGGACAATAAAGTAAGGAATTTGGAGTAAGTACTCACTGACTGCAACAAGTCTTTCCTGTCCTGCCAACTCCCAAATAACCATATGGAGACTTTCTAATTATGAAAGCTTGACCTTAGCTTACGCTTTTTTCCTACTAGCTCCTACAACTTAATTAACCCATTTCTATTCATCTACATTCTATTATATACCACCCATCCTGCTTCCTCCATGTCTCTTTAAGTCTTCCTCATGCACCTAGATTCCTCCTCCTCCTTTCTCTCTCTGCACAGAAGTCTCACCTATATCTTCTGCTGAGCTATTGGCTGTAGATGGAAGTTTCTTTCCCGCATGGTCCTGCAGCCGTTCAGTCCCAAAGAAACACACAGAGGCTTATATTAATTATAAAATGCTCAGCCTATTAGCTCAGTCTTATTATTAACTAGCTCTTACAACTTAAATTAACCCATAATTCTTATCTATGTTTAGCCATGTGACTTGATACCTTACTCAGTGAGGCATTCTCATCTTGCTTCTTCTGTGTTTGGCTGGTAACTGATTTTCTTTCCTCTTCCCAGAATTCTAGTCTGATCATCCCACCTATACTTCCTGCTGGATACTGACCAATCAGCATTTTATTAAACCAATACGAGTAACAAATCTTTAGAGTGTACAAGAGCATTATCCCATAGCAATTGGCCATTCATCTTTTTATTAAACCAATCACAGCAAGGTATCTTAACACAGTGTACAAATATCCCATGATGACTGACACTACTTTCAAGTGAAGTGTGTGGCCAGGGCGGGGAATAGCAGGGAAGGAGCACCTGCTGCTTTGACATGACCTGGTCCAGCTCACTCTATTATACCATATTGGGAAAGAGTATGGACACGCCAAAACTCCCATTCCCCTGTGTGTGATGGCAAAGGCAGATATCTATGAGTTCAAGGCTAATATGTCTTCTACATAGTGAGTTTCAGGACAGATAAAACCACACAGATAGCTATTGTATCAAAAACAAAACCAACTGTGAGTTTGAAGCCAGCCTGGTCTTCATAGTGAGTTTCAGGACAACCAATGCTACACAAAGAAATCCTGTCTTGAAAAACCAAAACCAACCAACCAAACAAACCAACCACAAAATCCTATCCCAAGATATGGTTTTAGTCATCTGACATTTTTGAAGTTGATAAAACACTACTTAAGGATGAATGACGTTTAGTCTCCCAAAACAACACTGTGTGACATCGTATGTCGAATCCATATCATTTGTTCAAATTCAAACTCAACCACAACTTTGACCCTTAATGTGACCCGTAGTGTCTGGGTGTTATTAGTGTATCAGTGTAAGACTACCAGATGTAGCACTCTGATGGGGGACATTGATAATGGGGAATGCCGTGCTTAAGTGGGAGTGGAAAGCATATGGAAACACTCTTCATCTTCATCTAAAAAATCTTTTACATGCTAACATATCCAGCTTGATGAACTTGTATGCCAAGTTAGAAAGATCCAGATCTAGGTAGCAACCTGGCATCCTGAGGAGGGAGGACAGTGCTCTTCCATAGGCCTTGCCTATATGTGCCCATATTTCTATATATGCCCATATTTCTATATGGTGTGGTAGCTAGGCTCTAAAGCCATAGGCCCCACCTGAGGTGTTCATGTAGCCTTCCAGACAGGCTGTCACTGCCCTAACAAAAGGTCAGGATGTTGTTTTGCTCCTTTCTTTGTAATTTGGAGGATGCCTGATAGAAATGATAATTCAGCCCATGTGATAGGTAGCATACAGAGCACACAGGTAGTTGAAAAGCCATTCACCTGGTTACCTAGGAGATAGAATGCTAATGTATTTCCCCTAAGTTAAGTTTTGGTATAAAGGCTGTTTGGAGAATAAACGAAAGGAATTCTTCAGGATGTGAACTCAGGACTTCATGAGGGACCACTGAGAATCTCCCTCCCGATAAAACCATGTGAGTTGTGTCTTTATTTCTACGCCTCCACGCCAGTCCAGAGAGACAGTTTATGTTGGGGTCAGGTCGAGAGAAATAACTTAGGGTCTGGTCTAGCATTGGACCCCAACACTTTTCATCCTGAACTGGCCTCTTTAGGGCTTAGCCACCTTCCACCTGAAATTTAACTCTTCAGCCTTTGACGATCAAGGCCCCAGAATCCAACTAAAAATCAGATGTGTGTTCAGGCCTTCCTGATTCCTTGAATTGATTAACTGTGGCCTGAATCCTACTTCTGAACCTTAAAACAGGTCCATCACCTGCCCAAGGTTTTATGATTTTTTATTCCTTATCTTCTGTGTTCCACTGTTAGATTGCAATATGTCTCTGTGCTGCTGCTTCACCATTTCAATTCTGTATATTTTCAAAAGCTGTGTCTGAATTTGTTTTCATTGTGCTGAAACAACCCCAGACCCTGGAAGCAGATCCAACAGGCTTTTAGTATTACTCCATTGCTTAGTAACTAGACAAGGCTGAAAAAGTCTTCACCTCTGGTCTTCTTTGCCCATTTATATGATAGAGGCAATCCCCCATCCAATGGGCAGCTGGCAGTGTGGTATGCTGCCATTCATACGAAGTTCCAGGGCACAGTGAGTTATCAAGAAATGCTACCTCTCTGCTTCCTGTATGTGGGCCCTTCAGGTAAGGAGAGTGATTGTTCCACACCGCTCTCTAGCCATGTTACTCCCTTGTTTAACATCCTTCCATAGCTCTCCACAGCTCCCAGAATATATATGGTCCTATCTCAAGATAAAAAAAAAAAAGTTCTCTGGTCTCTTCTCATTGGTTCCCCCTCACATTGGCACTACACTAAAGAAAATTACTTCCAGCTGCCAGCACCGGCCATGGCCTCTCCTTCCCTGCATGCTCTATCCCTACCCACTCCCCAGAACTCGTCCCGTCCCTCCCAATTCCCAGGCTTACATGAGTGATTGAAGTTACACAGCCAGGGCAAAGCCCAGGAAATGTTTTCTGATTTCTGATCTCCCATGCAGTCAGGGCAGCTCAGCAATTCACTGGTCTATAAGCCTTTGAAATGTCAGCCTTAGAATCATCATAATAAATGTGACTAACGATTACTGAAGGCCTGTACCAGCTCTGGACCTTGCCTAATATCTGCTCACTCTTGGAGACATTGACCTCGGGAAGCTCTTCCTGTTGTGACCATCATTCCCACCCATGTGACTGCACACCAAGTGCCTTCCTGTGCCCTGTGCTTCTGGGCAAGACCCTTCTTCAGCATTCCTGAAAACCAGCCAAGCTAGACTAAAGAGTTCTAGAAACTCTGAGCGGCAGCTCACTACTCATTTCTAGAAGGCTCTGCCACCTGTAAGAAAGATGAAAATTCCTATTCACATCTTCCACTTAATAGTCTTAGATATTTTCTTACAACAGCCCTCAAATGGCTGCAAGTTCAAATCAGTTGCTCTCTTCCCAAACACTGTAAATCCATATCTCCACCCCCCCAAAGTTTCCCCACCCTATAACATCTTCTAGTTTGTCACTATTTTCAAAACCTAGCATCTGCCTTTCCTTATGGACCCTACAGACCTAGGCAGCCTCAAACTGAGTGGCTTTTTCATTTATTTCATTCATTCATTTCATTAGGTAAGTCACCTGTCTAGGTCCTGGAACCTCTGGCCAGCCATGTGCCCTTCAATCTCTTATCTGATGACCTCTGTCATGCCAAGTTCAGTGTCTCCCTTTTTCCAGACATACACAGGTGACTGAGGTTGCATAACAAGCCAAAGACAGATACTCAAGATTTGTCATCTCTTGTCTAGTGTGGCTCAGCAGTTTTTCTGTCCACAGTCCTTTGAAGCAATGGACCTACTTGTGACAATTATAACAATACATGTGACTAATGCTTCCTGAAGTCTACAATGTGGGGACTAAACAGTATGCAAGAAGTTTCTTATTCGCCATCTCAAGTCCCTGAAGACTGTATGGAAGAGGAAACTGGAGCTTAGAAAGATTAAGATGTGTCATCCACTGGCTCAGGTTAATGGAGGGTTAGGTTAGACCTCAAGCAATGAGATCTCAGCATATCAAGTGACAGTTGTGGCTTCTCATGCCTCATTCCTAAAATTAGGAATCTTCCCAGTGACCAGACCTGTCTTTGTTTAAATAGGAAAAGAGGACTCATATCAACTAGGTGACATCCAAGGAACAGAAAGAACACCATCCCCAGGGAACAGTCTCCACAGACATTCCTCTAAGACAAGGACAAGTCCCTTCTTTCAAGCTACCAGAAGCCGCAGAGCTTTGGCCTCTGTCCTCCCTCCATCTTTGGCCCTGAATATGGTATCAGGACAGTTTGAAGTTTTGAGAAGCTTCTGTAGACATTTTCTGTCTCTCTTCCATTTGGACTTTATCTCTAATTGATTTGATTGACAGTCAATCTGATATTAGAACTACCGGTTGTAGTAAAACGTGGTTTACTTAGTTCACACAATTCCATGAACTTCTCATAGTAAATTTAAAAAAAAAACAGTAAACAAATTACTTTATTGTTGAACTCTGAACTGAAAAATGGCATTGGCTGGGCTGGTTTCCGTGTAAAGGGACACGTGAGCACAGTGTGCTTCTGATAACACTCACATGCTTGGGACTAGCAAATCAAGACCTCTCCAATCCTATCACTGCCCTTGCAGCCCATGAGTAATGGACAGATTTTCCACCGAACCTGTTGCCCACTGAGGGAGCTCAGGAGGACTGGAGGCTGCCGGAATTTAGGAGGAGTGGAGGCTGCCAGCCAACAGTCTTGACAAACTCTCTCCATGGAGAATTCTCCTGATTGAACTCGGATCATGCCCTGCTTGTTGTGAAGCAGGATCAGAGGTCTGCCTGCTGAGTGTATGGCTTCCCAGAAGATTTGGAAATACGTTTGATGTGGCTATGGGTTGAGGACAGGGCAATTCTTGAGGTCTGGGGGGCAGAGAAAGGCTCTAAGCACAATGTTAGGATTTGGCAAAACTCAAAAACATCATGCCAAGAACTTTTGCCTTCACTTTTAAACCCATGTGCTTACTCAAAACCAGTTACTGAGAATCTCTTCCTTCCCTACCCTGTGCTTGATATAATAGGCAAGATGGTGAACAAGACTAACTAGGCCTTAACACCCCACAGCAGAGAACTCCTCCTCCACTGTTGCGACAGGGAATTTTAACTTACACGGTTGTCTGAGTAATAACACTGAAAATCTAATAACATAGAAAGAACAATTTTAATACATTCCCTGTAAAGACATGCCACATGAAGTGAACACGGCTCATAACTCAGGACCTCATCATTCGGAGTTTGGTGAACACTGGTTTCTTGTGTGAGAGTTAAAGGGGTTAATGGGATAGCAACATGGTGGGTCTGTTAGTTGGTTTACATATGACAGAAGAGCTACTTCCAAGAACTCTCAAGTCTCAGGGAAGACAGTTTCTCCCTGAAAAGCAAAATTTTAAGACAGTAAAATAACAGAAAATTCAAAAATAATAATTACAGCTAGGTTTAGTAGTGTGGGCCTGTGACCCCAGCACTGGGGAAGCTGAGGCAATAGGCTCTATCGTGAGGTTAAAGACAGCCTGGGTTATATAAGGAGACCCTACATCAGAATGAATAAGTAAATACTGTAGCCATTGAGGTTCGGTGTATGCAACAAAACCTATTCTGGGCATAAAATCAAAAGGGATTTAGTATAGGGGTGGAGTGTTTACAAAACCACCGAAGGGCTGAAGAAAAAGCCAGAAATAAAGACGCTACTGGTGTTGATGCCCTCACTGGGCTGGGGACTGGACATGGGATGTAGTCTCTCCCCAGTGGCTGATTCTAGCTCCTGCGCAGCCTTGTTTACCAACAAAAGGACTTCATTGTCTGAGTGTTAGAAAGGAAGAAAGGAGGGGTTACATGGGACCACAGCCTCCTGTGCTCTAGAGGGCATGGTACACTGGCCAGAAGGGCTCATCCACAGGGCTGAGCCTTTTTGCCTGAGAAACCTCTATTCATCCTTGAAGACATAGTCAAGGATCCTGTGGCCTTTCTTCCAGCTACTGACTAGTCCCTCCCTCTGTGGGAGCTCCAATGGGAAAAGAGGTAGTTCTCATTGTGGTGTCCGCTGTACCTTTCCAAGGCTTTATGGGAAGCCGTAGGTGACCATTTCATGTTGTGCCGTCAGTGCATAATAAGTAATTACTGGATGGATGAGTGAGGCTGGAGCTCGGACCACAGACCCTGGAAAACAGAGAGGGAGCCTGGTAGAGCCTGTCTAGCCAGAGATACACCAGATGGATGCATCTTCCTTCCATCAAGTCTGAGATTTTTGAATGACATTAGTGCATCTTCTCTCTGGTCCTGCAAATTATTGGATAAGGTTAGCCTTAGTGGGAAGTTGGAAGCAGGAAAAAACATATCTCTGCTGGCACTCAGGTATACTAGTTTCAGGTGTAGTTGATGGAAAGCCAGTTTGAGCTGCATGGGGTGGTGCAGGCTTGTAATCTCAGAAATCACATGAGGCTAAGTTAGGAAGGTCATGTGTTTGGAGTCACCGGGGACTACATAACAAGTTCAAAGCTCAACTGAGCTATGTAGATGGCCATATCTCAAAAATAATTTGGGTGGGGGGTGAGGGGGAGAAGGGAGGAACCCCACTCAAATGACACAACAGAACAAAAAGGAATACACCGACCAACATAACATAAGGACCAGAGCCCCGGCTTTGGGCATCCCGTCTCCACCCTGAGTTATCAGAGAGCTGTCGCCTTGGCTGAGTTTTCCTCTGCGGATGTCTTAGTTAGGGTTTCTATTGCTGTGGTAAAAAACACTATGACCAAAAGCAACTTGGGGAGGAAAGGGTTTGTTTCATCTTACACTTCCAGGAAACAGTCCATCTCTGAGGAAAGTCAGGGCAGGAGCAGATGCAGAGACCATGGAGGGGTGCTGCTTACTGACTTGCTCATCATGGCTTGCTCAACCTGCTTTCTTACAGCACCCAGGACCAGCAACCTAGGAATGGCACCTCCCATGGAGAGCTGGGCCCTTCCACATCAATTACTAGCTAAGAAAATCCACCACAGGCTTGCCCACAAGCCAATCTGATAGGGGCATTTTCTTGATGGATGCTCCCTCTTCTAAAATGAGGAGGGAAGTTGTCAAGTTGTCGAAAACTAGCCAGCTTTCTTCTTACGATAGCTTTTCTCCAGTGGCAGAAGAGGTGATTACCACAGCTCCCTAGTTAGATCGTACCTGTTTGGCAGCCTAGTGGTCTCTTTCTCAATACTTCCAGCACAATCTTTCCAGGTTTCAAATGACTCAGCCCAGTGTAGTCCCAACTATCCACTATGCAAACCCAAAAGAAGAAATTGTCACCTACTAACAGAAGTTTTGCTTCTCCTAAACCCAGGGCCAGGTCTAAGCCACCGAAGTCCATTGGCTGGATGGGTTAGGATGAATGAAGACCAAGGTATTGTCACCAGAAAGAGGTGGCAGGCAGTAAGAACGGCAGGTGTTCCAACAACAGGTCTGGCACTAGGTGTCTAAAACAGCTAAATCTACAGCCATTCCTGTTCTACTTCTTAAGCCTGAGGGGATTGCTGCAAAAAGGGAAAAACGAAAATGGCTTTGTTTCCAATCTGATGCAAGACTGGAGAGGGAAAGGAAAAGCCCACGACTCTGAGGTCTTGAGTAGTAAGAGAAGAAAGAGAAGGAACAGGAAAGATGCCTGGGATGTGAAGGCAATGAACAACAGAAATAATTAAGGAGGAAACACTTCCCCTCATTTGTCAGCAGGGCCTGTGAGGAACAAGAGCAGCCCCTTCCCTGGAGCGTCAGCTGCTAGTTGCCTTTGCAGCCACCTCCTGGGGAAGAATGAAGCCTTAACAACCAGCATGGGGTCAGGGCTGGCCTCCACCCAAGCCTGAACAGTACCCCCATTGAGGGACCTCAGGGGCAATCCTGGATGCCTCTCCCTTCTCCCACTCCCCTCAATGGACCATTTGTGGAATTAACAAGGACTGGGAGACACGCTGCCTGTCTCCTCCAAGGCCCCAACAGCTGCAGGATTCCTCAGGAACTCGGGGCCCTGCACATCCTTGCAAAGAGACTAACAAGAGGGGCACCGGATTCTGAAAGGAGTCTCCAGGGGCCTACTAGATGAGGGGGGGAGGGAAACATTCCCCAGTTTGCCCCTTCCTTCCAGGCCTTTCCTCCATCTCCTGAAGAAGCAGCTCTTCCGTTGGTTTCCTGTCTTCGGACACCCTGCCTGCCCCACCCTCCTTGCTAGTGGAGACAAAAGAAGGGAACATTAGTCTTCCTCCAAGCCTGAGATCACACCGATGCCACCATAACCAAAATATTGTCTTTGTTGTCTGCTTCCTCTGCTGAAGTAAAATGAACCCAGAAAGGGCCCAAGTCCCCCGCTTCCACAGAAGAACAGCAGTCAGAGCTGTACCATTTCTCCTGTGCCCTCTGGAGATGATTCCTGTCACTCACGGAAACCGACCAGCACAGTTTCCAGAGCAGACAGGGATCACAAACCACCCCTGACTTCCTGCTCCCATGGAATACAGAGATTTCTTTGTGTTTTCATTCAAAAGATGCAAGTCAATCCCCTGCCTCAGTCTCTCTTTAAGATCTTGTTACAGATGGAATCTATGAGAGATGGCAAATCTCCAGGAATAGAAGTATGGCTCTTCGTGGAGCTGGGGAGACAGAAGGTGGCTCAGCTAGTAGAGTGCTTGCCACGAAGACATGTGGACCTGTGTTCCATCCGCAGTACCTACATACAGTCTACGTGTAGCAGCACATGCCTCCAACTCCAGCCCTGGGAGGTGTCGACGAGATCCTAGCGGCTTCCTGAGCAGCCAGCCTAGATACATCGGTTAGCTCAGGTTCAGAGAGAGCTCTTGTCTCAGGAAGGAGGAGGCGTAGAAAGGGATTGAGGAAAAACTCCAGACATCAACTTCTAGCCACATGCACACACACACACACACAAACCTGTATGAACACACACACGCACACACACGTGCACGCTCGCATGCACGCAGGCAATCACGCAGGCACACACACACACGTGCACACAGGCAGACACACACATTTACTTAGTAAAAATTTACCAAAGTGTAACAGCCCTGGACTCCAGATGTAAAGACTTAAAGTCATCAATACTCACGTGGCCGTTCTTTGTTAATGGTGTAATGAAGGACAGGGACTTTGCAATGGACTGAACCTGAAGAGGGGAGCTGGCACAGCTCTCCCTGCCTCTGTTAGTTAGCTGTGTGTGTGTGTGTGTGTGTGTGTGTGTGTGTGTGTGTGTGTGTGTGTGATTGTTACAAATCGGAGGCTACATCCACAAAGTGTCATCAATATGACCATGACTGCCCAAATGAGAGCGGAACAATGATGATACCGAAGAACGTGCCAAACTGGATGGAGAAAAGCCCAGAGGCCTCAACCCTATACAGAGAGCTACAGGCAAGTGAGGAAAGCTGGGGACAGGAGAGGTGGCCTTCCGCAGGCAAGAGCACACCAATTGGTTGTCCAGGGTCAAATGCTCAGCTCTGAAACACACATGCAGGTAGCATTATACAGACTGAACAGCTTGTATGTAGGAGCACATATGCATATACACACACATATACATAGAGGCATACAATAACAATTAGGGGAAAAAGAGGCCACAAGTTTAAAGGAGATCAGGGAGGAGCATGTGGGAAGGTTTGGGAGGAGGGGGAGAGGGAAGGAAGAAATAGTATAATTAAATTATAAACTAAAAAAAAAATTTTAAAAACCACCTGGCAGACAGAAACTAGTTATGCTATGGAAGGAAATCTTTATTTTAGCTTGCGGTTTTGGAGTCCCGGCCCATCACGGCAGGTGTGGTGGCTCATTTTACTGTCAACCTGACAACATCTAGATAAAAACCTAAGCAGCTGAGCACCCTGTGAGGGATTGTTTTTCCCCCCATTGGATTGTTGAAGTGGGAAGACTCACCCTTCATCTCTGGAACATCCATTGGCAGCCCACGTACAAGGACATGGAAGAAGACCTTTGCTTTTTGCCTGCTCACCCTCATACTTGCCGGCAAGTTCATCCATCCTGTTGCTGAGTCATTAGTTCACTGATATCATAATATGTTTCTTCTGGGTTCCATTATAGTCTGTCTGGCACCAGACTGGGACTGAATAATTACCAGATTCTTGACTCTTCTTTCTAGAGATAGCTATTATTTGACTACCCGGACCTCAGCCTGCAAGCCACACTAATGCACCCCCCCTTTAATGTGTACATTCATGCTATCAGGCCTTTAGAGAATCTCACCAGAGGAGGGATTCTACAGGAGTGGCTCAGTCTGTCCCCTGGTAGCAAGCAGGAAGGAGGGAGCTAGATCTGAACCAGGGATGGATATCACCCTAAAAGGCCTGCCCCTTGAGACCCACTATCGCCAGGTGGGCTCCATTTCCTATAGGCTCCACAGCATTCAAAATAGCAGCACAAGCTGGGGACCCAGTCCTCAAAGCAAGAGCCTGTGGAACCATTCCAAATTCAGACCATATTAGCCTTCCTGAGAGCAAGTTTGGGTCTGACTTTATTCTTCAGGATCCAAGGGGCTCTCTGCTGCTAGCCCAGCCATTTTGTTTGTGGTTTGTTTTTTGACAAGGTGTTGCTATGTAACCCAGGTTGGGCTTAAACTTGTTGTCCTCTTCCTTCGGCTGCCTGACTTCCGGGGTCCTAGGCATGAGCAGTCATGCCTAGATTCTACTCCACTTTTGAACAAACCTTACTCATTAGAGAATTCACTCCTTCAGTGAGATCACACACGGACCTTGGCCTTGCCCAAACACAAGACGCATTTCATTTAGTTCCATTAAACGTTCAACCTTTCAGATAAAAATTTCTGCCTCCCCCGAACACTTCCATTGAGTGCCAAGTTATGACTCCTTCCGTGTATTGCCCCACAGTTTCATGGATGATATAGTTACATGCATGGTGTCACCTGGCTGTCTCCAAACTGACTTGTTTATCTTGGACCCTCTAAGACTTAGGGAACTCAGCCAAGGCAAGCAAGATCGGGTTAGAATCACTTGAGCCGTCCTTGATGGAGGGTTCTCCTTGCTCCAGTGTACCCTAAGACTTCATTCTCATCGTATGACAGTGAACTCCCCTAGTGATAAAACTCGTGAGGCTTTTCACATGAACTGCTGTTAAGCCAGTCAGCTGATAGTCTTAAACTCTATAGCCTAATCTTTATGTCTCTTTTAACTCTAGTCTCTTGCCAGCCTGTGCATCTAACCTGTGGAGCTCTTTTAGGTAAATGATAGAACTCGTGGACTCTCCCAAATGTATGCCACCTACAGATACTTGGCCATACCTTCTGGATTTCATTCAAATTGTTCACATGAGAGGAGGCAAAACTGAGAAAGAAAACCAATTGCACTACAGTGTCATGTTCAAACCTCTGACCAGGTAATTTAAAGTAATGCCCAATGCTGGAGAGTTCTATCCTGCTTCCCAACCCCAGAATGTAGTACACAGAATGTAGTACACAGAATGTGGTACACAGAATGTAGTACACAGAATGTGGTACACAGAATGTAGTACACAGAATGTAGTACACAGAATGTGGCACCTTACGGTCGGTCGTAGAGTGTTGTTTGACATTTTGCAATTGACTTTTGGGTAGGAGGATGACTCAGTGCAGTTTCCTGTGCAGGGAACATAGACCCTGTGGGCACAGAGGCCACTGCTTCTTAACTTCTCTAATGCATTAGATGATCATCTTCAGACTTTTAAAAAAGTTTATTATTATTATTATTATTATTATTATTATTATTATTACTATCATTATTACCTTTTTACCAAATTCCATGTGCTCCTTTCTATGACAGATTTCTAAACCAAAGCCTTTCTAAACCAATATGACCCTCAAATCCACACCAAAACTTGAACGCTGTGTTTCCCCAGAATTCTCTACAGAGGTAACTTTCTTCTTGCAGGGAAAAGGAAGCCACCCTTCAAGTTATGTGCAGAGTTAGCAGGGAGCCTATGTCTGTTTTCTGGCTCCAGTGCGCTCACCATATGACACTTGGTTCCCTTGGCCATAACACTTGTGAGCTTCTGAAGTCAAGGCAGCTATCGGGTGGAAGTGTCCAGCTTAAATCCGGAAGTCCCATTTGTCAAGGCCATGAGACAACGCGGCACATCTCCACCGGAGGCCATGTGACAGCGCGGCACATCTCCACCGGAGGCCTGGCCTCAGCCATTCCCCAGCTCCCTGGCGAACAGAGGCTGAGTGTGAGGTGAAAAATGAGTTGAACGACAACATGAGAATAAATAAGTTGCTTATTTAGGGCTTGATGGAGGAGGGAAATGTCATGTGATGTCATGCTCACACACTCGAGTACTCACACGCCCACACAATCCCTCTCTCTCTTTCTCTGTCTCACACACACACAGAGGCTATGTATGCTAAGTTTAGACTTTAAACTATTATAATTATGGGATAAATGATGCAAGCGGAAACCCAAGGAATTGTATTACTCTTGGAGTTCAAGCACAACGCAACGTTAACTCATTTCCTATAAGATCTTATTACAAACAATGCATTGGATTAGCGCACCCTGAGACATTTCAGCCCTATAAAATAGTGCTTTCTAAGCTGGGCGGATGACACAAGCCTGTTGTCCCAGCAACCAGTGGCTTAAGTAGGATGATTGCTCCATCCCAGGAAATGAGTCCCTGACTTAAAAAGCAAACAGACAAAAAAACAAACCATCACCAATGAAAACCTAGAAGCCTTCCAGAAAGAGTTATTATGTCTCCTTCTTTCCAAACCCCTGCCCTAATTCTAATACAGTCTTATCACTCACTTCCAGGAGCTGGTCTAGTAAGATATCACCTGCCTAATTCACCTCTAACATCCGTCACTTCCTGACACAGTATTACTGAATCCTTCCCATATAGTAGCTGTCCATTCATCTCCTCCTTCGCTTCTTCTAATAAGATCCTGAGTTGTCCAGGCTTTTGGGTCACCTTTTCTGTGCCTGTCAGTATCATTACTTGAGCTGTAGGAAGTCTGGTGAGTGTGTCATTCTTGCTGTGAGGTTGCCAGTGACTCCACTCCCGGCCCCAAGCCCCTTCTGATGTTTGGCATCAGTTCTGTTGCCCTTGGCCATGCTCTGAGCCCTACCTCCTTCATTTGTACTCTGTCCTTGCTCTCGCAGTCTATAGGGCATCCCCGGAGTAAGGCCTGTTCTGTGCAGCATTCCCCTGAGGAATTGTGATGGAATACAAAACCTCAGCATCACTGTTGCTAATGTCTGTACGTAAGGACTCTTCCTACCCAAGGTAATGTACCTGCAGTCCAGATGGACTTCCTCATACTATCTCCACTCCTTCACTCACCAAGGAAAAACTTAATCTTCAAGAAGAGGAGGGAGGATGGGGAAGGAGGAAGAAAAAAAAAGAGAAATGATAACAGGTCATAATTTAAAAAAAAACTAGCAAAAACTCAACAATCCTGAAACACTGTTATGCCTATAGTCAGGTCTTTTAAAATTGGGGACAAACAAAAACATATTAATGGCATAAATGTACAAAATTACTAGAATATTTTTTAAAATCTCAGTTTATAATGTGGTGGCCTTCAGTTCTTTGTTCTATTTATATGTTTGAAGTAGAGTTTTATGTAGCCCAGGCTGGCCTTGAACTTGCTTTGTAGCTGAAGACGATTTGGAACTTCTGATCATCCTGCCTCCTCCTTCCAAGTGCTGGGATTACAGTTGTGGGCCACCCTACCTGGTTTACACAGTCTGTGCTGGGATGGAGCCTGTGGCTCCACGCATGTTAAGCAAGTGTCCTAGTTAGGGTTTCTGTTGCTGTGAAGAAACACCATGACTAAAAGCAACTTGGGGAGGGAAGGGTTTATTTGGTTTACACTTCCATATTACTTACTGTTCATCATTGAAGGAAGTCAGGACAGAAACTCAAGCAGGGCAGGAACCTGGAGGCAGGAGCTGATGCAGAGGCCATGGAAGGGTGCTGCTTATTGGCTTGCTTCCCATGACTTGTTCAGTCTGCTTTCTTATAGAACCCAGGACCACCAGCCCAGAGATGGCACCACCCACAAAAGGTTGGGACCTTCCCCGTCAATCATTAATTAAGAAAATGCTTGCTTACAACATTATTTTATGGAGGCATTCTTTTTTTTTTAGTCGAGATTCCCTCCTCTCATAAAACTAGTCAGTACAGCAAGCGCACTGCCAATTACGTCACATCCCCAGCTGCATTCAGCTTTTCAGGCTATTCTGCCTTTTCTGAAGGAAGGAACCTCCAACTAGATATTTGCAGATTCTTTCAGTGAGGAGTAAATTAGTTATATAATGTTTAAGAAAATCATAACCCAAGACTTCCATTTCTGCAAGGATTCCAGGAAAATGAGCCAGATTAGCAGCAGAGATTACAAAGACATGGTGTTATTTGTCTGTGCCTTTCTATGCCTCTTAGGACCACTAGGTAATTTAGTGGTCACGGCTTGTGACCAGGAGGCCACTGAGAATTATTGAGGTGGAGACTAGCCTGAAAGATGAAAGGCGGTCTTCAGAGTGGGGCTTATCTTCATCCCAGGGAAAGTTCTTGTCCCATAATCTCAGATCAAGCATCACCCACCACCGGTGACGGAGTCCTTTCCCACCGGGCAGCCTATTGCTTCCTCCATCTCCAACTCCCAACATTGAGTTGTTTCGGTCCTCATGTCTATATAAATCAGGGGCTCTGTGGGGGACAGATAGCATCCTCATTTGAAGAGAGTTTAACACAGAAACCATAAAAGATGATCGTGCCACAAAGCACTGGAAAGAAGCGACTCTGCAGGACAGTCTTTTTGTACACTGTAAATATGTACTCCTCTCATTGGTTAAGAATGAGCTGACCAGCCTATAGCAGGGCAGGAAGAGATTGGGTGGGGAGACCCAGACTAAGAGGATGCTGGGAAGAAGGAGGGCAGAGTCTGAGGAGTCTCGAACCAGATGCAGAGAAAGCAGGACCTGTAGAAAATGAGGTGGCAAGCCATGAACCACGTGGTGGAACTTAGATAAGAAATATGGGTTAAATTAAGTTAAAAGAGCTAGCTAAAGACAAGCCTGGGCTATTGGCCAAGCATTTATAATTAATATTAAGTCTCTGAGTGGTTATTTGGGAGCTGCTGATGGGACAGAGCTGGTTGGCAGTCTAGGCGGAAAACTTTGCCTACAGAGTGACTCCCATGGGTCCTTGGGAATAGAGAGGGATGCTGATTAGGAGTTGTAACCTTTGGAAGAAGAGTGTAGTCACCTCAAGCAAACACTCAGGAAAGGACCTAATGGCAACCCTAGCCATGGAACTTCCTTGTTTCAAGCCAGCTGGAAGCCAGGGACTAGGAGCTCTTTGACGTGGTCCACTTGGGTCTACTTCTGTGGCAAGAAAGTAGGAGAAAGGTAATAAGTGACCCTGAAAGGCAAACCCAAAGCACAGTAACATGCCATTACTTGGCCAGAAGCCACTGCACAGTATCTGTTACCCAAGGGCCTCGCTTTTCCTTTAACACTGCAAACACGCTGCATGCAGAAAGTTGTTCCTGCCCACCTCCACTCTTCCTCCAAAATATATAAAGATGTGGCTTCTCCTGGGCCTCTCCCCGCTGCCTCCCTCCTGCATTTTCATCCTCCCTCACCAGCCTACTTCCTTCCATTCTCCTTTATCCTCACCTGCTCCCTTCCTCTCCCTCGGGTCAGCATGAATTGAGGGGATAAGTGATTAACTAGACCCACGAGTAAAGGATAGCAGGCGATGGGAGGTGAGCCACAGTGTGGAATAACAAACTACTTCGAAATCAATTCTACAAGTGTCTTCTTATTCTCCACCATGAAGAAGGAAGGTCTGCATTACAGTGACCTCATCTTCTAGGAACCCCTCCCCACCCCACCCCATATTCTCTTGACAATTTCCTTTAATGCCAATCCCTCTAAAACCAAAATTCTGTAGTGTCTTTCATTGTTTTAAAGAAAGAAAACCAACTATCTTTTTTTCATTATACATACCAATCCAAGTTCCCACTCCCTCCCCTCCTCCCCTTCCCTCCACCCATTCCCATCCACTTGTCTAAGGCACATTGCTTTGGGGAAGGTCCAAGGCCCTCCCTGCTATATCTAGGCTGAGCAAGATCTCTATCCAAAGAGAATAGGTTCCCAAAAAGCCAGTACAAGCAGTAGAGATAAATCCTGGTGCCACTGCCAGTGGTCCCTCAGTCTGTCCCAGCAATGCAACTGTGAACCACATTCGAAGGGACTAGTTTGGTCATATGCTTGTTCCTTTCCAGTGTGGTTGGAGTTGGTGACCTCCCATTAGCTCAGGCAAATTGTTTCAGTGGGTGAACCCATCATGGTCTTGACCTCTTTGCTCATATTTTCACTCCTCCCACTCTTCAACTGGACTTTGGGAGCTCAGTCCAGTGCTCTGATGCAGGTCTCTGACTCTGTTGCCATCAGTTGCTGGATGAAGATTCTATGGTGATATTTAAGATATTCATCAGTTTGACTACAGGACAAGGCAATTTTGACAAATTTTATAAATAAAGTTTTATTGGAATCAGGGTGGGGAAATCAGGCAAGGACATATACATGTGGGGTCTAATATTCTCCTTCTTTAAATTTTTCATACTTTGTTCATCATGGATTTTTCTCATTCAGTTTTTTATAGATATTTTATCATGATACTATTTATTTTGATCATTGAATTTGGTTACTGTTTTTTGCATTCCTCTTTTAAAGTTATATCCAAAAAAAATATGCTTCATTTAAATCTCCTTAGTACTGGCCCTCCTAATTGAGGAAGGTTAGAAGAAAGTACTCACATTTCTATATTAGATATGCTTATTAAAGTGCTTTTCCAGCCCAGATAAGAAATTATTTTCTCAAGTTGTTACAGAAGTGTCCTCTGACCCAATCTGTCATCATCTTCATGAGTACAACTGTGCCATTGCAAAAGATGGCCACAGCTTGGCTTGTTGATTACTGACAATCCTTCAGAGCAGGAGGGTCATGGGACCCTCACGGGAGTGTCCTTCTACTCCTCCCAACCAGTTGTATGTGTCCTCATTGCGCATGGCCTCCTAGAAGGGTTAGACGTATGTAGGTTGGGAAAGACTAGGGAGGGGGCCCATTTTTGCAACCATAGGGAAGCCATCGTCCGTTCTGGATGCAAACCTTCACGTGTGCCTGCTTTAGTGGCGCAGACGCCCCTTCTTTCTAACCCCTCACCCATCCTCTGTAAACGACTCCAATACACTCACACTCATGGGTCCCCCAGTGTGGACTCTGACAAAAGTTCAGAAGCTTGGATTTGTCACTGAGACTGAATAAGAAAGGGAATTAGACTTGCCCAGTCCCCTCCGCCCTCCATCACCCGGAGAAAATTCTCACAGCCAGTGAAACTTTGCCTTCACCTTCTCGACACTTGTGAGAACCTTTTCGTGTAATCTCTCCTGCATCCGCGTAGAAAATGATGCCTTATGCGTCTCTGTATCCCCAGTGTCTCGGTTTACCAGACAAATTCTAAATATTTACTGAGCACTAGGACCCAGTATAAAAGTTTGCAAGCTGAGCGGGCTGACCAACCCTGCAGCTACCCAGGCCCAGAACCGGGGTTATGGGTTGGCCGACCCCAACATTCACCCCATCTGGGATCTGCTGGAGCACGTGAAGGGACCAGTCCTGCAGACCCAAAGCTTCAGGATTTCCACAACACTGGCAACAGCAAGATAACCAAGAGGAGCCCAGTGAGGGCCCAGCATCGATAGTGTAGCAGAAACCAGAGGCCTTGAACCAGACCAATGACTCTTCAAAGAACCCTTGCAAATAAAGATATACAGATAAAAGGATAAATGCCTGACTCACTTGACACACTCCAGCTTCCAGAATGAGACTGATTCCTCCCCCCTCTTTCTCTTAAATTTTATTTTATTTTCTGGGAGGGGAGGTTGCAAGGGCTGAGGGTGGATATAAAGGGACGGGGAAATGAATGGGATAGAGATGCATGATGCGAAAGACACAAAGAATAATTTTTTAAAAAGCAGCTTGCAACTTTAGTCTGTCAATTGGTAAACATGATGAAAGCTTTTCTTTTTATGTGTATAAAAATCCTGTCCCCAAAGCCAGCTGGCAGAGGGCACTGAAATGATCTACTCGAATCTTTTCACTTGGTCCATGGCTGTGTTTGTGGCCACACTTGCAAGGCAACGTACCCAGGGCTGACCCAGAAGAATTAATATTTCCCATTCTTAGGTACCTACCAGTCCATCCAAGCACTTTTGATAAGAAAACAGCGGGCAGAACAGAGCACAATTCCCCCAGGAATTCAGAAGTCCCTGCACTAACACCAATGCTAATACTTTTCCCAGCAGGCATCTCTCGGCCTGAACTGGGTGATCCTTATACCAACACACACAGGAGAGCAGGAGGCTGAATGGGGAAATCGCTGACACCCAGCCCGGTGACCTGGGTAAGAAGGGCTTTCATCAGCAGTGAGATTCAGAAATAGGAAGATGGAGAAGCTGCAGTATCCAATCAAAGCCAGGAAATCTGTCCAAGGTAAAGGCTTGCGTGGAACATTTACAGGGCCGGCAGCAGTGGCGAGAATGTGTGGGCCTTTATAATGAGTTCACTGTGGAAAACTTGCCAGCACCAGCAAGTGGACAAGGGTCCCTTCACCCCTGTGCCCAGGACAGTTTGGCCAAAGGACATCTAGGGTGACTAATCTCCATATCCCGGAATAGACCAGAGAACTCGTCCAACCTGCCTGTCTGCCTTTCAAAAAAAAAAAAAAAGCCTTTGGAATTCTTTGTCCTGCTCTGGTTGGTAGACACCAGAATGATTGATTCTTCAGGGACCTCTCTGGTGCGGTGACCTGGTCATCACTACGATGACATGACATCCCCCAACAGATCTACCAGCCCTCAGATTCTCCCAAACACTAATAATAGATCCAGTTAGAAGCAATGATTCAAACAGACGAGGCATACATTGATATACTGTATGCTGTGGATCTGGCTGCTGTGGATCTGTTTCTTCCCCTGGCACAAAAGAAACCAAACTAACCTTGGGGAGGAAATCTTTCTGAACAGTTACCATGACAACAGGAACTCACTCCCCCCCTCCTCTCCAGGGCACCTGCCCACAGACTCCCCCACCTGCCAGCTGGTAGGGAGAGTGGATTGGCCACCTCTGTCCCAAGTCACTGTGCTCATTTCACCAACAAAGGTGCCAACAGTGCCAGTTGGCCTCATGATATGGATACCTGCCCACAAGGCATTGGGTCAAAGATTGGGGACTTTCACAAGGGCCAGCCAACAGCTGGCAGGCAGGAACTACCAGGTCATTGTCATCTGGGGCTGAATTGGAACATGCCTACAAGACACAAAGGCTGTGTCTGTAACCACAGCATTGCTCCCTCCCAAGGGTTTTGTTTTCAGCTCCAGGGCCTCGGCTGAAGGTGCCTTTTATAGTCCCTCCCCCCCCACCCTTTTTTTAGCAGTGCCCTGCCTTCTGCATGCCAGTGTAGAAAAGGTTTCCCTGCCCCACGTCTCGTTATTGCAAATGAGAAGGTTCACCGTAAATCACCCCAGGCCAGTGGGTTCAGAGGTGGAGTTGTAACCAAAAGCCCTGTCAGACTTCCCCTCCTGGCCCCACACCAAGGCCTCCAAGGATTTCTTGTCACATGAGGTTAGTGTAGTTTCACATCCTCTAAAGCAAAGCTCTGTCGAAACTCTCTAGTCTCACATGGCATCGGCTCAAAACAACCACGGCTCTCAGCTGCCTGGCTCGCAGTTTCAAGAGAGGGTCAGGAGACCTGGGTTCCAGTTTCAGTTCAACCTGTACGACCTTGACAAGGACTGGTCCTCAATTTTCTTCACCAGAAAATGAAGAGGCCAGAGTAGCTGTCATTAGGGTCGCTTTCCTCTCCTCCATCTTCTCCACCTCAGTTTTTTTTTTTTAAAGATCTTTCCTGATGTTTTTTTTAAAAAGTTGCTAACAACTCAAGAATCTCTAAAGGCCAACTGATATTATTTCCGCTTTTTAAAAATGGCATCTCAAAAATATTATGTCAAGTAAAAGAATATATACAAGAAAGCATGTGTTTTATGATTATAATACAAAATTCCTAAACAGGCTAAACTAACCAATGGTAAGGCACAGACATACATACCCACTCACACATACACACAGCTATGGATTGCCTCTGGGAGCATGGCAGGACCAGGAATTACTTAGGAAGAGGCGAGAAAGAACTTTCTGAATTGACACTCTACATTGTACCTAGGTATGTTTGTGTCACACAATCTATGTCAAAACTCATAGACTATTACTCTCCGGATGGATCGATCAATGCGATGAAGTAAGAATAGTGAAACGTAGATCGTAGAACTAGTGAACATGTGGGTGTCCTTGACACAATGCTGGGGGAAATCACATGCACTATAATAAGTTCCTGGCCCACCCACTTCATCCCTCCCTCCACCTCGTCTCTCTTTTAGGACTCCTGGGAATGGGCAATATATCCCTGGTGTCCTATAACGATCAGCCACTCTATCCTAACCTTCAAGGGCAAGAACAAACTCTGCATCTAGAACATGCCCTTGAGCCTCAACTTCCTTGGCTGCCCAGTGCTGTTGGTCTGCATATGGGGGAAGATCATCATACAGTATGTGCCTCTGCTCCCTGATTACCAGCACGTTTGATATGCTTTCAATTAACATGTCCCAGTTAAGGCATTTTAGAATTAATTCTAAATATAATTAATCACTGTGTATATTTTTATAAGTCTCTAAGAGTTAGTGTATCAACTACCCAAGGACAGAATACAAACATATCTTTTCCTAGACTCACTTCCCTATTAGCACAATATATACATATATCTACATATACACATATAAAAATTAATATTTTAGGGACATACGCATATATACACACATATGTGCGTATGTCCCTAAAGTATTAATTTTGTGATTACTTCTCCTTAAGATCTCAAACACATTCTTTATTCTTTTCCAATTTGATTACTTCTCTCTAAAACCTTTAAATATGAAAATGCACGTATGTTTCTATGGTGTTATGCTCTGGGAAAAAAATCACACTGGGTCTGCACACTGGCAGCTAACATTTACCAGTGTCATTCACCCTGTCATGTGACTGTCACATGATGGATTCAGTCAAGAAGATGGAAATGGGTAGAATACTTGGATCTAAATTCCACCTTTCCTCTTGTGACTCTGAGCCGGATGGGGACCTTTCTGAGCCTCAGTTTCTCCTGACATGTATATCACCAACAGGACCTTTCTGAACCTCAGTCTCTTCAGACATAAACATCATCAACATCAGGTGCTAGTGTGAGAATGAGGTGGAACCATTGAGAACCTTATGAAGGATGCCAGTTCATATGTCTATCGAGTCAAGTCTGGAACCTGGTTTGTAAAGTGAGAAACACGCTGCATTGATCAAAGACCAGCTCTGAGCTGATGCCCTTGTGGTGTCCCCTCTGGCCCGCTTGTAGCCATTCTTCTCAAAAAAATTAGCCCCCACCTCTTTTGTTTTGACTGGTGTTTTTGTTTGTTTGGGGAGTTGTGTGTTTCTTATGCCCATTTGAAAGGCTACATCTTTGAGGTGAAGAAGGAGAGAGTTCAGTCAGTAAAGTGCTTATTATACAAGTGTGAGGACCTAAGTGTGACCTCCGGAGTTCACACAAAAGTAAAATGAATAACCAAGTGTAGTGGTGTGTACTTGCAATCCTGCTTCTAGGGAGGTTGAGACAGGCAGGTCCTTGGGGTCCATGGTCCATCCAGCCTGTCCCTAATTGACAAGCCCCAGGTCCCAGTGAGAGGCTAGATCTCAAAAACTAAGGTGGATGGCTCCTGAGGAATAGCCCCAAGGTTTGTTTATTTCTGGCCTGCACAGGAACCTGCACACACACACACACACACACACACACACGCACACACACACACACTAGAAAGGACTGTAAATTTGATAAACATCTTTCCAGAAACTTACCCCCACTTCAGTCCAGTGCCCAGGCACATTTGTTAAATATTAACATGAAGTTCCTTTCATAAAGGCTTCTGTCGGGACATCTCAAACACAGCACCAAGACGAGGTAGCGGCACTTCTCTTTTCTCTGTTTCTGCACCTGGAGAACCCAAGGAACACAGGCATGTGCAGCCCCTTTTAGTAGTCAGCTGAACAGGCTACCAGCCTGAATCTCCACCCAGAAACTGTCACAGGAGTCAGAGAAGTAGACCCTCGGCCGGAAAACACCGCCGTTTGTGAACCCAAACTGAGGCCAAAGAGGGAGGTCTGCATTTTATGTCATCAGTCTCTCAACAGACCATTTCCTGTCACCCCTACTGTCAATCTTAGCTCTCAGGAGTGGGCTCTACTCCCCAACACTGTTCCAAGGTGTGACTGGCAGTCACCTAGACAAAAGTTTGCATGGTATACCTACAAATGTATGTGACGTGGCCTCATCTTCTGTGTTTATGTGTGGCCACAGCTTCAAATAAATAATCAAAAATATAATTAAAATGACAGAAGAGGGGGGAGGGGATAAGAGATTTTAATGTCACAGTGGATATATGTGGGGGTGGGGCAGAACCCAAAAAGCATAATGAAAATAAGGGGAAAGCAAAACAAATTTTAAAACCACAAACAAAAAGGAACCTTTAGAATCTGCTTTAGGCCAAAACATCCATTTCATTTTGCAGAGAAGGAAGTTGGCCCTCAAGCAGATTTCCAATTTCACAGAATATTTTGTAAGATTTATTATTTTTATATATGTGTCTGTGTGTGTCCCTGCATGAGGTTATGTACATCATGTGCAATCTGACGCCCGTGGAGGTCAGGACATCAGATGCCCTGAAACTGGAGTGAAAGGCAGCCGTGAGGCATCTGATGTGGGTGTTAAGAAGCGAATCCTGGCTCTCTGCAAGAACAATAAAGGCTCTTAACCAGTAATCCACCTTTCTAACCCTTAACAAAAGTTTTATCTGAGAATCTGAAGGTGAGATCTTTCTTAGCATCCTTGGACAGGTGTGTGTGTGTGTGTGTGTGTGTGTGTGTGTGTGTGTGTGTGTGTGTGTGTGTGTGTGTTGATAACTGACCTCATAAATACTATATTCTAAGCCTCTCCCTTCACAGATAATGGAATTGAAGTTCATAGAAATGAAGTGACTATTCTGAAGTCATACAATTACTGAGTGGGACTGACTCCATGTGTATTTATCCTTTGGAGGGAGATGGCTTTGGTTCCTTCCTGTCTCCAACACCCATGTTCCTTGACATGGTCAACTGGTATCTTTTCTGTATTTGTATATAAGTTACTGCATCAGTACAGGTTAAAGGTACTTATTTCTTTAAGACATTAGCACCCCTCTTGGACATGTAATAGCTCCCCAGAAGAGCTCACTGAAGTGTGCACTCAGCCAGCCAGGTTATAACAAGGCAGTTTTAACAATCTCTCTGTATTTTATGACTACCTAAGACTCATCAACCTTGAGAGGTAATTTAATTAGCACTCCCAGTACCTTTCCATGTTCAACTGTATAAATAAATTTAGAGAAATAATAAATTAGGATACTGAAAGATTTCAATAAAATCATTTCTATTTGGTCTTACAAAGACTATTTCAAGCTCCTGATGGCTGGACAAATAATCAAATGCTAACATGTACTTAGAACTTTCTAGATGCTGGAGCTAGAGCAGAGAAGAAAGTCTTGCCTTTTCAATCTGGTATTGACATGAAAGGCAGACTACAGTTGGGTGAAGACATGTGTCGATGTTGACAAGTGCCACAGAGAGGACAAACTCGAGGAAAGAAGAGAGTGGGCCCCAGGTGGAAGAAGCACAGAAGGGTGATCGCTACATAATGTGCAGACCATGATCTTACTAACAACAGGAGGGAACACGCTCTGTGTGGACCAGAGGTACTAATTCCAAAGGTGAGCAAGCACGAAAGCCTGAAGCAGCCTTGGAACACCACAAGAAACAGCTCATTCAGTTCCTTTGTATTAGAAGGTGTGGAATAAAAGATTTTCCCCCTTAGACTATGGTTCTCAAGGTTCCTAATGCTGTGATCCTTTAACACAGTTCCTCATGTTGTGGTGACCCCCAACCATGAAATTATTTCATTGATACTTCATAACTGTACTTTTGTTACTGTTATGAATCATAATGTAAATATTTTTGGAGATAGAGGTTTGCCCACAGGTCGAGAACCACTGACTTAAAACATCGTGTCAAAGAACAGCTACAGCATACCACTGACCTGTTATAGTCGTATAATGATGGGATGATGACGGTTCAGAGGGGAGTGACTTGGACTGTGACAATAACAGCAGAGAAGCTACAAGCCCCGCAGGGAGAACTGAATGGATTTCTTGGTGAGTTGGGTGTGGAGTATGAAGAAAAGAAAAGAATCAAGGATGACATCAAGGTTTTCCATGAGCACAGTCTGAGGTTGAATTGCCATTTGCTAGAATGAGAAAGGCTAGGAGAGAAGGATTTGGGTTCCAGGAGATTATGAATCATGGGTTCAGTCCTAAATGTGCCTGGTAGACATCCAATTAATAAACTCGATTGACGTAATTAGCAGACACATGCTATTAGAGGTATGTCTCAAGACTGCAGTTGGATATACAAAGATCCATCTCCAGCCAGGAGACATGGATGCTGGTATCATTCACATGCAGATAATAGGTGAAAGTGATGAGCCCAGATGATACCACCTAGTAAAAGTGGACAAAAAAGAAAAAAGCATGGTCCTAGGACACTTCAATGCTTAGAGGTCCCTGAGATGAAGAGGAAAAGGCAAAAAGGTAGTGAGAGATCCCAGAGAGAAAAATAAATATTTGAGGCCTTCCCAATAAGCCATGCACAACACTGAAGATTCCAAAGGGAGGCTGAACTATATATAAGGGGGAAAGAGACATAGGAGGCTATATTTTGTTGTTTAATTTTCATTGCATGTATTTATTGTATATGGTACTGTGCTGTATGAGAACGTGTTCATCTAAGTATATGTTATATATATATTATTTATATAGTTAATTCCCCCTCTCTTCTCCATTCTTCTCCTTCCCCATTGCATTAGTTCCCTGTGTTCCCCTAGAGAGTTTCGTTACTGCTTTCATGTCATTACATACATGGTGTCATGTAGCTATATAAAATCTAGGACCCACAAGTAAGAGAAAACATGATAGTTGCCTTTCTGAGTCTGGTTCAATTTACTTAATTTTATTAGCTCCAGTTCTATCCATTTCCTGCACACAGCATAACTTCATTCATTTTTTTTTATGGCTTAACAACTTCTTCTTTGTATATAGAACACATTTTCTTTCCTTTTTTTTCTTTTAGAATGCAGTTAGGAATGATGCTGCTTTAGTAAACTGATGGTTATAGGTTCTTCTCCAAGACCCATGACCTCACTAGCCCTGAGTAATTGCTAGGTTTCCACTACCCAACATGACTTCCCTCTTGTTGAGCAGTAGATTGCATGTTCTTTGTTCCCCTGTTGGTGGACACCTAGGCTGGCGCCATGGCTGCTGTGGATAGTGCTGTAGCAAACACCGATGTATAAGCATCTCTGCTATGTTGACTTGGTACTCTTTGGGTAAAGACCCAGGAGAATTATAGCTGGCTCATATGGTAGATTTAGTTTCAGTTTTTTGAGAGGCAGGTACTTGTGATCACCTTTAGAATTTTATGTACATGATCTGAAGACCTCACACCTCTACAGCAGCTATGTAATTATCTTTATTTTACAAACACAGAGACCTAGTTTAGTGGCTTACCCACAGTAACATATCTAAGTGTGGCAAAGGAGGGATGGCCCAGAACAACTGACCTTTGACATGCAGTAGACAGCTTCCCTCTCTATTATATCAGAACAGCACATGGACTTTCAGGTCTCCTGGGATGCACCTTTTCCTATTTAACTTATGATATAGGAAGCTTGCAATCAGCAATATAAACTTCAAATGTGCTAGTGCAAATAAAGCATGCTACAGCTGCTCTCATGAATGGATTCAGAGATTTGCTTTCAAGTTTATATGCAATTGAGAAAGAAACAAAACACAAGATAAGAGTAGTGGATAATTCAAAGAGCAAGCTTTATCATACCAGGGCAGCTGAAGCAGACACAGTACAACACTGTAAGAGCAACCATTAAAATATGACTATTAATGTGTCTTCATCATCCCCATAGCAACCTAGTATTCCCTGCCAAAAAAATAACTCAGTAGGCACCAAGAATTTTTCAGCTACTCTTTTAGCACCAAGCTCTTCCCACAGTCATTTGTATTAACATTTGCAAAAGATTTATTTCCCTTTGATTCAAATAATTCCACATTCCCAAGAATATCTGGACTGGAACATGGCCAACTGCCCGCAGGGTCTGCAGCCGTCTCCTCCATCCTGGGTAGCTCACTCAGTGCCCATGAATAGCTCATTGTTGAAGACAAACCCACTGCAGAGAACAGAGGAAACCCAGAAGAGGAATCGGTGTCATGATCTAGGGACCAGTCTGGACGTCCAGCAATGAAGCTGTTGGCAGTGGTAAGTACCTGAAGCTGTTGTGAGTCAGAGGGATCAACGTCTCCCAGGTTAGGGCTCCCTGAAGGTGTTCCCCAGTTCAGAACCCACCAGCAACTTGCTTCTAGACATACTGAACTCAGGTCCTTCCACGCGACCAAAAACTATCCCCAAGCATTTGTATCCAGGATTAAACACAGGTATTCAAGAAAAACCCAAGATCACTTTCAAATAGTCCATATGGCTTAAAAACTGGCCAAGAACCCAAGAAGGGTGTGATCTCTAGACTTTTACTTGATGGAGACTGTGCCAAATCTTCTCTGGCTTTTGCTACTGACTTTCTACGAATACTCTGTTTATCCACTCAAACTAACTGGCACATCAAAGAATGAACCAAGTGCCCACTTCAAATCAAAGCTAAAAAAGACTATACTTTTCAGGCATTTGGGGGTGATCAAAGAAACTCATAAACTCTTTGGTGCTTGACCCAAACTCAACTGCAGAGTGAAATAAATGTGGCTTGATGCGTTCTTTTGACATATGGATCATATTTATTATCTCAGGGATGTATTAATAAATCCACAGTTAATGCTTGGTTAGTATAATTTAGTAGCCACAAGCTTATATTTTTCAGCATATGGCTATTATTTTGAATTATGCCTGCTGGAATTTACCCAGCCCTTTTATTGTCCTTATTTAAGCTTTTACTTTTTAAATAAGTCAGAAAACTACCATATTTAAAGATACATTTCCAGCCAATATTTTTTTTTCTTTCAGCATTCACAAATGCCCAAAAACATAGCAGCAAAAAGTGACAAAGTGATCCAGTATGGTCTAGGCATGTGACCTAATGGTACTGTGCTTGCCTGGCATGTATTCACAGCCCTGGGTTCGATTCCCAGCACCACAAAATAATAGAAACGACAGTGTAATTCAGTGGGGGTCACAATCTGTCTGCAGATCCAATGGCCACATCTTCCTAAGTAAATACGTATGTGACTTTACACTGGGGGGAGGGTGTGACAATCACCCTAACTTGCTGTACCATGCCCCTGCTCTCCAGCTGCCCTACTTGCTGTCTTGAAAATAAGGCTAAAACTCTACATAGAATTTGAACTTCTCCCCTATGCATACAACTTTGTCTTCTCTAAGGCCATTAGTACATTAAAAACACAAGGAAGGGCTGCTGGTTGAGCAAAGTCATTTTTCCTTTGACATTTAATTATCAGTAGAAAAGTATTTCTGTTTTAATACCCACATTCTGGCATATAATTACTGTAATAAAGTCTACTTCTTCACTTCGGGTGACTGCTGCCAGTGCTATGAAATCATGGCAATGGTTGTAAAAATAAGGGAGGTCACAACCCTTCCACACACACACACACACCCACTCTGCAGCTGATATTAAATAGCTTTGGTGGGAAAAGGCAGACCTTTAAACTCTCTAGCAAACTCAATGCATTCTGCATTTAACTTCTTCTTTAAAACAGTTAGTGGTGTAAGAATTCAAACCCTGCATATGACCATGGGGAGAAAAGAAGGCACTTATCCTTAATTAGCTACTAAGTCCTCCTTGGACAAAGCACAGTAACAGCCATGGCTTTGTGCTAACCATCTTTAATGATATGCATTACATGCATTGGCCTGTCGGCTGCCCAGGCTCTTCCAGCATTCATTTGCTTCAGTCTTTGCGTCTGGCAAAGGGCAACATTGTGGAAAGTCTCCATTTTGACATCCTGCCACTTTGGCAGAGATCGCTTCTAACAGCACGAGAACCCTCTGAACCTTTTCATTATGGTCTGTCTCTTGCCCCCAAGATGGTCAACAGCCGAGCACGTCACATACTAGAGGGATATTCACCTTATGCCTCAGACAGCACTTCATATTTTGATTTGTCCTCTCCAATGTAGCCAGTCAAATATTTTAATCCGATCACTTTCAGCTGTCCTGTTATATAATTTTTCTGCTTTCAACCAATATCCAAGTCAAGCTAATTCTGAATCATAAAAAGGACAGATAGGCCCATGAGGAAAATAACTTGTCGTGTGTGTGTGTGTGTGTGTGTGTGTGTGTGTGTGTGTCCTCTAGTTCTTTATGTAATGGAAACATCCTTAAGGAACTATCTGGCCTAAAGCATAAACTTGAGTTGCTCCTTTTAAAATCAACCTCGGCAACGATGCTGCTTGAGAGCCGGGAAGTCAAGATCTCTTTTGCTCCTTGGAAGGGGAAGCCACTGCAAACCATTGCTTTACACTACAGCATTAAAGTGCTGTAGACTACCAGTAAACAAGATATGCATGGGTCAAAACAAAGCACTACAGCGCATGTAATACGGAGAAGACTCCAACTCCACCTTCTCCAAACACAGCAGCCCAGGTGCCGTTGCTCCCAGCCTCCGTGTAGAGCACTGTTTATGGAAGAAACCAGGTACTCTGGCCACTCAAGAAACAGTAAGGAGTGGACCTAAGTGGTTCTGCGCCTAGTTATCAACCCTCCAGTAGTCTGCATATATGGATATGAATGTTTGCTGGCTACACTGGTCCACAATGGCTCCAAACCAGAAGTGACCTAAACGTCTGTTGAGGTCACAATGGACCAACACATCATACTGTGGCAAAATTGCACAACAGAAAACCATACAGCAAGAAAATTATCAATCCAGAGTTTTAATGTGCCACATCTTGGGTGTGTCTTGCAAACACAGCGTTGAATTTAAAAAGTAAGAAATGAGAAAGCACACAAATATTATAGCAAGAGGAGAGTAAGCACGATAACCTACATTATTTAGAAATGCCCACATACATAATAAAAAAACACCTAAGAAAGTCAAGGAAACGATTACCAAGACGTGTGAAGCCTATTGGAGTGGATAAAGAAGTCATAATGTGGACTCAGGGTTAGGAACGAGTGGAAACTTCCAGGGTTTTAGAAATCTTTGGTTCTCATCTTTTAATTTTTCACATGTAAATATTTGACCTTTGATTTCACCGTTCCAAAACTAAACAACAACAACAAAGCTAAAATTCAACCACTCCCCAAAAAACAACAGCTTGGGAAAAAGCATGGCTTTGTCCAACTTCTTCCTGTTAATTACGAGGCCCTGGAAGGCAGGGAGACTAGACAGTTTCCCATCTGTCCTGTACCATGGCATTTGTGGCTCTCCCTTACTCCGAGGCTGGAGTTTGGAGAAGCCATGCCAAATAGAGGCCTGTTGATATTGCCATGCCCCAAACAGTCCAGTCTCCTGGTGCGCAGACACAGCTCATGACCTTCTGGGCTTTGCTTCCGTCTCCTCAAGGCAAGGACTCTTCTCCTTGGAGGGAATAGTAGAGGGTTGTCTTTCTTCTGCAGATGACCTTTACATATGGACTCTGGAAACTCCAAGGCCTCTCATTGTCCCATTGGACTTTTCTGTGCTGTGTGTGGACTGACCCTCTCCTCCCTCTCTTCTAGTAAAATCCACCCTTCCCAGCCTCTTTGAACTCTGCTGTGCAGTTGGGATCATCATTCCAAACTCACCACCCACATATACATGTGAATGCACAGCCCCCTTCTTGCCCTTCTTGATCCCACTCCAGCTGACTTGCCAACACTGCATAGACAGGATTTACTTTCACTTACACCCTAAAACCTATCAGATTCTGAAAGGATAACTATACGTGTTAAGCTTTTGTGGCCGTTTTTAAATCAACCTTCCCATGAATAAATCAAAGCACCAGGGTCAGTTATAGACTTACCTTTCCACCACTGAGGAAGTCTCTTTGTGAAATCTTCGTCGGGCTGCCTAATTTATAACATTATTATAGTCAAGTTCCTAAAACATGTTATCTTCTTTAAAACAAAAGTCAGTTGCTGAGAAACATGGAGCCAGAACATTACGCAGAAAATAAAACTGTATTACAAAATTTCACATGTACAGAAAGTCCTAAGTAACTGATCCCCAGCATTGCAAAGGTAAATAAACAAACAAGCCCCATTAGGTCTTTGGGAAAGGCACCATATAGGGATGTGAATGCAATTTTCACCTTTGACCCAGGAGGGCTTTACCAAATTTCTCCAAGTCAGTGGCATTTCTTAGATTTTTGAAGACCTAAATAGAACTGAATAAAACCAAGAAATCTACAACTGAGAAGGTCAAACCTAGAGAAGCGAATGAAAGAGTCACAGTAAAAATCCAGAAGAGCTGGAAACTGTTCACTTGCTTGCTGCAGGCAGTTACCCAGCAAGAAGTTCAAGGTGGAGAGTCTAAATTTACAGCAGCAGGCTGTACATAGACCACTGCAGGGGCTATCAAGCCTGGCTTACATCCTGCCAGTCAGAGCAGGGGGAGAGGGGCGAGAAGGAAGGATAAGGTCAAGGGACAAATAATACCAAGGTTGCTTGATAAAACCTCAAGGAACTATCATTTTCTAATTACCTAACATTATATACAATACATATAAGTGTGTGTGTGTGTGTGTGTGCGCGCGCACTGAATCTTAAAGGAAGTTAAACCATTTAAGCTGACAAATTCTCAATACTAGGTAGGCACAAGAAAACCCCTTTCTAAAGGTTGGTCAGAGAAGTCCAAGTGATCCCTAAAACAGTATAAACCATCAATGTAGCTTGTTGTTGCCTCTCAGCGATTGAAGGTGGGCCCCTGTTGCTGAAGAATTCAAATGATTTGATCTGGATCTGACCTGAAAGTTTCTTTTCTGCAGTCTAGACTCTATGGTTCCAGAAAATAATATGCAAGCTGCCAAGGGAAGGAAATTAAACAGTCCTACCTAGTTGTAACCCTATGAACCATGACAATGACTGGCATGGCAAGCTATTCATAAAGGGGCAATGACCAGTACTCAAGTGGCAGTGGCAGTCAATAGCTGTTTAACTGGATTTAAGGACCTCTCAACAGGAGGGAAATCATGCCTGGTACTAGAAACCTAGTCAGCTTCCCAGTGCTAGTGAGCACATGGACCTCAGCAAAGAATGTGTGCCCACATACATGTGAACATGCATACACACATACATACACATGCATACCACACACACACACATGCACACATGCACGCATGCACGCTTACAAAAAAATATCCACAGGCAATTATCATTGCAGGCTGAGAAATATCAGATATCACTGGGCAAAAATAGAAAGCTAAATTGAGCGGGAATTCTGGGACAGATCTCCTGAAAATGAAATTACAGAAGGAAAGAAAAAACCCAAGGTAGCCCCACCGCCTGGCAGAGGGGCAAATTCAGAAGAGAGGAGCGAACACAACTGTAGGCAACAGAAGTGTATTATGGTATTAAAAGCCAAAATGGGGATAATTTGGTGCTAGACTCATGGACAGCTTCTCTCCAGATAAACTTGCTATTACCCTCAAAACCACCATCTACCTATAGTTTTCTATCCATGAGTCACAGAGAAATTGCATCATTTCCAGAAGAACTAGCCTTGAGGCATGGGAGGAGGATTCTCCTGTCAGATGCACAGCAATAGTTCCAATTTCCCACCCTCTGTAAGACAGTTTCAACCAAAACCTCAAAAGAAGCCCAAGTCCTCAGCTATGTGGAAGTGATGCTATTACCAGGTAAAGCAAAACAAGGGCCATTTCCCTCTTGAAAAAAACACCCTGTGCACAAAGATTTGACTTGCTTCCAACTCAGCACCTCCAATGGAATGAACTCATTGAGCTGAATTTCCAGATAATATTAAGTCTTTAAAAAGCATCCCTCGGGAACCCATTTTCTTGCTGTATTCTCATCTTCTTGCTATGTTCTACTCTTCCATCACAGGGCTGCTTAAGCCCAGCAGCTTCCATGAGATGCTCTCCTATCTTTGACTTCCTAGGACTTTGTGAACGCATCACTGATTCAGACCCTATTCACAGAGCAATTCATAAGGACCTCTCTGCTCTCGACATAGGCACAGTTCTTCACTAGCCAGGCTCCGAGGTTGTTGTCTTCATTAGGGTTTCTACTGCTGCAACGAAATACCAGGACCAAAAAGCAAGTTGTATCAGAATGTGTTTATTTGGCTTACACTTCCATGTTGCTGTTCATCCTGGAAGGAAGTCATGGCAGGAACTCAAAGCGGGGAAGAAGCTGGAGGCAGGAGTTGCTGCAGAAGCCACGGGTGTGGCAGCATTTTCTGAAGGGAGACGGCTTTTCTAGTTTCCCAGATGCCCGGGCCAGAATAATCACAGAGAGACTATATTAATTACAACACTTCTTGGCCAATGACTCAGGCATATTTCTAGATAGTTCTTATATCTTAAATTAACCCATTTCTTTTAATCTGTATATCACCATGAGGCTGTGACTTACTGGGTAAGGTTTCCTTTGGCAGCTACATGGTGCCTCTCTGACTCCGCCTACTCTCTATCTATATCTCTGTTCAGATTTCTCACCTGGCTTTACTATGCTAAGCCTTTGGCCGAAACAGCTTTATTCATCAACTAGTAATATCAACACATATACAGGACATACCACATCATAGATGAGTGTCGCTTTCTGGCTTTCTCCCACAACTCCTTTAGTCTGGTTTCTTATAGAACCCAGGACCACTAGCTCAGGGATAGAAACACCCACAATGAGCTGGATCTTCCCCCATCAATCACTAATTAAGAAAATGCCTTACAGCTGGATCTTATGGAGGCATTTTCTCAATCAAAGCCCCCTCTTTTCAGATAACTCTAGTTTGGGTGTCAAGTTGGCATAAGAACAGTCCGCACAGTCATACAAAACAGAAATTTTTGTGGTGCGTTCTTATTTCCCACCACAGTGCTCATAGTAGGTGCTCAGACCTACTATGCACCATACCGACCTCCCTCCATAATTTCCTCACCCAGAAATAAAACCCCATTATGGCGGCCACAGTGACTGAGTCTCCTACTTCAATATATCCTCCTTTTCTGTTTTGCTTCAGGCAAACAGCAGACAGACACTAAAAATACCTTCAGGTCCAGTGAGTGTCTACTTAATGGCAAACAATCACTTTCAAAACCAGAATCTGGGTCAAGTCACCGGGAAACTTCAGCATCGCCTGGAGGTAGTAAAGGTCATCACTACCCTTCCTGGTAGGCAAGGGCAAAAATCTGCATAGCAAATGTAGGCAGTAGGTGGATGTTCTCAGACCAGTTTGGAACTCAGTTCATGAAGCGTCCCACAATAACAGTCTTTATCACTCTTATATTACAATGTGATAGTAGACTCCTAAAAATAGCCTCTTTTATCTATAATGGCAATACTGAACTAGCTGTTTTAGCCAAGGCAGAAAGATTGGAGCTAAAGTGAGAATGTCAAGCATGATAACTAACATAGAAACTTGAGAATTATGTACTATCACCACACCTCCAAATGTATATAGGCATTGATCAGAGTTGACAATGCATTCACTTGGCGGTCTCATAGCCGGCCCCATCCCCTTTGCCCTTTATTGGGGAATATGTTCCTTGCTTTACCAAGAATGAAGGGTCATAGTCAAAATTGCAGAGCAGCTCACTAAGCAAACATTTAACAGCATCTGCCTGGGCTTTGTGGGACCCCAACTTGTCTCCTCCTCATCATCAGTTCATTGTAACCAAAACCAGCTGTGTAATGTAAACATGATCCTTCATTACTAAAACAACTCATACATATTTTCTACTATGCAAACTCCTGATGTAAGAAAATAGCTGAACTCTAGACTCAGAATTAAATCTGAGTTTTTGTGTTTATCACAAAAACTGATTAAGGTGTGAGATCACCTTAATGATATTCATAGCAAGTCTTTTTTTCTTTTGTACCACCAACTCCCGAATAATGACACAGAGACTTACTATTAATTATGAAAGCTTGGCCTTTAGCTTAGGCGTGTTTCCAACTAGCTCTTATAATTTAATTAACCCATATTTTTTTATCTATGCTCTGTTACATTTCTCCTTACTTTTCCTCAGTATGGCACGTCTCACTTGTTTTGAGTCTACTGGCAAAATTCACGCACCTAGATTCCTCTTCCCAGCTCCTCTCATTGCCTGAAAGTCCCGCCTATCCTCTCCTGCCTAGCTATTGGCCATTCAGCTGTTTATTAAACCAATCAAGAGGTATCTTAGACAGAGACATATCCTTACAGTGTACAAAAAGATTATCTCACAACAGATGCTTCCATAAGACATGAGTAAGCCCAAGCAACCATGATGGCTATGAACTGAAACTCTTGGACTTGGCTGCTTTGTAAAAACAATGTCATTTTCCCAAGCTCTGCACAGCCTGAGAACCCAGGGGCCTTAGCTGCAAAAGTTCAAAAGAACCAAGCTGACCGTCACTGGATTGTCATGGCTCAAGTTCAGAGTCAATCATTTCTCTTTGGACTCCTCTTCTCCATCCAAATTTCCCTCCTAGAGGAGAACATACCTTTAAGAATTACTTCTTTTTTAAACACTAACCCTGGTATTTTCTACTTAGTGTTTCAGTTTCCAACCTCTCTCCCATCTCTTATTTTTCTGTGTATCCCCTAAGCCGTCACTCTAGACCCTTCAAACAGGCAGCCTACAAAGGCTTTCTTCCCTACCCCTTCTCTCCCTCTACCCCTCCCTGTCCCCTTCTCTCCCCTCCCTATCCTCTTCCAGCAGCTGGGGTCCTAAAAACTTCCAACTCTACCACATAAAGCCTTCATTCAGGGATCCTCATACATATTTTCATGTTAATAACGCCCACCCCTTTCCCCAGAAAATTCCCATTAGCAGTGCCTTAAATCTCAACATACAGTGAGAGTTCACATTAACATTTTAAAATGGCATCTTCTGTCCCAGCTGCTCAGACCACTGCCATTAAGGAAGATGAGATGCCCTTTACATACTCTAAAAAGCAAATCCAACCATGAACAAATAAGAATATTTCTCTGTACATGCCTGTTCCTGAACATCCCCTTGGGAGGCTAACAGACCTGCTGATTGGATTGGCTTCCTGTTGAGACTGCTCCTGATTTCCACACATCAGAGAGAAATCTGTGATCTGCTTCTGACACCATAGAGATATCCTTTTCCAGGACCAGGGCTTGCATATTTAGGATTGCCCAGCCATCTCACAAACTCAAGGAGAGGCCAACCAAGAATGCACAATGGAGTCATCTAAGAGCACTGTGTAGCTGAAGAGAAACAGGTCTGAGGAGTAGAGAAGGCAGAGGAGAGGGCAGCTCCCCACCAGCAGAAGGGTTTCACCCTTGCTGCTGTGCATTAGGCTGTGCACAGCAAAGAGGAGCTAAGAGGACCATCTGAATATCGATCTGTGGTCAGCTTTGCTCCCCGGTTAACCAGTGCTGGAAGGACATTTCCCTTCTGTAGAGATAATCTACAGAACATACAGGACATATCTCTACAGGATGTTTAGAAAATTGGAAGAGACCCCAAGAATAGGCTCTCCAGCTGCCTCCATCTTACAGATAAAGAAACTGAGGTCTTGAGTAATAAATCTGCCTAAGGAGGAGAAGTTCATCAAAGCTGAACAGGAAACTACTTCTCTCAGGATTCTGCCCAGACACCACACTATTCTCTGGGTGTTGTCACCATGGTTATTTGTAATTCTATATAATGAATATAGAATTCTATATAATGAATGCATATTTTCAAAGACTTATTTATTCTTATGAGTATGGGTGGTTTGCATGTTTGTGCAGCACATGCATGCAGTACCAAAAGAGAGCAGAAGATAGAATCGGATCCCCTGGGACATGAGATGGTTGGGAGCTGCCACATGGGTACTAGAAATCAAACCAGGGTCTTCTAGAAGAACAGCTGATGCATATTTCCAGCCCAGAATGCATATTTTTAAGTAAATATGATCAAGAATCTAAAGAAACAGTGTTGTTGTTTTTTAAATAATTGCATACCAGTGGTTTTTTTTAATAGGCAATCTACATATCTGAACTGTTTCAGATGATAAGAAAGTGTTTAGGACCAAGAATTTATTTGGCTGTAGAAAAAATACATAGTCAGGGAGAATAGAGAGGAATAGAGAAGCCCAAAGTGGGAGGCTTGTGTATATGGACAGAAGAATGGAGTTGAGAAGGACACAGGTGAAGGGGGGGGTGGGAAATGGGCAATTGGGAGAAAACACCCAGGATGACTGAGAGGGTCGCTGGATGACACAGTGCAGAGTGAGAGAGCCATCTCTATTAGCAGGTGATTTACATATTCTCTCACACGGTCATCACAAACCCACACAATTGGCTATTGTTTTAACCATTTTACAACTGAGAAATTAGGTGTCAGAGACACTGCCTATGGACGCAACCCCAAGAATTGATGCAAAAGAAAGCAAAGGTTCTAACTCAATATTAACATCAATACTCCATTCAATGACCTAAGGCACAACTTCTTTTCCAATAGAAATAATAGCACAAGTTTTGGTGTAGAGCTCTAACAGGAGAGTTACATTGAAAAACAATTTTGTTTGTCATATGGAGGAATCTAACTTCACAACCTGGAAATGCTCTATTCCACCCACCTTGCACTGGGCCATACATTGTCATCTTTAAGAACTGTAAGAACTTGAACTTAAGTTTAGTTCCACTCAAAGAACGATTGATAAGGGGGTTCTTTTAATGCACCTGCTTGATAAAAAAGAAGGGCTTCTGCCTCAGTTCAAAGTGAGACTATGAGAGTCTAGAAACTGAAATGTATGCTTTCCATGTGGTTTAAATTGGAATTCATTTTCATAAATGATACAAAACATTTCAACTCAGTTCCTTCATTCTTGTATACTCATTAATTAAAATAGTCCCAGTATAACTGAACTCTGTTTTAGTTACTTTTCTAATGCCGTGAAGAGATAGATACCATAACCAATACAACTTATGAAAGAAAGCATTTAATCGAGAGCTCTCTTACAATTTCAGAGAGTGAGTTCATGGCCATCATGGCTGGGAACAAGGTAGCAGGTGGGCTGGCATGGCACCGAAGCAGGAGTTAAGAGCTCACACAATGAGACAACAACCAGAATCAGTAAAAAAGAACTAACTGAAAATAGTGTGGGCTCCCAGAACCTCAGAGATCATCCCCAGTGACACACCTCCTCCAACAAGGCCGCACATTCTCCATCGAGGCCACAACTCCTAATCCTTCCCAAACAGTTCTTCATAACCATGGAACAAGCCTTCACTCATATGAGTCTACAAGGACCAGTCTCATTCCAATCACAAATTCCAAAATTTCTGACATCTTTCATCAAGAATGGATCATTAAATATACCCATGCTGAGGAACTGACAGTGGACTGACTAACAATTCAGATTCCCTTGCTAATGTTTTTCATTCCAAGAGAAATGATTAGCTATATACCCATTCCTCTAGGAGCTGTATTTTGCTTTCTGTTATGATTACAGCATAAGGGAAATTAATTTCTTCTTATAGATGATCCCAAAGCTCTTCACGCCCTCCCCCAAAATTAAAATATCAAAATAGCTGATGCCAACTTGCCAGTTCTAAGATGACAAGAATTCTGACTGTTACCAGGAGATTTTAATGCATTTAGTTGACTCCAGAGTACTGTTTATATTTTTAAATGACAGCAAAAAGAATGTGAAGAGATTGGAGAGAAAAAAATCTCAAATTTCCAGAAAAGGAGTTTCCTCAGCAAGACCATTTTTGTCAAGTTGGTTTTTCTTTTTGTTTTGTTTTGTTAAGCCCAAACCGGAATTCACATTTTATTCAAAAGAAATGATAAACAACACGTTCTGGGTGTTATTTTTAGATGTTTTTAATTTGTCGCGTCTAATAGACAACTTAAACTGTTTCCATGTAGGGTGTGACAGCTCCTACAAGCAAACCCTGTTCCTGTTCTCTGTAACGTGGGTGGATCAAAGGACGTCTAGGCAGATAAGGGGGCCCGCAGAGGACTGTGTGGTTCCGGCAGTTCAGACAAGGAAAGGAAAGGTTCTGGGAATCCTGGCCTTGAAGAATTCCTTCCCTAACATGCCAAAACAGTTGTTGGTAAATGTTGCCTGTGGTTTGCTACATTTCACATCTCCGTCTTCAAAGCCCACAGAACCAAATGCTGACTGGGCAAGGTTTTGAAACCCAAGTTCCATTTATTCTTGGCCAAGCCTGGCAGCCTGGCTCCTGAGATGAGAATGGGGAGGGCCAAGCTGTTGAAACGACTTGTGATGATTTCTGCATCACTCGAAATCCTTAGAGAAGAAGTTTGAACACTGTTTCCCGGTTGGGGGTGGTGTCACATGCCTGCAATCCGGGCACTAGGGAGGCAGAAAAAGGAGGTCGGGTGCAAGTTCGTAGCGAGTTCCAAGCCAGACAGGAATTTGTAGCAATGCCCTGTTTCACAAAAGGCAGTCCTCCCCGCCATGCGCGCGCGCACACACACACACACACACAAAAGGAGTTTTTAAAAATATATAAAAATATAGGTTTGAAATATAACTCAAATGAATGTTCTGTGTTTTCATAGCCAAGGCCTAAAGTATTCTTGTTGTGGATCCTTTGCATTTGTGAGGGAGCGACTTACTGAGGTTGAACGCCTTTTTCAGGGTTGGGAACTGTCATCCACAACCAAGGTACTGAAGCCCTCAGAGGCAGATCCCAGCTCGCTAGCATGTAAGAGCTCCCATATTTATTTAACATTTTTGCCTTAGTTTGCTTAGCTTTTATGATAGTGCCCTCGTGAATCTGAGCTGACCTTGACTTTTCAGGATGAAAGTAAAGAGAACCATTCTGAGCTCTCTGATGCAACCCCAGGGTGAGCCACACCACCACCCGCCACAGCCCACATTCACCAGGCCCCAGGACGCCTTCATGTTTGAGAAATAGTGATAAAAAGTTATCAGATATTAAAAAAAATCAAACTAAGAGAAAGAACTAAGCAGACTTTTTTGTTTTTAAATCTTTATGTTGCTGTACACAAAGCAGGTATGTTGTTTGAATGAGTGACCACCATAGGCTTATGTCTTGAATTCTTGGTTGCCAACAGGTGGAACTGTTTGGGAAGTATGGCCTTGTTGGAGGAGCTGTGTTTTACTGAGGGTGGGTTTTGAGCTTTCAAAAGCTCAAAGAATTTCTCAGTTATCTCTCTCTGCCTTGTGCTCATGGATCAAGATATATCCTACTTTTCAAACATCAAACTTCCTTCTTCTTTTTCCCTTCCCTGGGTTGATATCTTTATCCTCTTCTTTCCTTGCCCAACTGAAAACAAAACAAATCAAAACAAACAAAAAAAATGTACATTTGTTTCAGCTTCATGGTTTGACATTTTGCCATTTCTACTCATGACCTAAGTTTTTGCTTTTCATTCAAACCTACTACCTTTTTTTTTTTTTAACTTCAAGAGATGCATTTGTTAAGGGAAGCTCGTTCCCGGTGACAGCTAGAAACCAGTGTCACTTTCCAGAATTAAACCACGCTATCACTTAACTGTCAAAATTTTAAAATCTGTATCTGTTAGAAAAGAAGTCTTGAAAATTTGTGAACTGAAACATTGCATGACCATAACCTCATGGGGCACATAGTTCTGTAGAAAGCGGGTGGGAACAAATTGGAAATTACAGGACAGGCACAAGGACGGGAGCTGGGGAAATATGAGCGCTCTCTCTGAGGAGGACACAGTCACGAAGCAGCCTCTGTTAAAACACTACACTCGCAGTGAGACTGCATATCTCTCATGCCCTCCTACCGGTCACCACCCATCCCAGCGTAATCCTCCACAGCCTCTGTGTGAGCACATCCTCCGAAGAAAGAGATGCCATGGTAACCCTGGGACATCACTCTTCTCAGGTGAGACGCCCTACAGCTTTGCCTCAGACAAGACCTCCAACCTCAGTGACACTGGACAGATTTGCTATGGAACAAAGGTCTTTCCAAAATTCACACATTGAATTTACTCCCCATCCCCTGCCAAGGTGGAAGTACAGGGAAGTAGCTATTTGGAAAACTAGTAAGGCATGGAGGCAGAGCCTCCTAGAAGGTGCCATCTGAGCAAACCTCACTGGTACCCTTTGTGCCAACCCCCTAGCCTCTGGATAGGCTCCTGTCCTTTATAAACAACCAGTATTCTGCTTTAGCAACATTCTGTAAAATAAACTCCTTAGCATTTTATTAGCTTCAGTGTGAAAAATGCCAGCGAGGACTGTCATATATGTCATATCCTTGCCCGTGTTCCAGAAAAGGGTAGATCCAGCTGGTGGGTAATGGCGCATGCCTTTAATCCCAGCACTTGGGAGGCAGAGGCAGGCGGATCTCTGTGAGTTTGAGGTCAGCCTGGTCTACGAGAGCGAGTTCCAGGACAGGCTCCAAAGTTACAGAGAAACCCTGTCTTGAAAAACCGGAAAAAAAGAGAGAAAGAAAAAGAAGAAAGGATAGATCCAAATTAGGAAAACAAAAGTCAGTCTTAGTTCCTCTTTTTTTAAAAAGGGAAATAGAGCCCTGGAGAGAAGTGGTGACATCTTAGAAACCACTGAGTTGTCTACAACAGAGTCAGACTAAAAGCCCAGACCTCTCAGCTGGTGTCCAGTTTTTCCGGGCAGGATCAGAGGGGTTGGTGGTGGAGGAGAGGCATGATAGTGCATCTGTAATCCCAGCACACTGAGGCAGGAGGCCACGTGCATCACAAGTTTACAACCAGCTCAGGCTGCAATACCTGTCTGCGGAGGGAAAATAGCTTTCTGGGAACAGGTAACTTATGGCCCCTCTTGCGTCCCCTTCACAGGCCATGCATAAGAAGTCTGAGCACCTCTCCTGGGATCCATGTTAGAAACCTAATCCCAAGTCATTTGCTAATGGGACCTTTAGGAAGCAATGAAAGTTAAGGGAGGTCACTGTTAGGTGCCACCCCACCACATCCTGGTTCAGTGAAAGAACCCCCTTTGACCTCCATTTTCACTCATTTGGCCTCATGTGAAAATAAATCTTTTGCTTTCGGGTGGGTCAGAGGAAAAGGATTTGAAAGCCGTTCTTACTACACTTGCCTATGCTGTTTTAGACAAAAATATCAAAAAAGAGGAAAATTAAAATATATTGCTTTTTGAAGAAAACAAGCAGGAAGCACATAACATTAAATTTAACATAATTAAAAGAGAAACGGGAATTTTCAGGCAAGCCCACCGTAATGATCCCTCAATGTCAACTTGGACGTTTGGGTTCATGATTGACTTTGAATTCATTATACAAACCACAAAAAAAAAAAAAACCAAAGGAAACTGGTGGCAAAAACCCCTATCTACACTTGGAGTTATGTCTTTAAAGTGAGATAGAATTAGGAACATCTCCATTTTTTTTTTCCTGGTTCTTGAGCATCAGGAGGCTCCTCAGAACAGGAGGGTCTCTCCAACCTCAGGACTTGCCTTTCCTGAGCTTGTTTCAGGTGCGACTTGGAGAAATAGAACCTTGCTTGTCTGTGTGCTTCAAAGATAATCTCGGTGGTCTTTACACACACACACACACACACACACACACACACACACACACACACACACACATGCCTGCGAGCCTCCCAAGCTGGACCCCAGCTAACAGACAGGTTTTATGTTACCTGTTTATTTTTTTTTTTTCCCTTAGCGAAATTGTGTCTCTCTACTTGAAGTTGAAAGATTTCCTCTCAGAACCTGACTTCCTGGCAGCAAAGACCTGGGAGGACAAAGAGGTTGGTGCAGAGTGGAAAGCAATGTGCACATAGGGTGACATAAGGTGGCTGAAGACCTTAGTTCCACACCTTGCACACCAACAACTCAAGCACACCCACCTTTCACGCTTCAGAACCCTGTGAAATGAAAGAGGGGTGTGTCGCTATAAAATGGTTCGCAAACTTAAGAAGATTCTGCCTCTGGTTTGCAACATTTTAGCAATGCCCAGCTCATTCGCTTCCCAGTTGTGTGTGGAGTTCTCGGCAACAATAACACACACTAGGAGATTCTGGGAATGAAAGAAAACAAGCTTAAACATTGGTTTCAAATGTAATGAAAATATTCAAAGAAGTAACTAGTGAAGACAAATAATAAGTCGGTTTTCCTGACTTTCTTGAGAATAAAAACTTAACTCAGACTTTGTACATATTTTACCTGCCTTGACTTAAGTCTGTTTGTGCCTGCTCATCCCTCATTCTACATTAAACTTCACTTACTTATCAGCTACAATACCAGTTCTTAAGCTATGATGGATGGAAGAATCATCTAGAGAGCATATTAAAAATCAGACTGCTGGACCCCGCCCTCCAGGAGACCAATAGGGTAGCATTTCCAGTTTCCCCTGGTGATGCTCAGCTACATGTCTGAGGACCATACTCTGAGAGCTGCCCTACACCACAGGGCGGGGCCCTGCTCATAAATGATGAAACTCTCTGCTTGCCATCTCGAGGTCAAGAGCTGTGAACACGCCTTAAGGACACTGCAGCTTTATTGCTTACTCTTAACTTAATGGCAGTTACTGATTTCTTAGTCCATCTCTAGCTATGCTAGGATAATGAGGAAAGCAACAGAACCACTCTTCAATGAGTAGCTATCAACACTACATGAAAATCCTGCATCCATGTATAAGTGCTGATGATGCTGGTATTGCTGTTCTCAAATCAGTTCAAAGTCGGTCTCTTCCTTTCATTTCTCTCTTAGGACCAACATCATAAGCTGTGCCTGATACATAACAGACGCAGAATAAATGTTCCCTGAAGGAAGAAACCAAGACACAAGTGAGTATATGTCCAAATGGTATAGAGTAAACAGATCAAATAGGACAAGCAGGCATGGGTTACATTTATAGAGGTCCTTTAAACCTGGCCCAAAGCCACATTAAAATGGAGATTTCTCCATCAGAGTGTAAACTCAGAGGTGACTGGTAAAATATAGTAATTCCCCAGTAGGGTATTAATAGCCAGCCTTTTTGCACATTTACTCAATGTCAGGTACTGTTCCCTGCCTGCACCTAGGGTCCAGTCTCTGTTAATGTTAAACCTTGATAGAACAGTTAGCAAACTGCATCTTATTGCTCCGATGCAGAACTTAAAAACAGTGACTTATGTGCACAAAGGTATTTTTCTCTGGGGAAAGGAAAGAAGGAAGAAAGAAAGGGAAGCAGGCAGGGAGGGAGGGACTGAGGGAGGAAGGGAGGGAGAGGGAGGGAAATCTTAAAGCAGACAGGTCAGGACTTGGTGCAGGCATGACTCAGCAAAGTTTACAAGGCCTGAGATCCCCTCTACCTCTATACCTCAGCATAGGTTTTATCTGAAAATTGCCTCAGAATGCTGCAAGACTACACAGAGTGCTGGCCTCCCGTCTGTTGTCTGTTCTGCAGCCATGGCAGGGAAACTGAGCACCAAGGACAACATTGCCTCCCTCTGCCCGCCCTCCCTTCTAAGCAGCCTTCCTGGAATCCTGCAGAACACTCTAATCAGCCAGAGCCTGGTCACAAGGCCACACCCGGCTCAAGGGAAATGTGAACTGGCATTGAGCTGAACACAGGGCCACCCCAGAAATCAGCTTCTGCTAGTTAGAAAAAAAGGAGGGAATTGGCTGTGTCTCTAGGAGCTCTGGCCGGGCTCTCACAGACACATTCTCCCGGTGAACAACAAGTTATATTTGCTAAGCCAGCTTCAGCTTCTGTGAGTGTACATTTCACTCCTCCGTTTTTCCTATCACATACTCTGTTGGGGGAAAACATGAAATTTCAGCACGGCTCAGCTTTGGAGAAAGCAGCTGGGCCGGCAGCAGGGCCACACGGTGCGCAGATGCTCAGTGTAAAATTGGATCTCGCATGCTGTGACGATGCTGGCGGTTGGGATAAAAATAAACATCTCCCCACACTCTCGGCGTGGTGATTATAGTATTTAGTCCTCAGAGCAAGAGGGCGGCCAGCACCAGCGGAGCAGATTGAGCGCGGGGTAACACCTCCTTCAAGGGACTCCAGTGGGATGCTCTCTCCTGCTCTTTTGTCTTTTCCAGCCTAGCATCATCATCCCGCAACAGCGCTGTCATTTTACCTAGTTTTCCCAAGCTAAATTGTAAGGTGCCTGGATGCGAACCTCCAGCGACAGCTTTCCCCCAGGGCCATGCTCCAAGCCACCCGCTAACCTGGATCTGCTCTCTCTCAGATCCCAGAGACTCAGAACCAGACAAAAACTTCTTTACAAAAAAAGCTTGGAAAGGACCGAATTCCGAAGCGATAGGGTCGGTGTGTCCTTTGTGTCCCGTGGGCAGTTTCCCAGCAAGGTTTCAGGTTTCGCAGTTAGCTTTTGTAATTACAACAACAGAGAGATAGTCACCTTTAGAGTGAGTGGCTGCGGTACCCTAATCCGGGGCTGTTTGAAAACTGGTGGCCTTTCTTGGAGCGGCACATTACAGCGGGGGATTTTTGTGCAAAACTGGGTTCCGTGAGAGGCAGCCAGACAGCCCTTCTTCAGAGAGGGAGGACATTACACCTGTGTGAAACAGAGTCTCTCTCTCTCTCTCTCTCTCTCTCTCTCTCTCTCTCTCTCTCTCTCTCTCTCTCTCTCTTCCAATTCAGCTGGTGGACAAAGTCACTGTTGAGTGATTTACACGGGGAGCTTTAAAGGAGTGGAACAGATCGTGCAGGACAGTTTGTAGGGGTCAGGGATAAAAAGACACAGGCTGTCTAAACCATTGGGTGAATTAGCTCGAGGTTAAACTGTTCTGTGATTCCTCTTTATGTAACTTGGTGAAGCAGAAGAAACTGGAGGGACTGGCTATCTTAATCCAGCGACTGGATACCCTGGAAACTGCTGATCCCTGTCAGTTAGCTTTCCTGTGGTATTAAATCAGGAACTCTCTTCAGCCGGGAAGAGTTGGGTTTGGGTTTTTATTTGTTTACTGTTTTTGTTTTTAGACAAGATCTGCGTTTCACAGTCTCGCCTCAAATGCCTTCTGATCCCTCTGCCTCCAGCTTCTTGGGTGCTGGAATTACGGGCATGTGCCAGGAGACCCCATAATTCCTGGGGGTCAAACTCAGAGCTGTATGCATTCCAAGCAAGCCATCTGCCAGCTGAGACAAATCCCCAGTCCTGGGAAAGATGTAGGTCTTTACACTTGAGTTTTGCATATAATGATATCCTATCTAATAAATGCCAATTAAAAAAAATCACATCATAATTAAAAAATAAAGTCATCCTTCAAAGCGAGCATCTGCTAGCAGAAAGACTATGCAGGTGAGGTTTTGATCAACCTGTTTTGATGGTTTCCTCTGTCTCTTGTGGAGTGGATGGAATTGTGTGGAAGAGACAATGAATGATGGGAAATCGGGACAGTCAGATACCTTAGTTGAGAAAAGACATAGAAAATGTGCTGTCAGCGTGGAGGAGACTGGTTGAAATGCTAGCAAGCAGGCAGTATGCATATACTCATTTCTCTCTGCTCTTGGCTGTGCATGTGATATGACCAGCTGCCTGAGTTCCGGCCTTCACTTCCCTCAGTGATGGACTGTAACCTAGAATTATGAGACAGGCTCTCTCCCACCCTATGCTACTTTTATCAGGAAGTTTTATCATGATAACAGAACAGCGACCTTCTGTCCTAGCGACGACAGAAACAAGACTGTATCCAACACACTTGCTCAAGCACAATAACATGATGACTACACAGGAAAAACAAGATGCTCCTGAACCCTGTTACTTTCTTTCCAAGTCTGTGCTTTGCTCCTTCCAAAGAATCGATAACAGTAGAATGAAGGGAAATAATAATAATAATAACAATAATAATAAGCAGATGAGGTAGGGGTACAGGGGCAAAGAGGACTACCAAGGGGTTCAGCGCAAACCACTCTAGATACAAATTTTCTTCATGATTCTATGCTGTCTTAGAAATGCACACATTTGGGGCTTTTGTTCTGCTGTATGTTTGTATTTGTTCAATCTCAATCAAGTTGTGTGTGTATAATATTTGTTCTCTTTTTGCTTGTCACTCCCAAATATATCTGGTCGTGGTGGTGGGATGTGTTTGTGTATGGGACAGCGTGTGTGTGTGTGTGTGTGTGTGCATGTATATGTGCATATGTTAGCTGGAAAATAACTTTGATATCATTTTTCAGGCACAGTATTTGGTTTTGAGTTATGGTCTCGCATCAGCCTGGAACTTACCAAATAGGCTATGCTGGCTGACCAAGAGACCCCAGGCTGTGCCTGGCTGTGAGGCCTTCTCAGTACTGGAATTACAAGCATACGCCACCATTCCCAGATATTTTATGTGTGTTCTATGGATTGAAATCGGGTCTTTAGGCTTCAAGGGATTAATTTGCCAACTAAGCTATCGCCCCAGTCCAAGACCCCAGTTTTGAAAATGGAACTAAAGGTATTCTCAAGTGTTATGAAGACTAGAAAAAAAACTTGGGAATGTGGTTAGGGACCCAGAAATCTCACATAGCATTATATTCTGTACCCAAGACACAGTTATTAAGATATAGAATGTGACCAAGATACTCTCTACAGTAAATATAAGCAAGCCTGTATTACAAAATAGCATTTAAGTGTCAAACCTTCATCTCATTTTCTGTAGTCTACTTTGTAAGAACTTGTGCACATCTGGAGCAAAAAGGCACAGTCCAAGAAAACCGGGGGTGGTTAGGATCCAAGAATAAAGTTATTGTCATGGAGCACAAATGGGTGGTTCTTTGGAACAGGCTTTCCTTTACTGTATAATAATTCATTATTCACTAAGGGTAAAATACAACGTTGCTGTTCTGGAATGCATTGCATAGATGACTCCAAGAGTTGGTGTCTGCATGCTTCTAGCCATAAATGATTACAGATGGGCTCTTAGGGGTCTGTGGATTGCATGCTGAAAAAAAATTACTTGCCTTGCCTTTCATTCTTTGTATAGTTGCAGGAGTTTGTAGCTTACTAGTGCCTGAATTCTCTACAAAAGACTTTGCCCTAGAGGACCCTGTACTTAGAGGGCACCTGATATTTGCCCCAATCTCTAAGCAAAAGGAAGAGCTTAGTACATAGTCAAGTCATTTCTCACATTTGAAAATAGCTAGCATGAGTCCATGGTATTTCTCTCTCATTCCAGTGCATGTTCTATTCCAATATATGTTCGACTCCATGCATGTTTCATTCCAGTATATGTTCTAGTTCATACATGTTCTATTCCATGCATGTTTTATTCTATGCATGTTTCATTCCTATGCTTGTTCCAGTCCATGCACGTTCCATTATGTGCATGCTTCACTTCTTGCATCTTCCATTCTGTGCATGCTCTAATTAAGTACATGTTCATGCATCTTCCATTCCATGTATCTTCCATCTCATGGCATGTTCTATCCCAAGGCATATTTTTCCAAGATATCATTTGATATGCCATCTAGGGGAAAGTGTCTTTCTAGCAAGAAATAAAAGTGGCCATGGAATCAAATATTCTCTCCAAACATCCACAACAGAGATACCAATATTGGTATACTTGCACAAAAGATTTCTAGAAGCAAATTCAGATGTGAGTTAGCAGTAGATCTCAAATAGGTGCAGATCTGACCTTGTACCCACTTCAAACTGCTAAGGAGACAACATCCTTAAGCCATGGGAGGAGGCAACTGAATTGGCAGTGAACTTCAAATGCTTGGCCTCAGTCTCTCCCAAGAGAAAAGCTACCCCGCCTTCCCTTCTCTTTCATCTCTTTATTCTGTCCTCTGAAAATATTGATTTTGGAGCCAGGGGACGGTTCCATGGGTAAACTACCACAGCACAAGCAAAAAGACGTGAGCTTGGGTCCCCAGAACTCACATGAAGCCGGACACTGGGGATGGTGAGATGGACAAGCAGGTAAAGGTACTTGGTACAAAGTCTATCCTGAGTCTCGTCTCCAGGATGCACATGGGGAGGAAAAAATCCACTCCTTCAAGTTGTCCTCTGACTTCCATTCACAAACTGTGGCATGCATGCACGCGTGTACACACACAGAATAAACAAATACGTGTAATTTCTTTAAAGGACTTAGTAATGCATGCCTGTAATCCTAGCTCTCCAATGACAAGGTATGAGTGGAGCTAGGAGAATCCTCAGAAGCTTTTTGGCTAGTTACCTTGGCATACACCGCAGTAAACAATAAGAGACCTTGCCTCAAACAAGGCAGAAGTCAAGAACTAACATCCTGTACTCAGGCATGCACACACAAATACACACATGAACATTCACACACACAATTAATCACTAAATCACTTGCTCCAATGCCCCCATTCAGTCATTATTACTTCTCTCCTCCTTGGCTGGAATGGCCTCTGAACGCAGCTGCCTGCCTCTCGTGTTCTTACTCTGTCTACCATTCCCATTGCCCCAGAGCATCAGCATAACAACTCATCAGGCCTTACATCAAAGGCAGTTTACACTTTTTCCTGCCTCTGGAAGATCCCCACCCCATGCACCCCTGCCCAATGTCCCCTGTCACCCAATTATTTCTGCCCCCCTTGTCTCCGCTTGCTTTGCTCATATTCCTCTTTCAGGATTCACCCCAAACATTTCTCAAACCTCTCCCCAGCTCCACTCAGAACACTCAACATCTCTACTTAGGTTGCGAATTTTAATTATTACCTTTTTACCATCTCTTCTCAGCCCCCAACAGCTCTCCGGGTATAAGAACTGGATCCTTCATTAGCTATGATATCCAGTCTGCCTTTCTTTGGAAAACCCTCCGGAAGCTGCGAAGTGTTACTGTCCTTGCTTAACCTGGCTGCTGGCTGTAGTACTGGGCCTTCCACAGCCGCAGCCCAAGGCAGAGAAGCAGAAGCAAGCGTCTCTGAGCACAAAATATGTCTGTGGCAGGCACATCCATCTGTAGAACTAGGATACTTCAGAGTCAGGATTTGCACTGTGAACGTCATCTACAGGTCTGCTTCTGGAGAACCTAACAGAGGCAAAGAGGCCAGGGCAAGAACATCCCAAGGATGAGCCATGCCAGTACTCCATCTAGGCCCAAACTCTCCTCCACTTCCTGCACCATCACTTTACCAGGAAGTCCCCTGGAGAAAACACACAGCAAGTGGTCAAGCCACGAAAGCATCCCCACCCCCTTCTCTCTGAACTTATAAACACACTTCCATACCATTATTCCCAGGGCCTGGGGCACCCATCTTGCCCAATGTTTTCCACTTAAAATTAAACACATGAAGTGTTTTCTCCTTCGAAGCTTTCCTATTTAATCCATCTGTTTCCTAACCCTGAGTCATTACAAAAGTACAGAATTCTCAATATAATACAGTAAGCTTTTGGATTTTAATCCTACTTTAATAACAAAAAAAACCCTGGAACCGTTTTTATGGTCAAAATAGCAGCTGCATACACAAAATGTTAAATTGGTAATAATGGATCTTACCAATATGAGATATAAGTGGTAATTACATTAATAAGGGCTTACCAACTCAGGAAGCTAGGGACATCTACTGTGTGCTCATTAATAACAAATCCCCGAATATTCTCTTCTGGAGTTCTTCAGTGAATTTAACCCTCCTCTATAAGTCCTGGATTTACCTCAGATCCACCTCCTTCTCAGCATCTTCTACAACAGACATGAACAAAAGCCCAGGCTTTGTAGGTTAACTATACTCAGCAAATATTACCCGGGGTGAGCCATGCCACACTGGGATGGTCCAAAGCACGTTACTAGTCAGTTTAAGGCTCATGAACAGCTGTGTGGAATCATCACACATTACAGCACTGCCCGTGTAAAATGCCATTGTGTTTTCTGGGTCAGAACAGTAGTCACATGGCCACTTCTCCAGCAGCCACTGGATGGACTTATATAACTGGCTCAGACCATCACGAGCACTTACAGAAACCGAACCTGGGGCTGTCTGATCAAAACTAAGGTTTTATTGTCAAGAAGACAAGAGAACAGCCCCTGTGTCCACAGCAATGTGCACAAGCATTTGGTTTACTGTGTGCTCTATAGGAGGGGGTAGAAGGATGACAGATTGGGGGTCATGTAAATAGAGTACAATATACGAAATTAAAAATGTATTTTCAAAAATGGTAGACACTAGTAAAAGAACAAATGGAAGTCGTTTGCCTTTGAAGTCCTGCTTCTTGGTATATTAGATCACTTCTGCCAGGCCCTGATAGGTGAGAAAACTCTGATCCATGAATCTACTTCCATGTCCATGCTCTCCCAATGACCCTGCTCATTCTCCCAAACATGTTTGCCTTTCCTTCCCTGGGCCATGTCCCTGTGTCATATCTCAGAGTCCCACACTCTATATCACCTCTCTACTTTCAGTAGACAATGAGGGATTTAACAAAAAGCTAGCAACATGAAGTTCCACATTCAGTATCTCCCTAAACCCAAGGCAGCTCTTATTTATGATCCCTACTCATTTCTGAGACCCTACTGTGAGCCATCTGATTACATAAAACCCTACTAGTTCTCCCAAAACAATTAGATGAAGTACAGGATACAAATGAAGAAGAGATTGAACTATTTATACAAAACTCACAGCTCAAAACAGGTAAAAACCCCTTCCTGTGCTGTGTGAGTCAAGGCTTGCCCTAAGTACTACATGCAAATGAACCCACCTAAGGCTCTTAACCATGCAGCAAAATGAAGCATTCTCTCCCAGCAAACACCTGCCCAGTCATTTCTATAGATAAGAAATCTGAAACTTCAAAGGGTGAGTGGTTTAAACTCACCCAGCTGGACAGTAACAGGTAGTATTTAAAGCTGGCCCTAACTCCCAAAGCTCGCCCACCACAATGCTGCAAGAATCTGAGTCCATGCCTCTTACCTTCCAGGCTTATTTCGCAGTTGACATCGGGACGTTAGGGATTGAATTTGTTCTCCATATAGCTCAAAGACAACCTGGCTGAAGAAGACAGAACTAGCAGTCAGTGAAAAAATATTTAACAAATTTTCCTCTCGAGAGTAGGGAGCAAAGATGTTCAGTCCCTGTCAAGCTTAGAAAGGGGATCCAGGGGAAGACACACCACTGGCATTTCATCCCTTTCTCCCCTTCAGGTCACACACTAAATGTGACTCCATGAATTAAGACAATTGCCCATTTTACCCATTTTAGGTAGCTTGTACTTCAGAAATATCCTGATGAAGGGTTCTGCTATAAAACGTTGGAATCTTTAGTTCCCCATCAGACTAGAGCTTTCTGGAAGAGAGAGATTGAAAAGCTACTACGCTGTCTGAGGTTACCCCTGAAGGAAGTTTCCTGTCTCCGCTTGTCTCTTCAATGTCATTTTGTTCTTGTAGCTCTCCCACTCTGAAATCAACAGAGGCTGCCTGCAGGAAGATGCAGCTTAAAGCCTGTTTCTAGGATGCACGCATGCACACACACACACACACACACACACACAACACACAAATTTTCTAGGGGAAAGTGTACAGAGCCCTTTCTTTCTTTGGCACACCTTTGTTTCTTGCTGCTATTGTTTGGCTGTAGATACTCAGATTTTTAAACAGGGTCAACACATGACTGAATCCTTTCTCCAGATAGATTTCTCTTCCTGCGAGGATAAGGTTTCAGAAAGCCAAACCAGCTATCTAAGGATTCCTCTAAGCCTGCAACTCCCCGGGTCCAGCCACCAGGAGAGAGTAAATGTGTGTTCATCAACACAACGATTTAAACAACCCAAAGAAGTAAAAGGAAATCAGTATGATGGTCTCAAAGACAGGGGCTTCTCAGGTGGCCTAAAGGACTGTGTAAAAAAATATGGAAAATAATATAGTAATCTTTACCATTTGCTTTCCCTCAGTCACTAACACACACATACATACACACACACACATCACCACCAGCAGCAGCAGCAGCAACTATAACTTCACGGAGTCATTTTAAAACTTTGTGTAGACTACAGAGAAACCCTGTCTCTAAAAACCAAAAGAAAAACAACAAACCCCACAAAACTTTGTGTAGAATAAGCATCGTGATGTATATATAAAGTAGTTCCATGCAAGTAAAGATCTGAAAGTCTCCCCAATTCTCAGCTCAAACTTCATGTGAGATGAATTTTTGATAGACTAGTGGATTGTCTATGAGGTTCCTTCTCAGTAAAAACAAAACAAAATACTCATTTCTTCACCTCATTTCCTTTGCTTTTTACAAGATCATCTTCTATGGTATCACCTGCATCCCATGGTTCTATAATTGGCACAAAGATCTGTAGCTATCTTGTACCAGTAGGCATAAAGGGAAAAACGGATATTAGCCCAGCATTGGCCCAAGATTGGTGCTTTTTTTAAAAAAAATTAATTTGAAATATCAGTCCAAAGTTTGATGGCTAGTACAATAAGAAACTTTCAGATTCTTCGCGACTTTAGGAAATTTCAAGGAAGCCACCAGCCAGCTATTACTGGAGACTGTGAATTAACAATGCCTGCATAAGACTGCTGGGCGCTTACTCTCTCACAGTCTTGACCGTAGTTATGATGTGTGCAACTGTGGCTTATAAACAACCCGTGCTCTTAACAGCTATAGTGTACAGATTTTGTTTTTAAGGTGCAAGAGAGAGAGAAAGGGAAGGAGGGAGGGAGAGGGAGAGAGAGGGAGAGAGAATCGGATCTAGATCCTTGTAAATACTACACCACTGGGCCACCGCATAAAATCATGGTCCTAACCACAGATTGGGGTTCTGGTTGTTTTTTGTTTGTTTGTTTTGCTCTGTTTAACTATTGAACACATTGGGACTATTGAAGCAATTAAGTGAGCTGAAGCCCTCGCCGGCTGTAAGATTGCTATGAAGCCAGCACCTCCATCTCTGAAACCACTAACTTGTGCTTTGATCGAGAGGCCTATTGCCATCTGTGATCCTATAATCTGTCTCCACAGCCACCTCAGCGTGCCCTCTACAGTCATGACGGCAATACACATTTTACGTTGAAAGGCAATATCCCCTCACCTTCTGTGCGCATCCTACCTACGGTGGTTGGTCCTGCTTTTCAGGTTGGTGGGATGTGGAATCGCCTAGGAGGTAAGCAGCTGGTGTGTTTGGGAGAAGTACATTTGAGATGGGATGACCCAGCATGACATGGACAGAACCGTCCCAGGGGCTTGAATCCCAGGTTGAATAAAAGGGAAGAAGCAAGCCAAACACCATCAGGTGTCGTCTCTCTCTCCAATTCTTGACTACAGATGCCATGTGACCAGCTGCTCCACACCCCTCCCTCCATGGACTGTGCCCCAAACAGTGAGCCCAAACAACCCATCCCCGCTCCCTTAGGTGGCTGTTGTAGGTTATTTTGGCACAGTAGTGCAGAAACTATCACGCTACAGCTACCTCAAGCCGTACACCTCTCCATCCTTTCTAAAAGTAAGAACCTCTGCACCCCCAGACTTTGTGGTTACAGAACAGAAGACAATGTGGAAGTTTATAGAAGAGACAAGAGGGAAGAGGAAAGGGGAAGGAAGCTCAGATTCTAGTTTAGGGAATCAGTGTGACAGGAAATGAGAGAGGGGGTAGTTTTAGTAATAAACCTGATATAATGGCAGCTTTCTAAAAAAAAAAAAAAAAAAAAAAAAGGAGAGTCTGTTCATGTGTCCATCTCTGATGGGTTGATGAACCTCCCCAAACAGGTCCTCCCACCTTGGAATAGAGGCTGAGAGAAGCAACTTTGCTGTCTGTCCGTGTATGTGCAGTTCTCTGAGTTTTGCCTTTCAGCTGCCAGGTAAGAGCCACATGAATGGAGGAATGTACCCACTGCATCAGGGTAATCCTGTTACCCACTGCAGACGGAGTGAAGAGAGATAGACAGACTCTCATCTTGTCAGGGCTCTGACCCTCTCTGTGGTGGATCGCTGCCAAATCTCCAGAAGACAGACAGAAAGAAAAAGGGAAGGGGAAGGAAGCAGGGAAAGAGGAAAAGGAAGGAAAGAAAAAGGAAGAGAAAAGGGAGAGAAGAGGGAGGGAGGGAGAAGGGAGAGAAGAGGGAGGGAGGGAAGGGTGAGAGAGAGAGAGAGAGAGAGAGAGAGAGAGAGAGAGAGAGAGAGAGAGAGAGAAGAATCTATTGACTTACTGAGTGTGAAGGAGAATTGTTGCAACAAAAACCCAACGCACCAAGTCCCTGGCCATAGACAGAAAAGAACCCAGACAAGTTCATCTCTCAGTCAAGAGCAGTTTTCTCCAGGTAGTTGGATGCACAGACATCGATGAAGACTTTCATGAAGCCAGAAACAGTGGGATCCGAGATCATTATGTTGCACCACACTCCTCCCACCCTTTCCCCATTCCCCACTGCACCAAAAGAATGTTCTCTGCCTAAGACAGATTTCTATTCTACAAACGACAGCATGACTGCCATAAGGGAAACCATCCCACAACACTGAGGAATGGTGTGAGCTCACAGTCTGGGGATTTAACTAAGCAGGAAGACCTAGCACCTGCTGAGTGCCCACTATGTGGGTGGAGCTCTTACACGCTTTCTCTTTCATGGAAATCCTATCTGGAACTAAACTGAGTTCCTTCTGTGATCTGTGCACAGAATCTGTGATGGAGGCCCTCATTTTCCGAGAGATTATTTTGCCAGAACAACTATACCACTTCCCCAGCTGCTTTGCGAACTGTGTGTTTCTTTTTTCTTTTCAACCTTGGCTCAGAAGACATCCAGGAGCCTAACACTGTCCTCTAACCATGAAGGTGTCCTTGTTTCAATCTTATTCTGTTGTTTGCCAGCCCAACCTCCTTTACATAAGAGGCAGACCTCACTGGGTGTGGCCAGCATGCCCAGACAGGAGACAAACTGTACATTTCCTTTTGGGGACCAGTCTTTGTCATATGCCCAATGTCCCTGGTCTCAGGATGAAAGCTGAAGCTCTGATTGGCCACAGGCTGGTGTGGAGCAATAGTCAAGTCTGGAGCTTGCTGGGCTGAAGGGAGGAGATGGAGGCATAGCTCAGCAGTTGGTGCTGTGCTCACCCAACATGCATGGGTCCCTGGGTTCCAACCCCAGGAGAGCAGGCACACAAAAGAGGTAGGCTGGAAGGCAGCCAGAGCCTCATCCTGAGACAGCTGTGGTTCAGGTGGGCCTTCCAGGGTGACCCTTATTGGGCTGCAGACAGGAGCACTACAGGGAACAGATCAGGGTGCCCAGAAAGATGTGCCCAGAAAGCGGTCTGTCCAGTCAGCAGTCCTTGAAGGAACGCTCCTTGCAAATGCAGCAACACCCAGGCGGCCTCGCCAGGAGCAAATTGCTTCTTCTCGAGATCCTGACATTAAAAGCAGGCAGCTCTCTATGGTGACAAGTTATTATGATTCTTCTAGTGTTTTGAGATTATTTGCATTTTCCTCTCCCCTTTCCTCCTTCGAACCCTTCTCCTGTACCTCTTCCCTCACTCATTCTCTTTTAAGCACATGGCCTCTTTTTCTTTAATTGTTGTTACATATATGTGTACATGTGTGTATGCACAGATACGTTTCCTAAGTATTCAACTACAACTTTCTCAGCCTGTATAATGTCACTAGCATATGGGTTTTCAGGGCTCACTGCTTGGTATTAGATAGACAGGCAACTAAGGACTACCAAGAGTGGGAGAAATAATCTCCCCCACAGAAGAGCGCACCAAGGATTCATTTTTAGGAAGGGATTCCAAACGTACATGGTTGGAGAAAGCTAGGCAGGGTCTAAGCCTGTGACCCCTTCCCTACACCTTCTTCCCAAATACCCCAGGAACAGGTGTCCCCTAACTTGAAAGAATTGGTTTCTTCATGATGACATTTGATTATCAAGTAAAATTATATTTTAATTAGTGTCCTCAATGATATTTTTCTTATAAAAAGCTACATAAAAATAGATAAATGGTCACCCCCTTCAAAATACAAAGAGAATTAAATTTATACCCAATTCTAAAATTTGGATGAGCACTATTAACCTTATCTGTCTTTATTAAAATCTTCAATCTTTTTGTTTGTATATCTACCTGTCTGTTTATATGTGTGTGCGTATATAACTATTTTGCAAAATCAGGATTACTCTAAAAAGCAGTCCTCCAATCTGCTTCCCCTTCACTATAATAAAAATCTTCAATATTCTTTGAAACCACATTTATAAAATGACTATATAATTATCGTTCCTTCTCGAACCATGACAGTCTACACCTAGTACATTAAGTAGAATAATATATGGCTTTGTAATGCAGCATTGAGCCATTTGTATTTGATTCTACCCATTTAATGCACTTCTTATTTTTTTCTTAAGTTCAGACACTTTAAGTGCAGCCAATTAGATTAAAAAAAAAAAAAAGAAAAACTAAAGCGAAGGCAATCAGGGAAGATTTATGGGAGATCTGAACTATAAAGAAGCCTAAAATAGCTGTGCTTTTCGAAACAACCAGGTATATCTACAACCAGCTAAAGTCAGCCTTCTGTAAGAGATTGCTCGATCTGTATACTTCTGGGCATTATAACCAGCCAGCTAGGCTGCATCAGGAACGAAAACAACACTCTTCCCTCAAACGCATCATTTTATCCCAACACATGTTACTTGTTACCATCATAGCACCTGGTCACCTAGAACAATCTCAGCTCGGAAACAGGTGCTGTTCCTGGGGTCGCTTTTCACACTGGCTGCTTGAGGCTCTCAGACAACACTCCTCCAGATGTGAGTGCCAGATGATAGGTAGCTGTCTGGGAGCAAATGAATTCGAAGCCCTCTGGTGTGATCAGTGGCTTCCTTCCCCCATCTTTTAGAGCTGCCCAAGAGAAGGGAAGAGAAGGGTCAAGGGCTCCAAGGAACCCCTTCCTCTAGCGCTTCTCAGCATCAGTACACAGGCAGCAGCTCTTCTTGGAGCACTTCTGGGTGGGTCTCCTTGATGCATCATTTGACACCCCTGGAGTTTTGCCCCCATCCTACCCACTTCCCAATTTATCTTCAACTTTCCTTTGCCTAAAACAAGTTTAAAATCTTGTTTGAAGTTTCCTAAGCGTTTGTGTGGCTGAGAAACTGAGAAGGGAAAGTTAAAGGCCTGCTCCACCTGTGATTCTCGTGCTGTAGCGAGGAAAGGCGGGGGGTAGCGGTAAAGAGCAGACCTCACAGTGCGCGGAAGTCTGAAGCAAAAGACGTATCTGTCTTTCGAAAGAGCTTTCTGTTTCAAGGACTCCTCTGAAGTTTGGAGGCCCCAGAGAGGAAGAATGAAGATAAGGTTGAGTCTAGGAGTTCTGCCAAGAGTCTAGGAGTTCATGGTCACCAAAGGAAGGATGGGACTCTCCTCTCCTTTGCTGTTATCGTTTCCCCCACTGTGTGAATGAGAACTAAGGCAACTAAGGTTAGAGGACCAGCTCCTAAGTTCTTATTTAGGAGACTTTGGGCAAAGCTTTGAGACCTTGCAAGGAAGAAATAAGATGTCAAGAAGATTATACGAAAAGGACAAAGTGAAGCAATAGAAACCTCAGCAGGGACAAAGCCAGCAACAGCAAGACATGGATCAAAGAAGCCCCGAAAGCATCAGCCCCCAAACAGTATATTGCTCCCTGGCTGGAGGCGGTTCGGAGTTGTGCCATTTCCAAAGACGACTTCCACAGAAGGCGTAGCTGTCGGGAGGCTTCTTCGGCCGGAACTGCATTATATTTGGGCATCACATGCACACCATCGTCTGCTAAAGCAAAAGAGGCTCCAAATAAGTGATTTATAATTAAGTTCTTTCTACCAGGCAGCCACTCCTCCCTCTCCAGGCTTTCCTGTCAAGCTCCATGAGCTTGTTCAAGCTCACTTTCGAAAATCGAGCTGTGAGTTCATCCTAACTGGCTGAGACCATAGCCCTTCTTTCAGCTGTTCTCATATGGACTTCATAGGAGATTCTCTTTCATTTTTCAAGATTTCTCAATTCTAGGTTTCATACCTTCCTTTTCTCCCCATCACTGGTTACATTGGTTTTTTTTCCTCTAATGGATTAAGTTGATTTAGTCTAAAGTCTTCCAGTACAATTATTCACTCTCCTGTGATCTCTAGAAGTAATCTTCCTATGATAAAGCATTTACAGCGTTACCATCTTGTTTTAATAAATCACTAGTATTTGCTGCTATTCCTATTAACAGATAGTTGTAATAACAAAAACATTCCTAAGCAAAGTAGATGGATTAGAAAGTTTAGGCAACACGCTGAAGACGGGAGTGCACACTCCTAAGGGTAAGGGAGGTGCCCTGGGCGGTCTGGGAGGAGCCTAGTGCTTTTGAATTGATTGCGTTTTCCTTCTGCTTACAGGTACCACCAATGCTAGCATGGTTGGTTGTATTAATCAAAACAGTGGGGTGGCTAAGAGACTTTCACCTGTTGATTCAATTGCTCTACAGCTGTAGAAATGGCCTTCTAAGCAGAGATCCCTGGATCACTATCTTAGACAGCTAGAGAGCTGTCGATCTCCTAAAAATAAAAGTCAAATCCTGAGGACTCAGAGAGCCCCATTCCTCCTAAGTCCACATGTTATATGGCTGGTGTCCTTTCAGACACACAGGGAAGGAAGGAAACTGTTCGTGACAAGGACAAACATAATTCTCAAGTTAAGCTGTATTTTCTGAGTGTCAGAGAATGGTATATTCTTGCAGTGTTGTATATTATTTATGATCTTTACAGGGACAAGAAGTTGGCAGTGAAATTTGCTTTTCTGGTTGAAAAATTTGAGGCTCAGAAAACATAACTCTTTTCTTCTTCTTCTTCTTCTTCTTCTTCTTCTTCTTCTTCTTCTTCTTCTTCTTCTTCTTCTTCTTCTCCTCCTCCTCCTCCTCCTCCTCCTCCTCCTCCTCCTTCTTTTCTTTCTTGCTAACCCAGAGCTCTGCATATACCATGCTGGGTAAGCATTTTACCGCCAAGCAATACTCTCAACCCGTTACTGTCATTCTTCAAGTCACAGGGTTACTTACTAATCAGTGGAGATGAGACCAGACGCCAGATTTTCTCACTTCTAGCCATGTATTCTTCCCTTTGCCCTATCATAATGTTATCAATATTAATAAAATGTGCTATGTAATGTTTAAAAAAAAAGCTTAGTCAAGAGCTACCACCTTAATAAATACCCCTTTCATACATGGTAAGTCACTTTCTATTGCTTAGTTAATAACTCACCATTACAGATGGAATAAAAATAAAATATTGGATGGAAACCCTTTTTTGTCTTAGTTTTATGGTTGTTGCTTGGTTGGGTTTTACTGTTGCTTGTTGTTCTGTTTTTGAGACTGAATCATGCTATGTGACCCAGGTTGGCCTGACACTCATTACGTAGTTACACTAGGCTGGGCTTGAACTCATGACATCCTACCACTGTCTCCTAAGTGCTGGCACTGTCTTATTTTAAAAGAGCAAGAAAAGACTTAGAAATCTTAAAGAAAATTCCAGATCTCAGCATTGAATCAGGATGAGGGTATGGCTCCTACACCAGCAAAGGTTGCAGAAACCTGGTGCCTTAGAGAGGTCCTTGGGACTTGGTCTACTTACAAAGCCAACTTTCTTCGGGCTTCTTGATCCCTACTGTCCCCTCAGCACGGACTGTAAGTAAGGGCTTCATCAACACTGTGATCAATTAGAAGCTCTTAACTATTGCAGTATGCTGGACAACTCCATAGCCAAAGGGGAAACACCACCCACTCCCCAGCCACAGCAATACCAGATCCCGGGAGCAAAGCAAGATTTTTAACAATGTTCTGTAGGAATACTGGAAGTTTCTGAGACTGAGTTCACCCTGCACAGGTAGTTCCTTTCTGCTTTCCAAAGTGTTTCAGCCTCATATGGTTCTACCCTTGCCACTGGCAGACTCATTTCCTGTAACAGAGTCTGAAGGTCAACACTAAAAGGCTTGAAGGCTCAGGCCAGAGACTTTTAGACATAGTGAACTGGCTTATATTTCTGTGCTTTGGAGTTATTATTTACACATCTTAGGTTATCATTTATATAAGAATGTATTATTAAAGCTGGAGGCAGAGGCAGGTGGATCTTTGTGAGTTCAAGGCCTACCTGGTCTACAGAGTAAGTTCCAGGAAAGCCAGGCTACACAGAGAAACCCTGTCTCGAAAAAAACAAAAAATTAACAAACAAAAAAAGTATTATAAATGTATTATTAAAATGAGATAAATGGGAAACCATGACTAGGTTAATTCGTTGACAGACTATTGGTATGTCTTAATATGCATTATTGCGTTGTTCTCACTACTTAATTACCACAGATGCATGTTTCACCACGTGTGTTTATTTAGAGGCACAATTCTTTTCAACAGCTGCAGTTTTTCTTTCTAAAATTTAGTACTATTTTTCAGTTATCTTTCTCTCAGTTTTAGCATTTTGCTCCATTGTTACAACTTTCTCTTATTTGCTAATTTAAACAGACTTATTTTTACACCACCCAAAGTATTCTGTTGTTTTATTATGTTCCTGGGTCTCTCTCTCTCTCTCTCTCTCTCTCTCTCTCTCTCTCTCTCTCTCTCTGTCTGTCTCACACACACGTGTGTGTATGTGTTTGGTTTCTGTTTTCCTATCATTCTGTTCTCATATGTTCTGAAGCATATGGCATGAGTGTGTCTATGCACATGCACACACTTATGTGAGCATCATATGCGATGGATTATAATGCAATTCACAAGTGGTTTTAAACTTTCCTATAAAGGAAGTAATTTCCAGTATTTTCATCACTTTCTACACTCATCTCAGCCCAGGGTGCTCTAGCTCCGGTAGGGAAAATTTGGTGCCATGCCCTCTTTTGGCACATGTGAACTTTAGTATTATCACAGGAAGTATCTTATCCAGCAGAACCGAGGGTCACACCTGGTCCTCTTATAGCCTCCCTAGATGAGCAGCAGAGCTTTTGTTTGTATTTGAAACAGGGTTTCACTATGCAGCACCAGCTGGTCTGGTTCTCAGTTTGTAGACCAGGCTGGCCTTAAACTCCCTGAGACCTGCCTGCCAAAGGCATGCACCATCACACATGACTTTGTTCATTTGTGCTGAGATGGGCCCTTACCATGATGCCTAAGCTGGTCTTGTACTGATGCACTTGAGCATCCTCCTGCCTGTCTCAGCTCCCCAAGGGGTGGGACTACAGACACACGTCACTCAACTGTTTTCTTTTATCCCCTTTTGTTTAAACTTTTCTTTCTTTCTCTCTTTCCATTTTCTTTTATCTTTTCTTTTTTGCCATAAGCATTTTTGAAAGTTCATAGTTTGCTGGAAAAGCAAAACCAACATTCCTAAGTCTTTATATTTGTGAAAGAAAATATTTTTAAAATGACTAAAGCACCTATGAAACTATGATGTATTAGAAAGGAGTCAGCAAGAACATATGGGACAAAATGACTTCCAAGGCACAGTGCTGAGTTATAGCACAAGACACACAGTAGGGTACAGTTAAAACAAACAATATAGATAAATAGTATACATCTATATGTGTGTGTGTATGTGTGTGTGTATCATACATAAGAAATACCAAATACCATATAGGTAGACACACACATGTATGTCTAGGAAAGCAGAGAAAAAGTATAGAGGGAGTAACACCATGGTACTTAGAGGGATTTCCTAAAGATGAAAAGAAAACTATGACCTTATTTGTTATATCTAACTTATACGATGAAAATGTAGGCCTATGAATTATATAACTAAAAATATATAGTTACCTATAAATATTTTCCAACAGAGAGGATTTACTGAATTCACAGGAAGTTTTTTTGTTTTTGTTTTTGTTTTTGCTTTTGGTGGGTTTTGTTGTTGTTGTTTCTTTGTTTGTATTTTACAATATATGTAGAATAGGACACACTCTGGAATGATACCCTGGATATTTATATGCCCCTGAAATGCATTTATCTTGGTTTTCTCTTCGATTCTCTGAGATTTTGTCAAAGCTTTTTGAAAAGGCAAGCCAAACACAGTAGGAATTCCTATAAACAGCAACAGAAAGACCTTTAAATCCAAACTGTTCTCAGCCTCCATGCTGGCTAGTTGTCCACTCGGCACAACCTAGAATCACCGGGAAGGCAGGCTCAGTGAGGAACTGTCAAGATGAGATTTGTCTGTGGGGGATTGTCTTATCACTAACCGACTTAGGATAACCCAATCCATTGTAAGCAAAACTATTCCCTAGGCAGAGGGTCCTGAGCAGTAGGAGAGAGCAAAAAGATAGCTGAGAGCAAACAAGTAAGCAGGCCTGGGTGCATTTATGTCTCTGTTCTTTACTATAGACATGATGTGACCAGCTGCTTGAATTCTTGCCTTGACTTGGTCTCAGTGGTGGACTATAACCTGGAATTAAAAACAGAATGAACCCTTTCTCCCCTAAGTTGCTTTTTGTCAGAGTATTGCATCATAGCTACAGAAATTAAACCAAAACAATATCTTAAGACCCTGTGGTATCCCATGAAACTCAGGGTGAAAGAGCCAAGAAAAGATGATAAGGAAATGAGAGGCCTATAACAGTCAGAAGACAATTGGATGATAGTCATGGATGAACCTGAACATAACATTGCACTGGATTCACTCATCTTCAAACCAAGTGTTTCAGAGTACCACAAATGCACATAGAAAAAGGAATACCACATACCCTAATGAATACCTATGGAATGGGAAATGTGTTTCAAACAGGATGTCACATTCTTCTGTCAATACCAATCCATTTACAAATCCAGAAGTAAATATTTAAAAAAAAGAAGTTGGGAAAGTTGAAGCTAACACAGCCAGGTATTCCCTGAGTCTCAGGAACATGCTAGAAGCTGGCATCCCTTTCAGATCATTGAGAGACTTTGGGGCATGAAAGAGTCTTTCCTGCCTGACAAGCCTTGTGGAAAACCACTTCTCATTTTGAATCAAATCATCTGCAAAACATAATGACCCACAGCTATCAAAATGCCAAAGGGGAAAGTCAAAACCCATGGGCACCAATGTCAGGGCACTGAGACTTAGACCCATGTTCCAGAGGGAATTGTTGACATGCAGGGTGCAGAGCAGGCATTGCTTAAAAGGAGTAAGTGTGTTCCAAAGTTGGGAAGGAAATTCTCCAAATGCCTGCTTTTGATGCCCATTTTCTATCACTTAAACACACACACCATTTCCTAATTCTTGAACATTTGAAGATAGATTTAAGCACTTGATTTGATTTACAAAGAGGACAAGTCATTCCTCCAGCACTGAATGGGGAATACAAAGGTTCCAGAACCTAGTAGGGCCATGGCAATGTGGAAATTTTGTTTCTTAAGATGCATTAACTTTAGAAATGCCAAGTGGGTGGAGCACTCAAGTTGACTCTTGAGCGCCTTCATAATAGCACCATTGTGCATTCTGTCTACTCAAAGTTTAATGAGTTTTAATGTTACCCCTCCAAGCCAGGGAGTGCCTTGTATCCACAGAAACATCCTTATGAATCTGAACAGAAGTGTCTTATTTACTTTCCCCTGTTAGATAGAATCTTGGTTTAAAGGTCGCAATGAAACGTTGCATTGCGTAAGGAAATAGACCCTAGGTTCTCACTCATCCTTTCAACACAGCCTAGTTGTTCTCAAGTGCACCAAGATCTCTACCTGATGTCAAATGGGCTGGCAGTTTGGGCAAGTATGGTTAAGTACAAATGAGGGGAAAGAATTCAGTCCAGGGGAAGGGAAGTGCTATTTCTCACTTACACAGGACCTGCAGGATCGGAAGAGACCACCAAGGGCCACAAAGGCCTGAAGAAACCAGCAGGAAAGGACTTATGATCTTCTTCACCCCACAGAACCAGAACCACCTAAACACCGAGGCTTCGGAGACCAAGAGCTCGCACGCTCCCCTCCCCATCACAGCATCACATGGAACCTGCTGGAACTAGAGGGATCTGCGAATCTCGCCTTTAAAAATCTCAGCACATCTGTGCCAGCAATCCACTCCACACATAATCTTTTATTTCTTATTTTCTATTATCTGATTCCTACTCTTGCATATGTCTCCCAGCAGTTTTGTCTTTGTGTGTAGACTGCTTTGTTAGGTTTTGGGACCATTGCTCAGGTTTCTCTAGTGGTTTACTACAGAGCAGGCTTTACGCTTCAGACACATCTTGTATCCTCCCCCTCTTCCTCCCATATGCTTTCTTCTTTTTCTTATCTTTACCCCCTCCTCCTTTTACTTCTTAATTATAACATATATACATTTAAATATTAAGCATCTATGGGACCTTAATAGTACCCCAAACGTTCTCTTCCCAGGTATTTTACCTACCTCAATGCTATTCTCTTTCTTTTTCAAGCCGGATCTAATACCTAATTCTTATCCACCCCACCCTCCCACTTTGAAACTTAGCTAAAATGGATGTTTGCTTCATGCCATTCTTCAGAGAAGAACTAATGTTACAGTGCTTCTCAAACTATCCTGTAAATTTCTAAAGGAAGGACCTGCTACCTACGCTCTTTCTGGAGCTACTATTACCTGATACCAAACCAGACAAAGATGCAACAAAGAAAGAAAATTACACACCAACTTTCATAATGAATGCAGATGTAAAAATTCCCAACAAGATGCTTGCCAACCAAATTAAAAATATATATATATCAATATGGTCATTCACCACAATCCAGTTGGTTTTTTTTTTCAGAGATGTAGGAATGGTTCTATATATGTAAATTAATAAATATTATAAATTATATAAATGGTCTCAGAAATCACATGGTCATCTTAACAGATGTAGAAAGGCTTTTGACAAAATTGAACATCCCATCATGTTAAAACTTTTGAAAGAACTCAGAATAGAAGGCATACATTTCAACATAATAAAGGCTATATACAACAAACCTATAAGATGACATTTTATAAAATGGGAGAAACTCAAGGCATTTCTCCTATCAAGAACAAAAAAGTATGTCTATATTTTTGCTACTAAAAAATTTGTTGCTGGAAATCTTAGTTAAGGCAATAAAACAAGAGAGGAAACTACAAGGAAAAGGAACAAATAGGAAATAAATCAAAATGTGTCCATTTGCAGATGATTTATACAAAAGAGACCCTGAAGACTCCACCTAAGACTCTCATAACTCATAAACATTCTCAACAAAGTGGCAGGATTCAAAATCAGCATACCATAATCAGTAGCCTTCCTATATAGATACTGTGAAAAAATCAACATAGCATAATCAATAGCCTTCCTATATAGATACTGTGAAAAAATCAGAGAAGCAATCTTCACAATGGCTTCAAACAATATCTTGGAGGCAGGAGAGATTGCCCAGCAGTTTAAGGAGCTTATTCCTCTAGCAAAGGACTTGCGTTCAATTCCCAGCACTCACAAGCTCACAACCATCTGTAACAGTTCCAGGGGACCTATCACCCTCTTCTCTCTTCTGGAGGCACGAGGCAATATGAAGGCCAAACATCCATACACGGGATATAAAAAAAAATTAATTTAAATGCCTTGGAATAAATCTAACTAAGGAATAGGAAAGATCTCTATATGAAAACTTGAAAATGCTAAGGAAGGAACGTGAAGAAGACACTAGAAAATGGGAAGGCTTCCATATACACAGAACTGGAAGGATTAATGGCCGTGAAAATGGCCATCTTACCAAAAACAATCCATAGATTCAATGAAATCTCAATCAAAATTCCAGTGACATCTTCATAGAATTTTTTAAAACTCTTAAAGTTCATAAGGAAGAACAAAAATCCTTTATAACCAAAGCAATCCTGAGTGAAGAGACTTCTGGAGACATCACCACACCTGATTTCAAGTTATACTAAAGAGCTGTAGCAATAAAAACGGCTTGATGCTGGCATAAAAAGCTAAATTGGCCAACGGACTAGAACAGAGGACCCAGCTATAAGGCCATGCAACTAGAGCCACCTGAGTTTGACACGTACCAAAAGTACACAAAGTAGAAAGGACAGCATTATCAACAAATGGTATGGAAAAAATGTAAATCTGCATACAGAAGAATAAAACTAGATCCACATCTCTCCCCCTGCACAAAACTCAACTCCAAATAGGTCAAGGACCTCAGCATAGAGTCTGAAATTCTGGAATTGCTGGTGACAAGGGACAGAAATATACACCAAGATATAGGCATAAAAAAGAATGTTGTGATAGGGCTCTAATTGTTCAAGTAATAAGGCTAATAACTGACAAGTAAAGCCTTGTAAAATTCAAAGGCTTTTATCTAGCAACTGACTGAAGAGGCGACCTATAGAATGGGAAAAAATATTTGCAGGGATATATCCGGCAGAGGATTAGAACCCAGATTATGCAAAGAGCTCAAGAAACTAAATACCAAGAAAACAAATGACCAGTCAAAATGTGGGCTATGGCCCTGAACACGGAGTTCTCAAAAGAGGATATAAGCGGCTGGTAGCATTTTTAATGTGTCTGACATTAGCTATCAATGGGAATTAAAACCACTTTGAAGTCCCACTTCACCCCGGGCAGAATGACTGTCATCAAGAGGCTAAACCACAGCAAATGCTCCTGAGAACAAGGCGAAAAGGGAAGCCTTAGCCATCATTAGTGGACACACTAACAGCCACTATAGAAGTCAGTCTAGACCAGCAGTTCTCAAACTTCCTGATGCTGCAATGTTTGAATGCAGCCCCTCATGTTGTAGAGACCCCCAACCATAAAATTATTTCACTGTTATGTCATATCTGTGCTGTTATGAACTATAAAGTAAATGTCTGATATGGAGGATATCTGATATGTGATCCCTATAAAAAGTAGTCCTGGCAAAGGGGTCGTGACTCACAGGTTGAGAACCATTGGTCTAAAGTCTCTAAAAGCTAAAAATAGAACTAAACTGTGACTTGCTATAGCACCCCTGGGCTTAGCCTACTATAGAGACACTTGCATATCCATTCTATTCACAGTAGCTAAGAAATGGAACCAGCTTAGATGGCCACCAACCGATGTAAGGATAGGAAAACTGTAGAACATTGACACAAGGGAATATTATTTAGCCATAAAGAACATGAAATAATGAAATTTGCATGAAATGCATACAGCTAGAAAATATTATGCCAGCTGGGATAACCTAGGCACAGGAAAATAAAGGCTACATAGTCTCTCTCTTATATAGACATTGGCCTTGAATTTCTTGGTTCGTATGGTTAATTGGAGCATCTATAGAAGTCAGAAAACCAGAAAGGTCTCATGGGGGGGAATGTATTAATGAGAGAAGGGGGCAATACTGGGTGTTAAATGTTTAAGCAGGGGTGGGGGCAGGGGCGTGGGGGAGAGGAGGTGGTGGGAGAGGGTTAATTAAAACTAAGGATGTATGGGAAAGCCTTATGGAAACCTACTATTTGTAAGCTAGTTTGTTGTTAATATTTAAAAGGAGTTTAAATGGATGTACTTTGCATAGGTAGACTGATATCTGTAGAAGACATGGATTATTAAATGAAAATCTCAGCCCCAAGCTTGAGATATCTTCATGTGAGCTACTGGTCAGGGATAACCAACAGGCCTCCAAAGCAACACAAGCTTTTGCTATTGCCCTTGGCTGTCTACCATGATTGGATGATTAAGATATTATTACTGAAGACATCACACGCTTTGTAGGATGCTAAGAAATCAATCTCCCCTTGTTTGTTTGTTCATTTGTTTTAGTCTGGTTTTTGTTTTTTGGGGTTTTTTGTGATAGGATTGTGGAACTCACTCTGTAGACCAGGCTGGCCTCAAACTCACAGAGTACCTCCTGCTTCTGTCTCCCGAGTGCTGGGATTAAAGGTATGTGCTTCCCTGGTGGCTAACTTTCATAGGAAGAAGGTATTATGCAAGCCACCAGGAGAGAAGAACTATCAACAGTCTTACCCAGTACTGGACCCTGAATGCACGCTACAATAGCAGCCTGCCAGGCAAGATATATGTCCTAGTTAGAGTTGCTATTGCTATGATGAAACACCAGGACCTCATGTCATTCAAGAAGGGTTTATTTGGCTTGTACTTCCACATCACTGTTCATCCTTGAAGGAAGTCAGGACAGGAACTCAAACAGGACAGGACCCTGGAAGCAGGAGCTGATGCAAAGGTGGTAGAGGGGTGCTTCTTCCTAGTTTGTTCCTTGTAGCTTGCTCAGGCTACTCTCTTATAGAACCCAGAACCACCAGCCCAGGGCTGGCACCACCCACACTGGGCTGGGCTCTCCCCATCATTCACCAATTAAGAAAGTTCCCTAAAGGCTTGCCTACAGCCTGACCTTATGGAAGCATTTTCTCAACTGAGGCTCCCTCCTCTCTGATAACTCTAGCTTATATTAAGTTGACATAAAACTAGCCAGTACAATGCACTTAGTAGTGCAATAATGGCATGAAAGTTCTAGGGGCAACCAACTGCTTTCTGATCGGATTTAAGGCCTGCTTCTGTCTATCTGACAGAAGAATCAAGATAATAACTATACTGTTAAGGGAACATTTTGCTTCTGCTGTCTAAGTTATACCATCTCCTCATGTATCTCTTGCCTGTCTTTTAAGGGATTTGCTGTCATCCTGCTCAGTGAGAAGACTGAGCTTGCATAGGCCTGTAATTCTAGCTACTCTGGAGGATGAGACAGGAGGATCATAAGTTCAAGGCCTTCCTGGGCTACAGTGTGAGTTCAAGACCAGCCTTGGCAGCATAGTGAGAGTCTGTCTCAGAATATAAAATAGAAAAGGGAATCTGAGGATGTAGCTCATTGGTTGAGCAATTGCTTCACATGCACAAGGCCCAAGTTCAATTTCCAGCACTGCAGTAATAATAATAATAATAATAATAATAAACTTTTAAAAATAAAGGGCTGTGGATACAGCTCAAGGCAGAGAGTACTTTCCTAGCATGTGTAAGGCCCTAGGTTTGACCTCTAGTACTGAAGGGAGAGACAGTCAGGAACAGAGACACAGAGAAGAGCAAACAAGCACAATGAGGCTGAGAAAATGGGATAGTTTGAGACCTACCTCTGATCCTCCTTTCAAAAGCTCTCTCTGAGGATTACCCTTTACGAAACTGCAGTTCCTACCCCCATACTTGTCCCGCTTTTCTCCCCCGCCACTCTTTTCTTTTAGCTATAACATAGATTTACATTTTTAAAATATGTGGCACTTTTATTAATTCTTTGAGGGTTTCATACATGCATACAATGTATTCTGATCTTACTTGTTCCCCATTCCTCCCCCTAACTCCTCCTAGGTTTTATTTACTTTTTTATTGCCTATCCGACCCTTTCCACATATCAAATTCATGGGAGAACAGGGATGTCTTTGTTTGCTGCTGTTTTCCCAGCACACAAATACCTGGCATGGAGTTAATACTCAATAAATATTTGCAGAATAAAAAAAATTAACGAAAGCTGCTTCTGGCTGCAGATCTAGTAGTTGGTGGACTCAGTATTTGGACTCAAGACTATATAACCTGCTGTGGAATAATCCTTCTGTACATTGGTTTAATCTCATTGGTTAATAAAGAAGCTGATTGGCTTACAGTAAGGCAGAATAAAATTATGCAGTACAATCAAACTGAAGATACTGGGATGTAGGGCAGAGAAAGAGAGCTTCAGGCAGATGCAGAGAGAGCAAGATGACCATGCTGTGCCAAGAAAAGGTACCAAGCCATGTGGCAAAGCTTAGATAAGAAATATGGGTTAATTTTAATTTAAGAGTTAGCTAGTAATAAGCCTGAGCTATCAACAGAGCATTTATAGTTAACATTAAGGCCTCTGTGTGTTTATTTGGGAGCCGCTGGTAGGACGGAAACTTCTGCTTACAATAGCCCTCAAGCACACTGCTGTACATACTGTCATCAGCAGACAAGAAAAAAAAAAGAAACTAGAAATGTATTTCTCATGATTCTGGAAGTTTGAGAAATCTGACTCATGTGATTTTTTAAAAAAAAAAAAGATACCTGAAATGAAGATCCACTTCCTGGTTCATAGATAATGTCTTCCTCACATGCCTAATGGGACAAGCAATATTTTTCTTAGGCTCCTTTTACAAAACAATGAACACCACTCATGAGGCCTCAACTCTCAAGACCTAATAACATCCATCCATAAGGCTTCACTACCTAATGCCATCTCTTTGGGGACTGGGATCTGAACATATGAGTGAGGGCATGCAAACAATCACGGTCTCACACATAGGCTACTCTTTCTAAGGGTTCATCTGATCTCACACCATAACACTTTGCAGGAATTCCAGGTCACCCAGGCCTTTCTCTGGTTACCCATACTGCAGGGACTATCCAATTAGATATTTACTTGAGCACCACAGAAGGACACTTGGATGAGAGTCCTTAGATTAGATTCTAAACCCATCAAACAAGGCAACTGAGGAAGAGTCATCACACCTTTGTACATCTCAATAAATTTATCAGTGGTGGGTACTCTGTCCAGCCCAACTGTGCTGCATTCCTAGAGTCAATATTAACGATGGGACTCCAATAATGCCAGAAGTCCTCAAAACCAAACTAATTTTTATGAAATGAGAGTTGGAAAATAGGTGTGTACAAGATTCCATTCCTACCCCCATTAAACCAAATAACAGCAATAAAAATAGGGAATTCTCTAAGAAAACACACAAAAACATTAACAGCAGAGGTCTTTAGAACCAGGGATAATTTCTTTCCTTTTTACTCTTATGCATTTATTATATTATTTTTGCAATAGAAATACACTGTTTTTTTAAAGTTTAAAAGTAAAACAAATGCATCTGACATAGCTTTTAGGGTTAATAAAGTTTTACTGAAAGAACAGCAACCATCTGCTCTATAATTTATTGACTGCTATTATGTGATAAGCATTTTAGTTCCTTTAAGAAGACTGTAAGTTATTTTATAATGCTTAAAACATCAGGGGTGCAGGACATAAAGGTTTGTTGACTTTTGTTGCCCTTCAAGCATGGATTAGACTTATTAACAAGGTGGAGAAAACATACCCAGTCCCCTACTCTGACCATCTGACACTTAATTCCTTTTCTAGAAACAAAGTAAATTGTCACTGCTGGGTTTCCTCCAATACCAGGGAAGGGTATTCACATTAATACTGACCTGATGCTAAAGTCTGCAGTGGGTCTTAGGTGACAAACACACTCACCACTAACATGAGATGAAAGTCCTCAGTTTGAGTTCTGAACTTATCCCACCATGGTGATCTCCCTGGACCACCCCCTCTTTTGATTGCAGTGTGTCTGCCCTCTCTTTGCTATTTTCTGTGTGTCAATCTTCTCTACTACGTTGGCAGCCATCGTCTCTCTACCTATGCCCTCAGATTTTACCAAAGCAGGACCACATACCTAATGAGAAAGAGGGGCAAGAAGAAAGCAGATCCAATTTATAGACCCACCAAGAGTCTTGGTGTCACCTTATCCTCCAAGAACAATAGGGCAGTAATTAGCTTGGCTTGACTAGCCAGTCTATGATAAAAGGCAATGAATGGCAATAAACGGAAAGACAAAAAAATAAGTTTATAAGCAGCATAGCTTTAAACATTTTATTATCATTTTAAATGAGAAGGTTCAGACCTTTAATTACATAATTAATAGCCCAAGAAGATACTTGTCCGGACAGAAGACATACCAACTTCAAGCACCCAAGTAAGGATGCCCAAAAGCAAGTTGGGCACAGCAAGGTACAAATTATAAATTCTTTTACAGACAGCAACATCTAAACTCCTCTGATCTGCCTCATGAATCTGCTTCCAGAAAGCAGGGTTCTGTTATCCCTGAGGGAGCCACCATGACTGGCAGTCAGAAACCTGGAGGGTTGGGGACAATTAGGAAGGTGCTATGTGCCTTTAGTGAGAGTGAGAGTGTTTCTTTCCAGAATAAAGTGCTCATTTCACAAAAACCCCAGTCACATCGGGAGGGGGTTGTGGGTGTGTGAGTGGGTGTGGGTGTATATGTGTGCGCGTGTATGCACATGCACACAAGCACAATGCCAAGCATCAATCCCATCTGGGCCTAGTGTCAGTGCTGGATTTCAGCTCAATTGTTCAGTTTTCTTTTGTGATCATCTTGCTGCCAAGGTATGGTGAAGAATTAAGAAAGGTATCCTAAACCAAAAGGGAAAAGTCGAGGTCTTCTCACCACCACACTCTGGTTCATCTCCAAGTCTGTTTGCTTCCTGTCAAATGATTGATGATAATAACAATGATGACGATGATGATGATGATGATGATGTGATTGTTGTTAACAAAGATGGTCATGACGGCCTTGGCCCAGTGGTTACATACGAATAGGAGCTGATGCTACAGAATCTTGGCTGGGAGAAGAGGCAATGAGTTATCCTGAGACTTTGATGTCAAGCCAAAGGCAGAGAAGAGAAAATCAAATGAGGGAAGTGCCAAGGTGACCGTGTAAGATGGAAACCTCTAATGGAGTAGCCAGCTATCTAAAGGGACAGGGTGCAGAGGGATGAGGTAACATCAAGTTCAATGTTGATCCATGCTTATGTTGATCTGAATTCAATGCTCACAGCACCTGAGATGGACAAACCTTAGCACAGTAATTCCTGAAGGACCTGGATAAAGGCCCTAGCCTACACAAGAAGTCTCTAGAGAGGCTCTTTTTCTTTTCTTTTCTTCTTTCTTTCCATCTCTCTTGCTTGCTTACTTTTGTTTTTGTTTTAATTTTTGAGACAAGGCTTCTCTGTGTAGCTCTGACTGTCCTGGCACTCAGTCTGTTGACCAGACTGGCCTTGAACTCACAGAGATATGTCTTCCGCTGCCTCCCAAGTGGCTGGGATTAAAGGCATGCACCATTATCACCTGGCTTCTCTAGAGAGTCTTAAGGAGTCTCGAGAAGCAGGCTGTTATTGAAATCTAATTCTCAGAGAATAAAAAGTAGTAAGAAATAAAGAGAAAGGTGGCTACATACACAGCCATGGCCGGGCAACTCTGCATCTACAAATGCAGAGAGCCAGATATAGGGCAAGAAGAAGAAACCAAGGGATTAATACTTCTGTGGCTTCAGCAGGACTGGCTGAGGAGCTGACTCTGTGGGCCTTGATGTTGTAGCAGAGCTCAGAGTACTGAGGGGAATCAGACATGGGCTCAAGATTCCGCAACAGGGCACGAAGTAACAGGCAAGCCCCCAGAGGAAAGAAAATGCATTGAAATAACCATGTAAGATTAAAACTTGACAGCTACATCTCCCCCAGGCTAAGGGTAATGGAAACCTATTTGAAAACTCTTTTGTGTTTCCACAAAGTGAGCGTTTATGTAAAAATCACCACCCAGAATTCTTCAGCATGCCCCTGCTATAGATGCGTAGAAAGCCTAGTCCCCAGGGCCAGGTGCCCCTCCTCTAATATGAAGAAGACTGGGAGCAAGGATAGCCATCTTGCAAGAAGTACCTCTTACAAGAAGGCTGCCTCCAAAGTCAGAAAGGACTCACAACCAGGAGAAACTTGGACGAACAGGCATCTTGACACTTTGGGGAGAATCCTACAACAGTTGAACATCTGCCCTTCACCAGGCACTTCCTGACCAGCTTTTGGATGAGTGCGGAACAAGCACCCCTCACTGGGCTGTGGGCTGTCTCTTGTCTTGGAAGCAGAGAGGCTCCCCCAGAGCATAGGTCAGTGGTTTTCAGTTCCAGTTGCACCTAGAATCATCTTGAAAGTTTTCTTTAAAAACAGCAGTTCCCTGGCTCTGTCCTTAGAGAGCGTGACTGTCTCTGCCTGGGAAAGCGATGTCTGGGGATGTTTTGAAAGCACCATAGGTGGCCCACATAGCTGGACTGGAAGTGCAGTTTCTCGAAACTCTAGCTTCAAATGACTCTTCTACAATATTGCAAAACACACAGGCGAGCCCATGTCTTTTCAGCTGCCTCCCAGTTCATACCCGAACTATTTGTCCACAGGCCATATGCTGAGGTGTAAGAGAACAAGAATCTGTGACAGAAAAGAAAGTTCCACCCAGGGCTCTTGGTACATGAGTGCTTCATAGGCAGCACACACCCTGCCCGTCCCAACCTGTGGGTTCTGCTTCAGCAGTCCGTCAAGTTGAACAGATGTCCTAGGACTCGGAAGCGACCCTCTGAGTTAGCTATGAGAATAAGCAAAAGCCCCAATGTCCGGTAAGTCTTCAAATAAATCAGGACAATGGGAATGGGAATCCAACAGTGGGGGGATTAGTCAAGCGGTGAACTTTTGAGAAATGAATCTGCTTTTGTTACCCTTTGGCTCTGCTTGTGGGGGAAGCCCACAAGCAGAAGCTGGTGCAGTCCTCGCTCAGACAGATGGTAACAGGGCCGTTAGTGAGGAAGAGGGATGGTAAGGATGGAGGGCTCCTCCGGTGCAGTGTGCTACAGACCTATCGATATGTAAATCCCTCTGCTGACAGGCCGCAGTCACACCTAGAGTAGACTCTCTGGATGCCTCCTGCAGTGACTGCTACACTGTGCGTTTTGATCTTCATCACCACTGCCTCCTTCAACTCCCTTTCCTGGCCAAAAGGGTACAGCAAGATGGTACCCCACGGAACCATCAACCGTGTGCATTCCTTCTGCCTTACACCAAAGCTCAGGGACCATCTTCTTACTGGAGTTCCCAGCGCAGGGTCACCTGCATGCAACAGTCTCTCTCACACACTTCCAATGACTGTACTGAAAACACCCACCCTGGACAGTCCTGTCTCATTCGTGTGTTTCTTTTCTAGTCATTCCAAACCATTGCCAGCCCTGACTTTCTTAGGCACATCTAGAATATTCTCATGTTGTCTGTGGCTTGACCATACTCTATTGCTCTCAACTTACCGTCTTTTCCTAAGAATATGGTATATCTCTGGCCACATCATAAACTTATGTTTGACGTCCATATCCTTCCTTTATGTCCTTGCCTACTAGGGTTCTTTGCAAAGAATAGATGTTTGGTAAAACTCTCTGTCATGTTCATCAGTTTCTGAACTTGAGATTCCCAGAGACAGAGAAGATTCTTGGGCATTTGCTCTCACGGCCTTCTAACCAAGAACAGACATCTTTGTCGCCTGAGCGCCCAGCGCCCCTCTAATCTGAAAGTGTTCTGCTGCTGTGTGGCACCTCACAGTCCCACTCTGGATTCCCTCAAAGCCCTGCTTTACCTTCAGACAGACATCCCATCCTGTGCAACCTTCGTGCTAGGATAGAACATCTGTTTCCATAACGCAACCCTCAGGCTCCTGCAATTTTCACTCCTCATAAGGATGTCTGAGTTCCTGCAGAGTCAGGTCTTCAGCCTGTTCCTCTGAAGAGAAAAACAAGAGGGTGTGGTTGGGAGAAAAGCCGAGTCCCAGACAAATAAATGTCTCCTGGAAAAACCACTCCTGCAGAGCAAACAGGTATGGCCACTCTGCTCACTCTGTGCCCATACAAGGCTACAGATGGGCCCATAGCAAGTAACCCAAATTTCTCTGCTCAGGCCCATAAAACATCTCTATGGGGGGGGGGAATGAGGGTGCCTCAAATAATAGCAACAACAACAAACAACAGTAAGAACAGTCATGGAATGCATCCAGAGGAATGCTTTGGAACAGTCTTACTGGGGGGTCTTCAGAATGACTTGGTAGCTAGTAGCTCTTGACAAGCAACAGCAGGGAAATTAGATATCTCAGCTGTACATTTTACTTCTGCACCAGGGCTCAGTGCACAGAACACCCCATATCCCTCCCCACCCCCTGGATACAGGGCCAAAATCACTGTGCTGGGTTGCATACATGACTCTGCCTTAGCCAGATTGTGTTGGCATTGTTCATTAAAAGCTTCCCTGAATCCCCTCCCACCCACCTACCCACCCACGCCCGGCTTTCTTGTCTACTAAGAGAGCTTTTCCCCTTGCCCCATTCTTCTATCATTCTAGACAGGGAAGAGAGTTAAATTCAGGTAGGGCTGAGGAAGGAGGAAAAGACTCTGTGATTCAATGGCTAATTAAGGAAGTACCAAGCTGAAGAAACTGATTTGCACTGACCTATTTACAATATCTAGCAGAAGATCACACATGAATTGAGGTATGACCCTTGTAGGCAGTAGCCAACTGGCTCTCTTTCAGAATCACAACTATCAATAATTCCACCCTGAGGAGCATCTGATAGGAAATCAGGCCCCGGCCCCTGGAATGCAGGCATCCCACTGCTCTGTTTTCCCAGTTGTCAGCTCTGTCTATAAATTGTCCATTTATAGCAAATCCAGCACCTGCTAGGAACACCTCACCCTGCCAAGTGTTGGAGTGCGTCTCAGAAAAAGCCACTCTAGACCCCCCCCCCCAGCTCCGTTTTAACCTTTTCCCAACCTGGGAGTTTGAATATTTACATAGGAATTCTGAGGGATGGCTTTTTCTGCACAGGAAAACCCAGAAAATCAATCAAAAGTGAGTATTTTGCTCCACTTTAAAGAGAAAAAAAAAGGAACAAGAAAGAGTAAGTTATTGTTTTTGTGGGAGACACAGCACTGTGTTTCTGAATTAGCCAGCCTGGAACACATTTAAAATAACCCTAAAAAATCAGCATGTTCAAACAGTCCTGGAGGGGCTCCCTTTAAATTCTGTTCTGTAACTTCTAAGCTCCTGGTCACCACCAAACCTATGATGCTGTCCACTATGTAAAAGTCTTATGTAAATACATTTAAAGACACTTTCCTGGTACTAGAAATGTATTGCACTACCTAGCTTGAGTTGGTTGGGGTTTTTTCCCCCTTACCAATTATCCATTTGTAAGGTGCCTAGAAGAGATTCTCAAAGTCTTACTCCTCTTATGGTCTCATTCACTATTTTGTTTATAATCAAACAAAATCATCATTTGATTATAATGAAATATAATCAATAGCATGTAGACCATCTATGGAATGAATGGTGATTGCTTTTCTGGGGGATTATGATGCCCAGATTAGATGCTTTGCCAGACCAATTTGCTGAGTAACCTTGGAAAGATAGGGAGACCTCTTGATGCTTCCATTGACACATTCCCACAGTAATCCTGCTCAAGAATAAGATTGTCACCCTTTTAAAGCCAGAGAGGGAGATCTTGATTAAGACCATGTGGCAGAGGCAGCTGGACTGAGCTAAGGACATTCCTGAGTCCCAACTCCACATTCAAGAAGGCAGCCCTGTATTTTCAGGGAAAGATGAGGGCCTTGATCTTTCTTTTTTATAAATGTTGAGATGTCTGAATTAAAAATGACACGTGCAAGCTTATTGCTAATACCAAATCAGTAAAGTCGGGTGGTCATAAGATTAGGAGAAACAGGGGAGGTTCCAGAAGGGGAATTAGAGAGCTAGAGTATCCTTCGCCTTTTACCAACTCTTCCCTGACACGTGAGGCAAGGTGCTTTCTTTTTCACAAACACAGTCTCTTATTCCTTGAGGCTTTTGCTATACTCTATATACAACAAGTGGATCTCAGATTACACAGGCACCCATTATTTCTTTGCAAAATGCAACTGGATTTTGTCAATTCCATGTTCCTCCGAGGCAAATCATGCTTGCTTCCGCCTCAGCCGGTCCACGGCCATCTATTTTATCACCCAGGATTCTTTGTCTCAGCAAACAAGTCAGCCCCCATTGCTGAGCTGATCTCTGAGATGCCCCTGCTGGAGAAAGGAATGTGCAAATTAAGACACTACAAATCAGTTTGAAAACTCACTGACTCCTGCCCATAAATCTGTGTCCTTAATATTAAAAATCATGTGGAGGTGCTGAAAAGACAGAGAAGCAATCGCTACAGAAAACAGTAGTCCCGCTCTTTCCGGGATACCAATTAGTAGTGGAGACGGGTGAGGCAGATCCAAATCCATATTCTGGTACCAAAAATAGAAAAGAGGAAACCTTTGAAGCTAAAGAAGGCCTAAGAATAACTGTCAGCAAAGAGAGAGCCACACAGACAGGAAGCTACGCTCCAGTGGTAGTTCTGTGCTGCCTTCCCCGCCTGCCCCTGGGCTTTTCACCTCCATCCTGTTAAAAAAAGATAGCTTTCAACCCCCCCCTTCAGCTCGGACATGACAGCCTGCACATCCCGCCCTTCCACAGCAGCTCAGAGCCAGCTCTGAATGCTGCCTGCACGCAGCCCTGGGGTTTGGTGTCACTTCCCCAGTGGCTCATCTCAATCTGTTTAAAGCTGAACAGTGACCGTTTCAGAGACTGCGCTGTACAGACAGCCCTCAGTAGGAAACAGCTGGCTGAGAAAACACTCATTTCCTGTTTGCCTCTTCGTTTTACATGGCAACCCAACCTAGCTTTCATCTCTGGGTTGTTCTGTACTTGGGAAAGTCGAAATGAATGCATCAGATTCATGAGGTTTGTGTGATCGTTAGGGCCTTAAATGACACTAAACAAACATATCATTGGATATATCCTATAAAAGCTATTAGTGTTAGGAGAGGCCTTTGGGGAGAGCTTTGTAATGATTGGCTGAGCAAGCATAGGACCAAGCGGGAGAAAGGGCTTGGATTAAGATGTGGAGAAGGAGCCTGAGGTCCACAGTGAGAAAACAGTAGGTAGGAGCTGAGAGATAAGAAAGGCAAGGAAGGAGACATCGGGGGCCAGTGAGTCCTTGATGTAGCTGAAGCACAAGTTGGAAAAGTGTGCTTCTTCCTTTGAGCACCCATAAAGCCCTGTGAGGCACCAGTCTGAGATTTTATTCAAGGTCCTTCCACAAGGCATAGCGTGCACCATGCCTTACATGGGGGCCTCAGTTAAAAATGTTCACTAGAGATTGAAAGGCCCAAATAGGGAACTAAAGATATACTAGAAGTGTGTGTGTGTGTATCATAGAAGCTTCAGTAGCATATCGGAAATCTGGCTGAAGTCAGATTTTTTTTCTGACGGTTGGGGTTTAGTGGAGGAGAGTTAGCAACATTGAATTCTTCAAAGCAGTGAGGTGAAATTATATCTCATTTTTCATGTGGGGCCAGTAGTATTGGTTTTCAAGGAGCTCTGTTGTCAGTCGTACTCAGTGAACAACTTCCAGAACTAATATGCTTTTCGTATTTGCTTGACAGGATGGAGATCTCTGTTTAGATACAAACAGCTCCAATTATCATCTAAGCACGACTCTCAACTAAATCCCATCATTTGAGCTTCATATGGTAACTGGAAATTCTTTTCTTTTTAAAATATTTGTAATACATATGTGTCTGGGTGGGTATATGCCGCACGCACGTGCGTGCATGCGTGCGTGCGTGTGTGCGTGTGCAGGTCCTCCCTCGGGCCAGAAGAGGGTGTAGGGCCCCCTGGAGCTGGTTACAGGTAGTTGTGAGCTGCTCAACTTGGGTGCTGGAAATCAAGCCCTGGTCCTCTGCAAGAATAGCAAATGCTCCTAGCCACTGAGCCTTCTCTCCAGGGAATTTTTATCTGGCCTTATCTCAAAGTTTAAGGAATGTTCTACTGAAACAACTGGCTAAATGTCAGTCAAAAGTAGGGAGCGTAGTAGCCCCACATCACTTAGACTGAATTTTTATTGTCTTTATTTGTAAGACCATGACCTCGAATTTGTACAACAAATTCTTACCAAATTGTTCAGGTTAGGTCCATGAGTGACATTGTGGCTAGGAAAATAGAAGATGGCGAGAACAACATCTGAGAGAAAACAAAAGGAGAAAGATTAAAACAGGTTCTTACACACTTACTATTAAAACACAATGTTTAAGCACTGAGCCTAAAGCTAGCAGTAGAGTGCTGCTCTCCCATGTAAAGTGTGGGCCTTGGTTCATCCAACACACCATCAAGCATCCATATACACTCATACTCATACAACAGTGTGTCCCTCTGGTGACAGGTAACATGCTGAGAGAGGTTGGGAAGTGGGCAGGAAGCACCTGGGAGCTCTATACTTTTTGCTTAATTTTGTTATGGGCCTAAAACTTCCTGTAAAATTAAAAAGCCTATTAGGCAAACACAATCGGTAAAAGGCTTGTCTTCCAAAACATACCAGATGCATCGACCTGGTGACAGCCACTCTTTCAATACTCTCATTTGCCCTCCACGTCTTCATGCATTTTAGGCAGTGTATATTCTGAGCCTGTTAGCACGATCATCAGCTGTAGTCTTCTGGATTCACTCTTCCTGTAGGCCAGGCTGGCCTCAAACTCAGAGAGATCTGCTTGACTTCTATTTATTGATTTTTTCTAAATTCAGCAAGGTTCTTGAGAACTAGGGTCCGTGGGCTTCTCACTGACTTAATGTGCTGTTCAGGCCACCTTCCAGGATCGTCCATTCTTACATGGAAGGAGTGTCATGGAAACAGATTTCCTGTCCACATTTTCCCAGGGACTCTCTGTGTCATCTATGAAGCAGGGAGCAATAAATATGGTGGTTTCTGGAGTTTTTTTTTCTCCACTTAAGGAAACTACTTGGTGTGAAATAAGTATATACATACATAAAATTTTGGCTTACAAATATTAGACTTTTGAGCTCAAAATCTCCCTGGCAAAACCAAAGACTATGAAATATTAGTCACAAGGGGCTTCTGTTGTACTTTAAATGGAGAGTTCTCCAGTGGTCTAGAAAATCCCACTCAGTGTCCTATCTGAAGTCTGGGTTTGGAGGCGGGGCGGGGAGGGGGCAACATATTAGTTCATTTGTTTTATTTTTTTCTAAACTAATTTCTCTTTACTAGTTTTGCCCATGCAGCTTCTCTTCACACAGCCTAAACAATCTATTGCTTAGGCCTTCATTTCATGACTAAGAGGGAACCGTGTGTGTGTGTGTGTGTGTGTGTGTGTGTGTGTGTGTGTGTGTCCATTTCTAGATCCTACTGTTTCTTTTACAGACACCATCTCACTAAGTGCTCATACAGCTCTTTGAACAAAGCATCATCTTGTCCCTTCCTCTTAGTAGATAAGGAAATAAAAGATGTGGACAGGCTGAGAGTCTCATCCATGACCATGCAACAGCAACTGACAGAACTGGGGCTCGGTCCTGGCCTTCCACTTGGATCGGTGATCCTGCCCACATAGCAGCTTTCTAGTTCCTCTGAGACATCCCCCAACAGTCTTGTGCATCATGGGCAGGGTCCCTTGACTCCCAGGATGACAAGCATTCAGCCTGATGGGTGAAGGGGTTAGCAGTAACAAACAGCGGCAGCCTCATGACTCAGCTTCCAAAAGATGTTAGCGTAGACTACTGCATTCTCTATTGCCACTGACTCAGGAAGGTAACAACCAACATAAAAGATCTGATATTATGTTGATGAACTGTAAAGCCAAAAGCAATATTAATTAAGGTTGTACTTCAAACTGGACAGGTTTCCTGGGGGTTTATGTTAGTCTGGAACTGGTTTGGTGCAGTTAAATGTGATACTTGTTCTAACCCTGATTGCATTTAGTGAAAGCTACAGTTTGGATCTGGACTGTATCCCTAAGGCCTATATATTATAGAAGTTTACTGAACAGCTTGCTGCTATTGGGGGATGGTGGAACATGTAAAAGGTGGGGCCTGGCAAGTAGTCTTAGGTCATTAGCATGTGCCCTTGTGGAGGAGAGTAGGAATCTCACCCCTCCCTATCTCTCTTGTACAAGACCCCACCATGAGATGAAAAGCTTTGCTTTTCCACACGAATTCCATCATGATGTGATGTTCTGCCTCACCAGATGCCCCAAGGTAACAGGATCAACTGACACCTCTGAAACCATGAGCAAAAGTGGAGCTTTCTTCTCGATAAACGTATTGTCTTAGACTTTTTGTTACAGTATTGGAAAGCTGACAACCACAATGAAGTCGAAAGTAGATCTTTGTCAAGTCCTCATCGGGCCAGTGAGATGGCTCAGTGAGTAAAGGAAAGGTGCTTGCCGCCAAGTCTGACAACCTGAGTTTCAGACCCAGGACCCACATAACATAAGAAGAGAACTGACTCCCATGAATTGTCATCTGACCCATGTGCACATATATGTACACATGAACATTTAGCAAATATAGTCTAAAAAATTTTAAGACTTTTGTAGTGGTTTGGGAATGACCCCCATAGGCTCACATATGTGGCATTGTTGGAGGAAGTGTGTTACTTGGGGATGGGCTTTGGGGTCTCAAATGCTCAAGCCAGGCCCAGATCCCTGCTGCCTTCAGATCCAGATGTAGAACTCTCAGCTACTTCTTCAGCAAAACATTTGCCTGTGTGCTGCCATGTTTTCCACCATGACAATAATGGACTAAACTTTTGAATGGAAGCAAACTCCAACTAAATGTTTTCCTTTATAAGAGTTGCAGTGGCCACGGTGTCTTTTCACAAAAATAGAACATTGACTAAGACAGTGTTAGCAACAATCTAGCTGCCTCTTATTGAAGAAATAAATTTAAAACTGTAAGTCAGTTTGGATAGAGAGGAATGCTATACAACAAATAAAATTAGTTAAGTACACACATTCCAAAGGCTGGAAAGCATTTGAAGGCAATATATCTGGTAAAGAGTTAATGTCCAGGCTTTCAGAGAAAAATATAAAAGTCACAACTTTAAAATAGCCTCAATAAATAAATAACTAAATGGTCAAAGGACTTGACGACATTTTCGCAAAGAAGATAAATAAATAGCAAGTTAAAAGGTGCTCCCTACCACTGGTCACTAGAGAATGCACATTAGTGAGATGCGGCTTCCCAGCTGTGAAGATGAGACAGGTCTGGAAGAGAGAAAATGTTGAGGATACTGTTGAGAAACAGAAGCATCGCGACTCTGAGAAACGGCCACACTGTAAACCTGAAGCTCAGAGCTGTTATGGGACCTGTGCATTCCATTTCTGTGTAAGTTTAAAAAATAAATTGATAAGAGGACTCAAAAAGATATTTATACATCAATATTCATAGCAACATGATTCACAAAACCATGGTGGAAAGCGCCCAAAAGTTCACCAACCAATGAATACATAGATAAAGAAGATATGATATAAACATGCTATGGAATACGGTTCTGCCTTTAAAAGAAAGGAAAATTTCTGGCGCATGCCAACACGAATAAACCTTAGAAGCATTATGATAAGTGAAAAAAAAACACACCCAAAAGAACACATGCCTCCAATTTCAGTTAGTGGAGTTACCTAGACTAGGAAGAGTCACAAAGTAAAATGGTAGTGGCCACAGGCCAGAGGAAGGAACAATAGCTATTGCTTGATGGGCCAGAGTTTCACTTAGGGATGCTGAATGAAGGTTCTCAGGAGGACAGAGGTATTGCCTAAGGTGACATGTTTATTTGATTGTCTCTCTTCCTGTTCTCCATCATGACACAAGATCAAGGTGAGAAGGGGAACCCCATGCGGGAACTTCGCATCCGCAAGCTCTGCCTCAATATCTGTGTTGGGGAGGGTGGAGACAGACTGACCCGGCCAGCCAAAGGGTTGGAGCCGCTCACAGGCCAGACACCCGTATTTTCCAAAGCTAAACACACCGCTAGGTTCTTAGGCATCAAGAGACATGAAAAGATTGCTGCTCACTGCCCTGTCTGTGGAGCCAAGGCAGAAGGAATCCTGGAGAAAGGCCTGAAGGTGCGGGAGTATGAGTTATGGAAAAATAACTTCTCAGATACTGGAAACTTTGGCTTTGAGATTCAAGAACACATTGACCTGGGCATCAAATCTAACCTGAGCAATGGGATCTATGGCCTGGACTTTTATGTGGTTCTGGGCAGGCTAGGTTTCAGTACTGCAGATAAGAAGTGTACGACAGGCTGCATTGGGGCCAAACACAGAATCAGTCAAGAGAATGCCTTGCACTGGTCCCAGCAGAAGTGTGCAGGGATCATCCTTCCTGGCAAATAAATTGTATCCAAAAGGCCAATAAAATTTTCTCAGAAAAAAAGATTTATTTGACTGAATTATACATTTTGTTATACATATATATTGTTCGTTTTATATGTATTGTTATGTATTTATATATATAACCTCAATAAAAGTGTTTTTAACCAAGAGATATAAGTCAGATATAACAAGTAGTTAAAATTAGACCTATCTACACCAAGCGGTGGACAGTGCTGTTTCCGAGTCCCTGCATTTTCCCTGTGCATTTAAAACGCCTCACCTTAATTGGGAACTGTTGGCAATTTTGAAAGAAAGTGTCCAAAAACTCCTTCTGAAGAATCTGGGGCTCTGCTTGTCTGTTGGGTGTGCTCAGCACATGATTAGCTTCCTGTGGCCTAAAGCAAAGCCTACTAGAGACTTTGTTGTACAAACAAATGACCTAGGGATTGTGTTAAAATGCCAATCCAGTTGGTCTGAAGGGGCCTGAGAGTCTCTGTTTCTAATTCCCAGGTGATGTTAAGTCCAAGTTAGGAGTAGCAAAAATCCAAAGAATGATAGTTAGATTAACTAACTTAGATTAACTGAGAACAACCTGATGTTCTCCTTTTATTTGCTTGGTTTGGCTGTTTTCTGAGAGAAGGACTTGTGGGATAGCTAGGCTGGCCTGGAACTCACTATGTAGCCCAGGATGTCTCAAACTCTTGAAACAGCCTTAATGATCGTTCTGGTTCGAGTTTTATCAGCTTGACACAATTTCGAGTCCGTCTGACAGGAGGGAACCTAAGCTGAGGAAATGCCCCCATCAGATTGGCTTGTGCGGCATTTTCTAGACCGATGATTGTTGCAAAAGGGCTAGCCCAGTGTGGGCAGTGCCAGGCAGCCCGGGAGAGTATAAGAAAACGAGTTTACCAAGCCATGAGGAGTAAGCCAATACACAGTGTTCCTCTGTAGTTTCTGCTTCGGTTCCTGCCCCCACACCCCCCCGTGATGGAGGATTACTTGAGAATTATACAATTCTCAATGAACCCTTTCCTCCCAAGTTGCTTTTGGTCATGGTGTTTTATCACAGCAATAGAAACTCTAAGTCAATTACATACCACTAAATAATAAAGGGTTGGAATGAGCCATTAGGACTCTTGCATATAAAATGCTAACATCTGCTCATCTGTTTGATAGATGAGCATAAGGTCAAATTAGAATTAAACCCTAACCATATTGAAAATGTTACAAGCTTCAGCTTACCGCCTAGAAACTTCTGGCTCTGCTGCCAAAATCTAAAACAAATGCATAGCTTGGACTATACAATTCCTCTTCCCACAATTGATTTTTGAAACAGGGATTATTATGGTACAAATTCCTATTGATGACTTTACGTAATTATATAGGCCTTGAACAACTTTTCTGGCATTTTTTAAATTGTGGGATAAACCCAGGCTGGGACCTAATAATTTCACCTGCTATAAAATGACTGATTAATTCCTAAATTGAAAACAGCCTTAGGAGAAGATTTCTTGCCAGAACTGTTTAGAATCTATTTTGTCTCGTAGGCCCCGGGTACCAATCTGTTAATAAAATTTTCAGATGCTCCGATGTCCAGATGAGCCTATATGTCACCTAGCTGACTTGCACACAGGTTCAAGCCCTCTGCATCTCTGGTTAGCATCCCCAGCGGGTTCCCTCTGTAAGCACAGTGGTCAAGAGGAAGAACAGCTCAACAATAATCATCCTATTATTGAACTCTTTGTTGCCTCCAATGATGTTCTGAGCAGCACAAGGCTGTTTGCAGCCTTCATCAATCTTTCATTAGCCTGTCAGGCCATTTTTAACCCAAACTAAGAACCTGACCCATGTTCTAGGTCAATGGTACTTTTAGGACTGTACACCAGGCCTTTCCAAACAGAATACTAGCTTTAATAATAATAAGAGTTAACAGCTAAACTTTATGGTACCCTCAATAGTGTGCCAAGTCCTCTATAGACATTTCATGTAAATTATTTCATAGCCCTTGAAAGAAAGACATTATCATCTTCAACACCTAATTTCAGGGGACCTCAGTAAATTAAATACATTCAAAGCCACAGAATCCTATTATGTACTACGATATCATTTTTATTTTCTTTTATCCTTTGCTCTAGCTCTCGCTCTAAGATAAGATCACCCTGCAGAGTCCAGGCTGGTCTACAGCTTGAGACAATCCTCCTGGCTCAGTCTACATGCTAGGGCTGCAGGAATGAGTCACCATGGCTTTCTACTAGTAATTGCGATTGCTAACTGCTACATAAATGGCCCCTCCAAACTGCCTCACGGAATGATGACAAACAGGAAGGCAATTTCTTAGCAAACATGCTCTTCCATTCCCTCTCCCTCAGAGTATTTATTAGGCACACACGGGACTGCTAACTAATTACTGTTGTGGGAAAAAGTCCTTCCTTATGGCAGAGAACCCGCACTGTTTAACCAGAGGATCACTGGTGTGTCTGTTAAATGCTTCCGTTCCTTCTATAATGGCCACTTAGCAGCTTACAGCAGGGTAAACACAATCTAGGAATTTGCTGAAATCCCTCCTTTTACTCGTGTGTGTGTGTGTGTGTGTGTGTGTGTGTGTGTGTGTGTGTGTGTGTGTGTGTGGAGAGAGAGAGAGAGAGAGAGAGAGAGAGAGAGAGAGAGAGAGGTGGGCATGAGTAGAGCTCAGCAGACAATTTCAGGAATCAGTTCTCTCCTTCAGGTTCCAGATATCCAACCCCAGTAGTGGATTGAAGGAGAATGACCATTGTATGATGTTTTACTCTTTGGATTTTTGAACTCTTGTAGGGGGTGGGGGCTGCCACCCTGCTCCTAAATAAATCACACAGGGAGGCCTTTTTTTTTTTAAGTACCCAGCCTTAGTTTGGCCTGTTTCTTGCCATCTTTTCTTGAATTATTCCCATCTATCTTTGGCCTCAGGGTTTTTATCTTTCTCTATTTCTATTTTTTCTTTCCTTCTTACTCTGTGTCTGACTGTGTAGTTGGGTGACTGGCCCCTGAAGTCCTCCTCCTTCCTCTTTCATTCCCAATTCCTCAGATCTCTCTCTCCCAGATTTCTCCTTGTATATAGCCTCTCTGCCTACAAGCCCCGCCTATTCCTCTCTTCTGCCTTGGTATTGGCCATTCAACTCTTTATTAGGACCATCAGGTGTTTTAGACAGGCACAGTAACACAGCTTCCCAGAACTAAACAAATGCAACCTAAACAAATGTAACACACCTTAAAATAATATTCAGCAACATTTACAGACTCATATGTCTGAATATTTGGTCCCTGTTTGTTACCTTGTTGAAAGACCCACACACACACACACACACACACACACACACACACACACACACACACGCACGCACGCACACACGCACACACGCACGCACGGCCTCATACTTACAGATCAAGATGTCATCTCTCAGCCACTCCAGCAAACATGGCTGCCCTATGCTGCCACACAGCCCTGCTATAAGGATCCATAACCCACTGAAAATGTAAACCCAATTAGTGCTTTTTTTTATAAGTTGCCTTTGTCATGGTATTTTATCACAGCCATATAAAAGTCACTAAGATAGCAACATTATTAAAAAAAAATTCTCAATAAAATGTAATTCTATGACAATGTCCTTCCCAAACCACTGCCTTATTTATTCCCCTGGGTTTGGGCAACATTTTTATCAGGCCCTGAAGGCACTAATGATTCATCGATATGAAGCAGCTCTGTAAGGGCACTGAAAATGAGCAGTGGACCTTTTAAAATGAACAACTTGAAAGCAAATACTTTCCAAATACCACTGAAAGACAATTGTGTTGTTCAGTCACAGTGGTTAGCTATACAAGTCTTAAGTATATGTCACCTAATTATATGTTTTATTCTCACCCATCTAGGGAGAAAAACGGCAAAAATAAAAGCATGCCTTTTGATTGGGATCAGAATTGCAGGCCATTAAGTAGAGAACATGAATATATATTTATTTTAAATAAGAAAGAACTGAAACCCCTTGGTCATTTTGGGGGACTGTGTGTATTAGTGACAATCCGAATCAGATATCTTCTGGGGACTCTCATCACAGATGCGAATTCAGTGCTTGCTGGGATTCCGTATCTGTGCACTGTTCTCATTACAGTTTTGCACACTGGACTGTGTCAGTAGAGAGGAACAATTCAAAGGATACCTAGGTGTTGTAATATAGCGTGCAAGTCATTCATTATGTATAACTTGCCAATGAGTCCAGACTTTATGCTTACCCAACTAGTACATTATTCTATGTAATAGACTAATACTTGTCAAATTTTGGTCCTGGGACCTTTTCACATACTTAGAAATTACTGAAGACCCTAAAAAGCTTGGGGTTTTTGTTTTTTTTTTGTTTGTTTTTATAAAACAGGCTACATTTACCAGTAGCTACTGTATTAGAAAGCAAAACTAAAAAAAAAATTATTTATTAAAGATTATACATGGTGGACACCTCCTTCCTGAATTAGAGCTTTCATAGTTCCAGAAGGTGTTATGCAGCCTGCAAGGGAAGGGAGAAATCAAAAGTCCTTTCCAACCACAATTACCAGCATGACCTATAAGAACAATAGTGGCATGCACGTCTTGTCAGTAACCAATAACTATTTAATTGGACTATAGGCCTACTCAATGGAAGGAAATCATGCCTGGCTAGGGAGGAAAAGGAAGAGAAAAGTCTTAAACTTGCAGATATCTGCCTGCCTGTGACTCCTGAGTAAAGATACATACTACCACACATAGGTAGGATCTTGCTTTTGGTTTTTGTTGTTGTTGTTGTTTTGGTTTGGCTTACTTTTTTCTTTTTTGGTTTTCAAGACAGGGTTTCTCTATGTAGCTCTAGCTGTCCTGGAACTCACTCTGTAGACCAGGCTGGCCTGGAACTCACAGAGATTCTCCTGCCTCTGCCTCCCAAGTGCTGGGATTGAAGGTGTGTGCCACCAACACCCAGTGGTTTTGTTTTGCTTTTGGTTTTTTGTTTGTTTTGTTTCACATGCCAAGGAAAAATACTTTAGTATTCTCAGTTTGGGAAAAGATTCAACTCACTGAGAAAATACAGTTCATAATACATCTTTGTTCACAATAGTTAAGCATCTATATTTAAGGGATATAATGTGGTATACATGTGTATAGTGTGTAATGATCAAATCTGGGCAGGTGGCAGTGCTCCCTCTTTATCTTTGCTTTGTGTTTGAAGATTTAAAACTCCTGTCTTCTAGCTATTCATAAACTAAGTATTATGAACTATGGTTTCCTATGATAAAGATTACTCGAGCTTGCCATTCTGTGTTTGAGAGGAACATTTCAGTAACCTCTTCAGATAACTGTGAATATGCCTTTTTGATACTACACAAAACTTCAGTAAAAGTTTCTTTAAAATTAACTATAACATGGTCATAAACAATATCCATGAAGTTTTCAGGTACACTAAAATCCAATGGCCCCACATACTTTAAATGAATCCTTCACTACCATGTTATATATGTATGTATGTAATCTATGTCAATTAGAAAATAGTAACTCTCTGGTTATGAATATCTTCCAAGCACTGAGACATTAATTTACAAATAATAAATTATATGTGTCACTAATTAATAATTTAGTAGATGCTATTAATATTTGTTATTATAACACTTAGCTCAGAAAACTCTTTAGGTATTATTTGTTACCTTCATCTCATGGTGACTGATACATTGTATTAAAATTGTATTTTTTGCTTGAAATCCCAGATTTTAACATTGACAAACACATTACTCGTTGTTTTCCTTGGAAGAGTAATATTGTATCATTCTGGGGAAAATACCTGTCAAATACCCAGATTTTAATAGTCACAGTTTACCAATCATTCTTTCAAGTAAATATGCTATTCCCAAGATAAAATGAGATTGTTATAATGCATATATATATATATATATATATATATATATATATATATATATATATATATATAATCTTCTCTGACAGCAAAGCAGAACTCCCATACCATCACCAGAATCTTTAAAAAGTGTATCAGTTATGGGCAGCAAAGAAAACAATGGCAGCTAGTACCATCAGAGGCTTATTTGCATTAAAACATCTGCAGATTTGCCAACCACTGCTCTGGAGCCCACAAGTCCAGATGACAATATAGTTTCCAAGGAAAAGTCTTATGAGTGGAGAGGTGGCTCAGTCAGTAAAGTGTTTGCTGTGCACACAGGAAAATCTAAGATGGATACACTTGTAATACCAGCACCGGTGAATGGGGAGGGGGGTCTCTGGAGTTTGCTGAAAAGGCAATCTAACCATTCAAGATTTGTAAAACTCCAACAATGCTCTATCAAATAACTCCAAAACATTTCTTATTGATAGAAAATCAAAAGCATGATCTAAATGACTCCATAGTCCTTATTGCATCTAAAACACATAGGCCATTTCCACAAAAGAAACAATACTTATACTAAAGCTATCTTGAACAATGTTTATTTAGTGTTTCTAAAGTTCATTACATTACATAAACCACAAAAGGGGATATACAATAATGTGCAGGGCCTGATCTCTGCCTCATATGTCATGGCTGAGTCTTGTTTTATTGAAGCTACTGTTCTAGACAGCCTTTATAAATTAGAGTGAAAATCCCTTATCAAAAATGCCTCATCAGAAGTGTTTCCTAGTCAACAACTGCAACTTTGCTGCTGTCAGCAGCACTTCAGCCACAAGAGCCACAGCCTGAGGAAATTTTGTTCCCTCAAGCACCAACTCTTTCAAAGGGAACTTATCTAAATCTCTGTCCCTCTAAAGAACTCAAGATTCAAAGGTTGAGGTAGAATTATGCTCCTGAGAGAGGCTGAATAGCAAACAGCTCACCTAGCTCAGCCTTTTTCAAGTTTTAAGCATTTTTTAAAACCTGGAATATTTGCATGGTCTTTACTGAGTTAGCGTCCCAAATTCAAAAATCCCAAATGCTCAAACACATTTCAACCACATCAAGTAACAAGAAAGAAGCCACAAGGGATTTTTGACACGTTTCTTTGGAGGAATTGGCCTGCAGTATTTATGCCCTCACACCCTCAACCCTTGGATGTCTCAGTGTGTATTTTTCAAGAACCCAATTTGTGATTGGGGTACATGGAATTCTTCCAACTTTGTCACATGATGAAGATACAGTACAGAAAGAAATAGGAAAATAAACTTAAGAGGATGCAGTTTGTTGTGGGTTGGTTTTTGCCCTTTAGACTTTTTTTTTTTTTTTTACAGCATCAGCAGACTTTAGACTGTTAAGCTATACCTGGATTATCTGTGTGCTCTAGGAGCTGACACCTCCCATTCTCAGGTTGGGTTGTGAAAGCTAAGCCCAAAGCTTGCACCGAGGTCATGCACTTGGTCAGAGGCTTGTAACAGAGAACTGCATTAAACCTCCCTAGCTATGGAAGCCAGTACCTGAGTTGACATAAAAAGTTTTTACTTATCTTGCAGTTTCTGGTATCTATTCAATGCTTCTGGCTAAACAGCAGTGCCCCTTAAAGAAGCCATGTGCCTTTATTTTTCCAAGCCTTACATGGAAATTCAGCCCCATGTCGGGTGCCAATTGTTGTCCTCTTTTTTGAATTATTGCTGTCTTTTAAGCTACAACTATCCTAGTCAACAACTGCAACTTTGCTGCTACCAGCAGCACTTCAGCCACAAGAGCCACAGCCTGAGGAAATTTTGTTCCCTCAAGCACCAACTCTTTCAAAGGGAACTTATCTAAATCTCTGTCCCTCTAAAGAACTCAAGATTCAAAGGTTGAGGTAGAATTATGCTCCTGAGAGAGGCTGAATAGCAAACAGCTCACCTAGCTCACCTTCTTGAGTCTCTCCAGAAGCCCTCATGCTTTTCCTTGTGCCTCCTTAAAAACCCTTCACCACCTGGCTCCTCCCTACAACTTCCTGCCAACTAGTTGCTGACTCAGTCTCCTGACCACAGATGAATTTTATTTAGTCATACACATCTTTGAATCATTAAACAAATATTCCAGAGCATAAACAAAAGTAACACACCTTAAAATAATATTCTACAGCAATTGCCTGCTATATCTATGTTTCCATGTTGCTTTGAATCACCCCCTCAACTTCAGGCTATTTGAATTCTCCCCCATTATCCAAGAGTCTGTACTGCTGTGAGGAGATACCATAACTATGGAAACTCTTATAAATAAAAACATTTAATTGGGGCTGGCTTACATTCAGAGATTTAGTCATTATTGTCATGGTAGGAAGCAGACAGACATGGTGCTGGAGAGGTGGCTGAGAGTCTACACAAGGATAGGAAGGCAGCAGGAAGAGAGAGGGTTCTGAGACACTGGGGTTGACTTGAGCTTCTGAAACCTCAAAGCCCACCCCCAGTGACACACTTCCTCCAAGGCCATGCCAATCCAACAAGGCCACACATTTTACTAAGGGAACAATTTCCATTAAACCACCCATCCCATGAAGAAGGCTGTAGAAAGTATTACTCTTGTCCCCTTACATATTGCCTTTCATGGAAGAAGGCTACTGTTGTTTACCTTTTCAGAGTCATGCAAGTCCCAACACCAGAACACCAGGGCCTCAGCCTAACCCTTTCCTTCACTGATGCAGATTTCAAGAACCACAGACAAATAAGATGTTGGAAGGTGGAAGGATTCTGCAGTTCTGTATCCCCACTTCACTGATAGAGAGGTTTCAGATCATAATCATCATCTCCTTGCTTTCCTTTGAGACAATGGCAGGAATCTAGAAGCCAGCCTTACCCAGAATGTTTCCTCACAAGTGCATTCACAAGGGAGAAGTTCTTTTTTCCCTTCTGTGATGTCCTCTTACCTATTCTTGATGTCTGTAACTACAATAGTCATCTGACCCAAGGAAAGACATCACCAATATGCTATAGATGGCTGCACCATGGAACAAAAGAACCCATGTTATTCATCCTTGAACCATGGGCTGGTCCCTGAAATAACTCAGAGACCTGGATTTTATGTGTGTTACATTTCTTATTTTTAAAGCCATTTTTATTTGGGCATTCTGTTCACATCCCAAAGCATCCTGATCAAGAATCATTTCATCAAATAAAGCAACTGAGATTCACATGACCCTGCCTTCCCAAAAGAGAAGCAGAGAAAGAAACGGGCTCTAAATGCCTAAACAACTTGCCCAACAGCACAATGATTAGGTGACACAGCTAGAACACAATTGCTAGTGTACTGATTCTTAGGGTGAGCATTTCCCAGCAAGTCCTAGAGAACAAACCAGCTATAGTCAAATGGAAAGAAAGCCAGAAAGCAGCCTGGCTCTGCAGGGAAGCCATTCCAGGCACTCAGGGAAAAGGGATTCCTGTAAGTGAGTATAGACCAATGGGACAGGATCGGAGCCAACTGTGTTTCTTCTGCCTTATTCTGGACCTTTTAGCCCACCCTTATGTCCCAAGAAAGTCAATTAAAAACACTGACCATATCATTGTCCTAGATACACAAAAATAACATTACTGTACATGACCAACAGTAAACCAGATTCTCTGCATTTTTTTCCAACTTCCAAAAATAGTTAGGACTCACTGCCAAAGAGAGTGGGGCCTGAATTCCCATGAAAAACTTCAGTCCATGGCATTTGCTCCAGTGTAGAAATAATTAAATACACACTGAAGAATGAATTCTCAGTGCTCTTTCACCTGATCAGCTTGCTTTCTGAAAGTTTAAAAAAAAAAATCAACAATGTAGCAACCACAGTGTTGCCAAGAATGTCCTAGATTTGTAATCAGGGTTGTAGTCTGAAAAAAAAAAAGTTGCCACTCTTCAACTAGGATGTATCTGATCTTTTAAAATTAACTAATTAATTTTTTGGAGATTTTATGAAGCCCTTGTCTTAAGACAAAGAACACATCCCACGGTTGCATACATTTAAAGAACCAGATACTTACATTTCCAGCCTCTCTTGCAGCTAGCTTGGGCACCTGACCTAAGTTCCACTGTGATGGATAATGGCATGTTCCAGTTCGACCTGGGTACTGGGTACCCAAATATTTGGTTAAACTTCATTTTGTATCTGTGAAGGTACTTCTGGATAACACTAGCATTTGAATAAATGGGCAGAGTAAAATAGATTCCTTTCCCTGATGTAGGTAGAACTCATCCAGCCCACTGAAGAACTGAGCTGAATCAAAAGAGAACAGGAGAGACTTTATTTTCTCTGTCTGCTTTTGAGTCAGCATATTCATTTTGTTCCGACTTCCAATTCAATCTGGAACATACACAATTGGTTCTCCTGAGTCTCCCTCCAGTTTGCCAGCTATGGATCTTGGACTCCTCTTATCTGTAACCATGTGTGCCGTTTACTTACTTCCATAGTCCCTCTCTTTAGGTTCCGGGCCATTTTCTCTGGGGAGCTTTGGTGTAGCTACACCAGAAGTACCATCCTCAGATTTTAAATTGGAAGTTGGGGTGGCAAGTTAGTCAGAAATAGGGGTTGCCAAAGAGGGAAGGGAAAAGAGTGTATTAGAAACTCCTAATTGAGATTTGACATGGAATTATAATAAACAGTTGGTGAGTTTTTACAGCAAAGATGGCTTTTGTTGTCTTTCTCAGTGTTGAGACACTGGACATGACTGATTCACAGGTCTGGCTTTGATTATTGTCCACACAAGAAGCTCCAGGGGGAACAGGCTGCCCTTGCCAGTTTGCCATTGGATCCTCAGGAACTGCCTCGGTGCCTAGAACTCCACAGCTGCCCAAGAAAATCTGCTGAACAAATGAAACCCATTATGCACAAGAACACATCAACCCCTTGTTTTTAAATTTATTAGGTGGTGATGATGGTGATGATGATGATGATGATGATGATGATCAGGAGCATCTGCAGGCATGTCTATGTACCACATTCATGCCTGGTGCCTGTACAGGCCAAACGAGGGTTTCATATCCCCTGAATACAACAATTACAGATTGTTGTAAGCTATTGTGTGGGTGTTGGGAATTGAACCCAGGTGTTTTGGAAGAACAGCCAATGTTCTTAACCTCTGAGCCATTCCTACATCCCTGATACCAACCATTTCTTAAAGACAGGACTATTTTGTTTTCAGATTTTTAAATATGATTAAATCAAATTTTGCTCACTCTAAGGAAAGTCTTAGGCTCACACAGACATCATAGCGACCAAGTCCTGGACTGGGGCTTAAATTCTTGGGTTTAACTCTTAGAAAACGACAGTATTGGATATATAGCAAGTGAGAAAAATTACAAGTGGCTTATGCCTTGGCTGGGAAACTGATACCTTCCAACCCATATGTCCTCATAGCTTACACTGAGATGGTCTGGGAGACAGGCACCCAATCTAAAGCACTCTGCAGGGAGACAGCTCTCATTCCTGTCTTGACTGATACATTTCTGCTGTTGGTTTTTGTATTAGTTATTTCCTAGTCACTTTAACCACAGTTCTGAATAGGAACAAGGCAGGGAAGATTTATTTGGCCTCACAGTTTCAGGGGGCTTGTAGCCCATCACGATGGGGAAGGACTGGATGGCAGTGGAGAGAATGTGGAGTCCTGTTCATTTCATAACTGACTAGGAAGCAGAAAGAGTAGGTCAGGGAGTAAAGACAGGTAGACCATCAAAAGCCCATCCCCAGTAACCTACTGTCATCAGCCAGGGACTTCCTCCTCAAAGTTCCAGAGGCTACAAAACAAGGCCACTAGCTGGGAACAAGCTTTCAAGCCATAAACCTATGGAGGACATCTCATATTCAAACCACAGCACTACAAAGACATGAACCAAAACAAGAGAGTGAGCAGATGCCATTTAAAACAGCTTGGAGCCAGGTCTGGAAGTCTCTGTCTTCTCCACGTGTTCATTGTTAGAGAACTGAATTCAAAAGACAACCTGAAAGTTAGAGTTGTATTTTTAAAAAACAAACAAAGAAAAAAAACACCTTTTTTTTTTGAGAATTGCATTTCTTCAGCATTTACGTGTGACCATTACAAAGGCAGAAAACACAAAGGCTCCCAACAGTCTTTTCTTGGCACAGAACCATCTCTGGACAAACTGAACGTATGATAGGAACACGAGCCAACGCCCATGACTTCTCACGTCAGTCACTACCACTTTACCTGTGTTTATGGAGACACTCCTCCCGAATCTCCGTGACCTGCGTCACTGCCATACCTACTTTGCAGCTAAGACAAAGCAGACCCTGAGAAGTGAGTCTCTTGCCTGAGTTTGCACAGCTAGGAGACATACAGACTACACCCTTCACTGCTACCCAACATGAACAATGGCGGGAAAATGAGGTACTACCCAGCCAGCATACATAGCGCAGGGCTTATCGCCAGCAGAGGGGCCAGTGCTAAGCATCAGTGAGCAGGAACTAATTAAGGAAGAGAAAGCAAAGGAAAGCCTCTTAAAAATGTACAAAATCACCCTTACTGCTTCCTCCTGAAATATAATATAAATAATATACTAATTGGAGGAAGTGTGGAAAACACTAAGAATATATTGAAAAGAAAATAGAACCTGACCTAAGTTTGAGTGCTTTCCCTCTATCCATGGGTCTAACTTGTTGATTATTCATTTCCTTTACCAATTCAGTCTGCATTTGCCAAGTGCTGTGCACAGAACTGTAGAACAGTCCATTCTAGTTCATTTAGAAGAGGGAGTTAAACATGCATAAGATATGTCTTGTCATTTGTGATTGGAGGCCAGTTGTCATGGAGAGTGACACTTGTGGAACACAGGGATTTGGGCCAAGGGAGCTGCTCTACACAATACTGTCATGGTAAATGCCATGCTATATTGTTCTAACAAATAGACTGGAGAATACTAAACATAAGCCTCGGTGCCAGCTATGAGCTTTGATGATCTGATGCGACGATGTGGGTTCACTGGCTGTAACAAATGTATAACCAGGGCAGGGAGGGCTACAGAAAGGTAAGCTATAGACGGGTCCTGCCGTGAGACACTCTCTACTCTCTGTTCAACTCTGCTATAAACCTAAAACCACTCTAAAAATTCAAGTGTCTCAAATCTCCAAAAGAGTAAGCTTTTAAAAAATTGATAGGAAGTTAAAATAACTAATGCTTCTTGGGTGTGTGTTATAGGACATACAATTTCTATGTGAATTAGCTCTCTTGCTCTTCCCTTCACTGAAGGAGGTGAGAGTACCTTTAAGCTCCCTTTTATAGGTGAGACTAAGGGGCAGAAAAGGTCCATAGCTTACCCAAACCATCATTGTTACTAAGGAGCTTGTATTAAACCCTAGCAGAATAACACACAACTAACCATTATGAATGGCACCCTGGTGGAGGTTCAGGGAAGGCTCACTGCCAGTGAGGGGAGGGGCCAGTGGTCGCTGATACTCTAAAGAGTTTCATAAGAGCAATGGTGCATCTGAGGTACAAGAAAAATAGACAGAAACCCTTTGTCCGGATCCTGAAATAACCCAGAGCCTTGAGATAGACATGTTTCTTTAGAGGCCCCAGTGCTATTTCTGGTTGTTCTGTTCTTTCCCAGGAGAAACAGCAATGGTCAGTCAGTGTGTGCCTGGTGCTGCTAAGCACCACAGATACCTTGTATCTTTAAGGTGAGATTGGAGTTTTCTGTATCCAGTTGGTCACCTTGTCCAGCACCTCCTCAGCCCTCTCAGCCATATCTCTGACCAGTTCCCAGCAGTGGCATCTCCCGCCATGTTCCCTTTGGGGCTGACCCAGCGTTCTCCACATACTCCCTCCTGGCTTCTCCGCTCACGGTGGGGTTTGGCCCTGGAGGTCTGAATTGGACAGGGACAGCCTGAGTTGAACTTCAGGGAATGGGAAGTTCAGTGTTTGCCTGAGGCATAACTAGTCATTCAGCAGTCAAGAACTTTGACCTGGGAGCACTCCATCCCAGCTGTGACTTCTCATGGCACCCTGGTTCTATTGAGGAGGGTCAACTCCAACAGTCTACTTCTCCTTCAAGAGACATTAACAAGATTGCCTTCTATAGAATCTTCCTAAGAGGAAACGTCATAAGTCTCTAAAATTTCATCAAACTATACTTCGATACATTTTCAAAAATGATCTGGACTCCAAAAATGGCTGCCAATCTTTGTCACCTTTTCTAAAAGCACATGCGGACTCTACTCCTTCTCATCCTTGAATCAAGGTTGGTTTGAGACTGCTGTCTATTGTAGATATGAACCCTTGTCTTTAAAAGGACTGTCTGCTTCTACTTCCTGCCTCTTAGAGCTCTGAGTACCATGGGAAAGAACCTGCACGTATGAACCAGTCATGTCAAATGCCCCATTCTTTCTGACTCCCAAAGGAGGGAAAAACCTGAGTTCAGCCCACTCACCCTACAGAACCACCCGAGGGGACAATAAATTACTATGTTAAGACACTAAAGTTTATACTAACTTATTATGTAGCAGCAGATAACTGAATTGTGATTGTTCACTAGAAAATCATCTGAAATATAGTCCATGATTCATGAACAAACATGCTAACTTCATGTTGAAAGTCAACATTAAAAATAAAGAACAAAACAAGAATTATACATATGATCTATAATTAACATTTAAACAATAATACATGACTTTATAATGTTAAAATGTTTTGAAAAAGAAGGCACTAAATTTAAATAATATGTGGCCTTTATCACACAATATGCACACATTTAGAAATGACTAGCAATAAAAATAAATGACTAGAAATAATTTAACAAAAAAACGCCACCAGCACTTTTAGCTGGCAGTAGAAATGGGAAAAGTGCCACTAGCTTGTTTACATTTCTTTTATTTTCCTACATTTTCTAAAATGGGTGTTTATTTCAGATTTGCTATCATCAATTGAACACATGCACATTGTAGAAGACTAGAAAGCACAGGCTCTATCAGAGGAGATCTATCAGATCTATCTATCAGCCGAAGTCTACCTGATCGAGCTAACTTCTGTTAATATTTTCATGTTGATTGTTTTAGAATTTCTTCCTCTGGATATTTTCATGTGTAAATGTGCCTTTTGAAATAGACTAGGGTACTGTCTGCTATAGTTGCTCTTGTATTCTGATTTTTGTTCCTATTTTATAAAAAAAAAATACCCAAAGATATAAAGCTGGTGCTATTTTTCTCAGACTACCCCCTGAGCTTTATCCCTTCCCTTACACGTGGGCTGGCACCAAGAAGGCAAGCCTGCAAACACACACAGCACACCCCAGATAATAGAGTTAGGACTGACCGCTAAGCAGCAATTCCCATGTTAGGAAAGGTAACCTAAGAAGACTAGTAGGGGTTTCTGTCGTTGTGATAAACACCATGACCAAAAGCAGCTTTGGGGCGGGGTGAGGGGGGAGAGGGTTTTTCTGGCTTACTGTTTCAGTTCACCATCAGGGAAGACGAGCCAGGAACTAAATGCAGGAGCTGATGCAGAGGCCTTTGAGGAGTGTTTTTTTCCTGACTTGTTCCTTCTGGCTTGCTCAGTTAGCCTCTTCCGTGCAGCAGGACCACCTGCCTAGGGGTAGCCCTGTCCACAATGGTCTGGTCCTCACACAGCTGTCATCAATCAGGAAAATGCCTCTACAGGTTTGCCTACAGGCCGATCCATGGAGGGCATTGGCTAGGTTGAGGTTTAGTCTTCTCCAATGACTCTAGCTTGTGTCGAGTTGACAAAAACAAACAACTAAAGACAGAAACAAAACCACCCGGAGACAAGCAGACTACACCCCACCTGAGATATAATTCCTTTTTCTCTCCTTCCTGGCTCTCTAACCTTGTAACTCACTTCAATTCTGGGAGTTTCCATTTCTTTATGTAAGGCGGTTCTTTTTTTATTTTTTTAATTCACTGCTTGGCCTATTAGCTCTAGATTCTTACTGGCTAGCTCTTACATCTTAAATTGACCCATTTCCATTATTTTATATTTTACCACGAGGCTCGTGGTTTACCTGTGGTGGCTACATGGCATCCCACTGACTTCATGTACTTTCTCCCAACATTCAGTTTAATTTTCCCATCTAAGGCCATTCTTAACAGCCCTGAAGCAATACTGTAAAGACGGAATGGAGCAGTCACGGGATTATTTGGCAGGTTCAATTAATATCTAGATGGTGGCAATGTAGTTACTCTTCCTTTGTAGAAAAGGCTGTTGCATTTGATAGAACTCAAACCCCACTGAGACAAACCAACATTCAATCTTTGATTTAGAAAAAGAGAAAATAAATCAGTGGGCCACAGGCACTGCACAGTGCATGGTACATATCAGAAAATTAAACAGGGATTCACAGTCTGTTAATATTTCATGAAGTGAATTGGCAAAGGTAGTCTGGAAATAGCCATAGAAAGGTTAACATTTAAGGTTTTACAGTTTGATTTCAGAAATTAGGCTTAACAACAGGAGGAAGAAAGAAAATGAAGGACCCAATAATTGCTGTGTATTTTACTTTGTCAAGTAATATACAAGGTGGAGAAGGTACAGAATAAAACACCCCAGTATCATTATCCTAGACTATACATGAAAAGGCAGGAAACAGCTCAGTCACAGAGCCCTTACCTAGAATCTGCAAGGTCCTGCCTTTGATCACTAGGACTACAAATAACAACAACAGTAAATGAAGAAACTAGGACTTAAAGAAATTGATTTACACAAGGACACACTGTGGCAAATAACCGAAGCAGGATTCGAACCGTGCTTGCTTCCACGCTCTGGGTATCACTTTCCCACCCACTGGATGATGTCTCTGTCACCTTCGGCTTGATTCAGAGTTAATTTCATGAGGGTATCCATAATAGAATCTCTCTGAAATAGTCTCTCCCTCATACCCCACATTTTCCAAGATCAGAAGTTGACATCATGGCTGAAATGTAGTGTAACAGGTCAGTCCTCTCCAGGAAGGTGCTAATGTCGTAGGTATGGGTGGACCAAGGCCTCGCCAGGCATTTCCACTCTGTGCCCAGCTCCCACCTTAGGGTGGCTCTTTTGTCCTCTCTCTCTCCTGTCCCTTATCCCCTCATGGATGACTTTAAGTCTCTTTCCTGAATGACTGGTATTCCTGTCAAAGCTTCCGAGAGAAGGTGTTGATGGAAGCAGTGTCCAGTCCATCATGTCAGGGAGCATGGGGAAACCTCTTTCTCCATGGTTACAAGAAGAATTTTAGGAGGAAAAAAGACACAATCCTCCAGCTCGTCAGCCATCGTCGTTCCTAGAAACACCCTACCTGTAAACCCTACCTGATCTCCTTCTTGCAGAACTGCCTGGCTGACATCGTTTTTGCTCCAAGAATTCAGTTCTTAGAAGTGTCTAGAAGGGAAAACTTGTCTTGTTCACCAATGAAACTGTATTACAGGTAGAGCTCCAGGGTCTGGGGAGATGGATCGGTACATAGAGTGCTTCACGGTCCAGAGGACTTGGGTTTGGATCCCCCATACCCTTGTGAAAAGCCAGGAATGATGACATTCACTAGCAACCCCAGAGCTGAGGGCCACAGAAACAGAGTGGTCCCTGCAGCTGGTTGAATCAATGAGTTCCGGGTTCAGTGAGTTCCGGGTTCAGTGAGAGACCCTATCACAAAAAGCGAAGGTGGAGGGAAGTCCAGGAAGACAACAGATATTAACCTTCTGCCTCCTCTCTCTCTCTCTCTCTCTCTCTCTCTCTCTCTCTCTCTCTCTCTCTCATGCACACACACACACACACACACACATACACACACACGTAAGCTCCAAAGTGATTTAATTAATTAATTGCTTTAAATTCATTGTTGTCTCCACTAAGGCCTTCTGTGTATTCTATGTCTGTGAGTGAACAATTCCCAACATACTACCTTCTCAGGGCTGATAATACAGGTCATTGGTTGAGCAAGCTTCCCTAAGACATGCAAGGCTCTGGGTTCAATCCCCAATATCACAAAAGAAAATAAAACACTATGATGAAATCCGTTTCTCTCTATGAAAACCTTAAAATACATTTTAAAAAAAATCACTCTCTTTGGAATAGAAACAAAACCTCTAGCTTCATTTGGCCTCTTTGATCCTTTATCTTCGCATTTTAATTGTTGATTGTCCCTTTAACCCTCACTGAGGCATCGGTCATTGTAGAATATTTCTTTCTTTTCCCTGATAAACCCACAGAAAGGCTCTTTGGAGATGAATTAATGCTTTTCTCTTCCCATCTTTGACAGCTTGGCATGACATGGCCCCAAGGAAAGCTTCAAGCAGCCCCACTTCCTCTCTGTGGGTGGGAACCTGGGATAAACATGAAAACCTCCTCGGAGAAACCTGAAGCTAATTCCAGACTCTGCAGAGCCTTTCTCAAGTTCTGTACTCTAGAAGAATCCGACACAATGCCTTGGGTGAGAACAGAAATACTGTGCTGCCGGGAGGGGTCCTCTTAACAGGGCTTTGGCTCTGCCACTCAGCCCTCATTATTAATTTCCTTCTCGCGGACGTAATAGATCCAGAAGTGCCCAAGGCCACAGCCTGGTCCAAGAGGCCCCAGCCCAAGCCGAAGCTACCACTGCTGCCTCTGGAACTCAGCCCCACATCTGCACACAAGGTTACTTCTTTTCTAATTTGCTCCCATATACCCTCTAAAACAGGGAAATGTGAAAATATATACATACATACATATATGTATATACACATATATACACACATATGTATATATATATATATTTCAAGAAGCTACTAAATTAAGCACACACACTAAATACAAAAAAAATAAATAAAAAAAATAACTTAATTATTTGAAAGGCCAAGCAAAGGCCAGCGAGAGTGCTCAGCAGGAAACTTAGCTTGGCACCAAACATGACAGCCCGAGTTCTAGCCCTGGGACCCACGTGGTGGAAGAAGAGAGTGACTCCCCAAAGTTGCCCCCTCAACATGTGCTTCCACACACATTTGCACAAACACACATGCAAAATAAGCAAATAAGAACGCAATCGTGATTTTAGAGGCTGGTTTTGAAAGTGAGCAGTGACTTCCGTGAGCTAGATGTGGGGGGCTCCCATTTGTGATTCTTTACAATGCAGTGGCTGAAAGAAGAAAAGGGACTGAGAATCTGAATCTTTAAGCTACAAAACTTATTACTCTTAAAAGCCACCCAGAATCATATTGATTATACCATGAGGCTGTGAGGACAGCGGCGTAGATGTGACAACACTGAGATTCATCGCATGAAAGGGACACAGAGAAACCAAAGTCATCATCTAAGTATTCCTGTGCAAATTTCCTCCCTGGACACGGATTCTGCCTATCTGTGTTCATGTGTGAAGCTATGTCTTCTTAGACTGGCAATTATGCAAGAAAGTTCTGGTCCTTTTCACTTGAAGTCCTGCTTAAAGTTCTTCAATTGAATTTGTTAACCACATGCAAATGACAGGCTCTTTTTACTATAACAAGTGTTATCTGAATAGGGAGCTACAGATCATTTTAACTGTTCCCTAGGCTTCTCTAATATTAAAAACCTGAATATATTATTTTGAAATGAACTATTTCATTCTGTTTTCCAAAAAGCTGGAAAAATGGATGGCATCACACTTAAGTTAGATTTAAAAAAAAAAAAAAACTACCTTGGAACACTCAGTCCTAAATGAAATGTCTTCATCAAATGTCTTCCCTCAGGGCTCAGGGAATCCTACTGAAGAGGAGGCAGAAAGACTGTTTATGAGCCAGAGGACATGGAGGACACCGAGGAAACAAGGCCTTCTAAACAGAGCACAGCTGAAAATGTACATTTGAACGCAGAGACTAAGGCAGCCCCAGTCAGCTCCAGATGGGGTCCCAGAGCTGAGAAGAAGCGTGGGCACACACTCATCGCTAACCCGAAGCTTAGCCCCAGCTGATAACCACTTGCAAAGGAAGAGTTAGTTTTCTCCAAGGGAGTCTCACTAGAGAAACGAACCACCCTTCAGAGGACGGCCATCAGAAAACAAACTCCACATCTCAGGCTCTTGGTCTTTTTCTCTCGTAATATATGCCAGGCGGTTTGCTTTGTTTTGTGTTTAAGGGAAAAATCTTTTGTGTATATAGTATGACTTCTGGCTTCGTCTTTAGGGGATTCCTGTGTGTATGAATGTGTTTGTTTCTACATCTGCCTATGTTTCTTACGCTTCGGCTTTTTTCTTCCATCTGTTTTCTCCTGTTCTGATTCATTCTTTTATTTTTATTCCTTAGATGTTTATTTTCTAATTAGAGACAAAGGGTGTGGAGCTGAATGTGAGGGGAGGTAGGAAGAACTGGGAGGAGTTGGGGGAGGGGAACCATAATCAGGGTATATTGTATGAAAAAATCCATTTTTGATAGAAGAAAAACAAACCTATGTAATAATTAAGTTTAGAAAAATTTGATCTAACGGAAAATTGGCCCAAAGCCCAACAACCATAATTTCCCCATCCATTTTCTTTGAACAGATACGTATAACAAAACTTATTTTTTCCACTGATTATAATATGAATATTTTCCATACCATCATTTTCTTCTGAAAAAGAAAAATAGATGTAAAGCATCTCTACTAATTCAAACAGACTTTTCCCATTTGCATTTTTACTTTACTGCCTATGCATGACCAGCACATTTTAGTGTTGCCAAAAGTTGTTATATTTTTCTAATTTAAAAAAAAAATGTTCTGAAGTTTAAAATTACCTGAAAGCCTAGAATAGAACTTATTAAGCATATGGTTATACTTTAACTGGAGCTATAGGACAAAAATAATCTGTTTTCATGTAGATATTTTCATGCTGATTGTAAGTATGCATGCCACGTGCCCTCTCGCACTTCTCCATGGCACACAAAATGTCACTGCTTCCTGCTGTGGTGCAACCCCCCAAGACCCTGTAAGTGTGGCCTCTGCTGAATTTGAAATGGCCATCTCCATCACTGAGAACATCAGTCCCCAGAATATAGGCGGCTTAGAAAGGCAATGTTTGCGGCATTCAGCGGCTGAACCCACCGGGCACAGAAGAAATGCCCCCATTGTCCTCCAAAGCAGAAATGACAATTCCCTACAAACAATCACTTGTCCTTTGCTATTATAAATAGACTTTAATACACAGCCAGCTGTCTGAGAGTTTCCAAGTGTTGACCGAAGGCACAGTAGGGAAGGGAAATGAGAGGTTTCCATATGGCAGGAGAACGGCTTGTCTGCAGGCCATATTTAAAGAGGGATCCACACAGCACTCCACATAAACTACGGCAGCATGCCTGGGTACAGGCTACAATTGTGGGAACAGCATTATGAACCTCATGGGGGAGTCTCTCAAGAGATGCTGTATTCTTCCCTCACGAGCATCCATAAATTCAAGATTGTGAAATAAAGGGCAGTTACCAGCAAGCAGCTTGTAAAGCGCCAGTCATGAGATATTCAGATACAGCGTGATGTGCCCCAATTTGACTGTGATAAGAACGGAGTCTTTGCCTCCGCTCTCATCCATTTTCTGTTCTGTTTTCCTTCATCTTCCTGAGAATGGCTCTTTTTTTTTCTTTCTATTTTTCTTTCACAATTTTTCTCATGGATAGTCGCTAATGTTCTGGACAGTTAATTTTAACCAGACCCAGTCCCTCGGGCAAGATGTCTCAAGAATCTGATCAGGTGTGACAGAGAACAGGGCCCAGAACAGCCAGCTATGGACACATGACTGTCCTAACTGCAATTCGTCCCACCCACACTGCTCAACCCTGGGGCAACAAGAAAGAACTACATGTGGCCGAGACTGAAGATAGGTGGAAGGGTTGGGGCAAAGCCGGGTGAGACACAAGCTGGACCGATGTACCCTAGGGAACCAAAGAGGAGACACAAAGACAGAACGTAGAATGCTTCAGAAAAAGACAGTGTCCCCTTGCCCAGAAAAAAAATAACAAGAAGGCAACTCTAAATTGAATGCTGTATTTTTGCATTTTAACGTATCTCTTTCCCATGCATCAAGGTTGAGACACAAGCGAAGTTTTTCAAATGCCTTCCTTGTTTGACTCTCCACCTATTAAAAGCTTTAAGAACATCACCAATATTCTAACTCACTTAAAAGATAAGCAAATAAGCTTATCATGATTGCCTTAAACCCCCAGAGCCAGTATCCATCCTTCAAGCTAATGTCTGCTAAATTATCAGACATAAGAAGTGTACTGAGGATTTTAATTAGAACATTGTTTTCCCTCCACCTGAGATACATAAAGGTTAAGGCCAGGGCCTGGGAATTGATAGCTGCCTGGAGGGGGAGAGTTGGTTGTCTTGAAGGGTGAGGCCTCTGCTGGTGGAACTCACTCCAGGGGATAGCCACATCGCCAAGAGCACTAATCAGACTCTGTGTGTCAAAGAGTACAAAAGGTTAGTTGGGTATGGGATGGGGAAATAGATCTGGAAGATTGGGATGGGGTGAATATGATCAAATTATAATATATAAAACTCAATGATTTAAAATATTTTAAATTCTTCTGTTCCAAGATGACAGCTTTCTAACTAAGTAGATAAAGGCTTATTCTCCCATGGCTGTGTGTTGATAGACTTGAGAATCTGTTGCTCGTGTGCAGGTGACTTGTGACCCTGGCAAAGCCCCTGCCTCAGTCTCCTCTTCTGGTAATCATCACCTCCTTGGGTCTGTAGATCAACTGAGTTTCTAGAAGTTTGTCTTGCTCCCAGTTCTTAATAGTGTATCTGTTGCAAATTAGCTCACTTTAAAATTTTTTCATTGCTTTTCTTTCAAGGTAATTTTTTATTGAAGGTAATATACATGCAGAAGTACACATAAATACACAACTTGAACCTTCACGTATCTCCAAGGCCTCTGTTTAAATATCCAGAACATTCTACACTTGGAGCTCCCCCCACTTCTCTCTTCCTGTCTCTCTCTATAGCTCCACCTCCAGCTACCAGTGGTCGTTACCCCCCAGTGATGCTACACTTGTTTTAAATTAGATATTTAATTGTGATAAAACACATAAATTACTACTTTAACCACTTTTGATACAGGGTCTCAATATATAGATATCACCACATGTATGAAATGCATTTCATAGACCAGGTTGATCTAAAACTCACCGAGATCTGTTGCCTCCTGAGTGCTATAATTAAAGGTGTGCCCAACTTTTTTAAAATATAGTTTTGAAGATTTATTTTAATTTTTCAATTGTGTGTCAGGGCGGGGGGTGTGTGTCCATGAGCATAGGTACCTGTGGAGGCCAGAGGCATAGGATCCCCCTACAGGCAGTTGTGAGCCATCAGCTGGTTGGTGCAGGGAATGGAACATGAGTCCTCCGCAAGAGCAGTTATGTCCCTCACTGGTGAGCCATCTCTCCAGCCCTGCCTTAACTGTTTCAAATGTATAGTTTTGTACACAGTTATGCAATTATCACTCCATCCACCTCCGACACTCTTCATCTTGCATAACTACACTACATGCCTCTAGTGAGCTCCATATTTATCCTGCTGAAGCCCCAGGTAACCCTCAGGCTCCTCTGAACCTGACCATCCTAGTTACCCCCATAAATGGAATAAAGGTCTGTGTCCTGATCTTGCCATTTTCCTTCTATACAAACTGCAGGTCACACACTGTCTTTCCCATGGCTGCCTTCTTCCCCTGAAATCATGTCTGTGGAATTCTCTTCCACTATGAACAGTCATATTTTATTCATTCTTATATCACCATGCATGTAAGTACCTGTTATTAAATATAAATACCTATCGAGGACAGGTGTCTATCATTTTTCAGTTTTGAGTTTTTACATATAGTATCAGTTTACCTGCTGGTCAAATAAACGCCTGAGTGCGATTATTAGACCTTGGGATACACCATGTGTTCAGCATAGCAGATATCCTCAGGGCTCCACCCAGAAGAGTTCTTTTCCCAGAGTTTATCTACATTCATTACCCTCAACCTCAAACTCACAACTCCACTGGGCTGCCTGCACTTGCCAGAACACTATCCTCGCACAACAACCTTGCACCCCACTCCCAGCCAACCGTCAACCGTTCTCCCAACAACACTAGCTTTGTGGGTACTGTGTCATTCAGCCTACGCTTCCTTTCTGCTTGGTTTGACAGCTACTTGTCATACCTCGGCTTTGAGAAGTGGTCCCAAAATGTGAAAGTGCGTCTCTTCACACGTGGGACTGAGGCTCTTCTAGTTTGCTTTCTGTAGCTGTGACTACATTCTGACCAAAAGCAATTTGGGGAGGAAATGTTTTATCTTCTAGTTTGTCCTAGCTTGCTTATTTTTTTTTGATAAAACACTGATCAAAACCAACCCAAAGAGGAAAGGACTCACTTGGTTTACAGATTATAGTCTATCACTGACGAAGCCAGCACAGGGGCTGAAGACAGGAGCCTAGGGCCAGAAACTGAAGCAAAGACCATGGCAGAATGATGCTTACTGCCTTGCTCAGCTACCTACCTGTCTTACACACAGTCTGTGGCTCTTCTGCCCAGGGACAGGACAACTCAGTGGCCTGGGCCCTCTCATATCAATTGACAATCAAAAAAATGCCCCCACAAACACACCCACTGGCCAATCTGATGGAGGCAATTTCTCAGTTGAGATTCTCTATTCTCATATGATAATTTTGCATCAAGTTGACAAAAGCTAACTATGGCACACTTCCAGCTCCTGCTTTAAGGAAAGTTAGGGCAGGAACTCAAGGCAGAAACCATGGAGGAACTATACTTGCTTGCTGCGTGGTTCCTGCTCATCTAGCCCAGCCACCAATCGCCTGCCTAGGGAGAGTGTTGCCCATAGTGGGCTGACCTCCTACATCAATTAACAACCAAGAAAATGCCCTACAAACATACTCACAGGCCAGTCTAATGAAGGCAATCCCCCGAATAAGATTTCCTCGGAGAGCTCTGGGTTGTGTTGACAGCCAAACCTAACCAGGAGAAGTCTATTTTTCTTGTTAGAATGGACGCTGAGGTTCTGGAATTTCTCCCTTTCTCAGGTGGTCTTGGCACTTAGTGTTCCCCTATCTTTCAGGGGTCGTCTCTAGAGCAGTGCTTTCCAGCCTTCCCAACACTATGACCCTTAAAGGACCCTCAAAGCAGAGTTCCTCATGCTGTGGTAAGCCCCCCAACCATAAACTTTCATTGCTACTACTAACTGCAATTTTGCTTTATCAGGTAAGAATGCATTTGATGGATAATAACCAAAGAACAGGGGCCAAAACCAAAAGAGATTGTTTCTGATAGAAATCAGCAATTGCTAGTACTGGATCACCTATTCAATCATGAACTCATTATAGGCTAGCAGACACGTCCGAGAGCCAATCACTAGTCTTGCTATGTTGTTGTCTTAGTTGGGGTTTCATGACCACAGCAACTCTTATAAAGGAAAGCATTTAACTGGGGCTTCATGGCAGGAAGCATGGCAGTCAGTGTTCAAGCAGATATGGTGCTGAAGGAGGAGCTGAGAATTCAACATACTGATCCTCAGGCCTAGCCTGAACATATGAGACCTCAAAGCCTGTCTCCACAGTGACACACTGCCTCCAACAAGGCCATACCTCTCAATAGTACCATTTCCTTGAGCTTTTGGGGGCTAATTTCACTTAAACCACCATAGTAGCAAACAAACAAACAAAAAAAAAAAAACAATCTTTATGTAGTTCAAATAAGCTTTTTGCACAGGGTCTTCATTCTGTAACTTGGGAGACAGGAACAAAAGGCAAATGAAAGTAACATTAAATTCAAATTTTAATCCCCACAAATAAAGTCTTATACACCCCTGTTCATTTGTTTGCATTTCCTCAAATGACAGTTTTAATATGGGAAGTTCGGGACTGAGCGGCTGCAATGAGATTCTGAAGACATTTACCCTCAGGCCCTTTACAAATGAAGCTTGCCGGACCCTGACCAGAGAGGCCCAAGCTCCATTCAGCTTTCTTTGCTAAGGCAATTTGAGGACAACAGCAATGTGGTTCTTTGTTAGCACAACTTCAGCCCTGATTCTGGGATTCAGCCTTCCTAGAATCCCAGCCAAATTCTGGCACATCCCTACCTAGACCCAAGAGATCGACATCTCTCCCCAATCAGAAGCAAGTTCCAGGAAGGAGAGGGTATGGAACCAAGACATAGACATGAGAGCTGCAAGACACAGAACTCCTGTGGTCTTTTCATAGGAAAGTCTAAGTAAATAAGAAACTCAGGATCAATAAACATGAGTGACTAATTTATTCCTACAAACTCCGTGTAGAGTCAACTGGAGCATTTGTGCACACTTATAAAACTCATTAAGAGTTGTATAAACTGCTGGGTAATGATGGTGCATGCCTTTAATCCCAGCACTTAGGAGGCAGAAACAGGTGGATTGCTGTGAGTTTGAGACTAGTCTACAAGAGCTAGTTCCAGGACAGGCTCCAAAGCTGCGGAGAAAACTGTTTCAAAAAAACTAAAAAAGGAAACTCAGTAAAGAAACTCAAAGAATTCAGAAAGGCTTAAGAAATAGTCAAGCTCTTATTTTAAAAAGGTGCAACTGGAAACACAATGATGTTTTCCTCATCAGAATAACTTCCACTATAGAGAAAATGAAGATACAGTTGGGACTGGGGGGGAGATAGAATGGGCAACGTTTAGAGAGAAGCTCAAAAGTTGGGCTAGGCCAACTCGACTGTAACTAGCAGCTCTATGCCCACCATTTCCGCTTTAGAAATCCTTCTATAAGGTTTGTGTTCAAAGACAATGAGCAAAATAATTGCCTAGGACTTTAAATTCCCACTTGAGTGTCACCCAATAAAGACACTGATTAAAAGTGTTGTTGAAATCTTTAAGTTAGTGCATAACACTAACATAGCAAAATTATGGAAACTTGAGGGTCATAATTTTGAAATGTCCCCACAGCACCTTGTTAAAGAGCTACAGGCAAGAAAGCAATGTTAAAGGGCCAGTCAGGCCTAATGTTATCCCAAGCCAGTCTCCCCAGACAGAATTGCATCTGAACAGGAGGTTTTTCATGTTGTTCCTGTGGTAGGTTCTGCTATCGAAACCTAAGTAAAATGTAATTACCCTTACGTCTGCCAGACTTGGATTGCAGGGAAGTACCAGACAAAACAGGGCCCACAGAAGGTAAAGGCACTTACCAGACAACCTGTGTTCAAGCCTCATGACTCATATGATAGAAAACTGACTCCCACAGCAATCTTCAGACTTCCACACACATGCCACACATACCCAAAACTTAGAGGCCACTACCAAAGCCACCCAGGACTGGCAGAAGCTTGGCACCCCTGTTTACTTTAGAAACTCCTGCCCCTGCCAAGAGAGAGCCAAAAAAAAGCAAAGCTAGGACACTACCCCAAGGCCTACTGTAAAACCAGCCCTCACTCCATCCTTCCACATGGATGCAGAGTCAAGACAGTGTCATAAGGCAGTTCTGAGATGTCTAAATGTCCCGAGTGTGCTCCTCTTCCCCTCCTGTTGAGGGGACAGAGCATGCGATGTTGGAAGGTACAAAATGTTTCTCTTCTCCACCAAAACCGAAGTGTAATTTTGACATGAAGTCCATCCTGGAATCCTTCTCTATGTCTATTCTTGACCATTTCAGAAGTCATTTGAGTGGATGTTAGAATAGGCAAAGATTTTTCAGGGTCCTTAACGATGAGACTTTAAACCCAACGTATACTCACCCATCTTGCTGGCTCAAGGAAAGGAGGTGGGAAATCCAAATTAAGAGACTCTCAATTGATATTATAGCAGTTTATTGAAGATAATTTTAAAAAGCTAATTTCCATTAAGTTAAAGTTATTAGTCAGGAAGTCTCTTAAAACAGTGATACTTAATCCTCCTATCAGACAAAAGACCTACTCCCACTAGTCTGAAGACAGTGAGTGTTGTGATGCCCTCCACTCATGGCTAGCCCCCTTGACAGAGTTTCCACTTACTCCAGAGGCCAGAAATTCTGGGCTAAAGGAGCTGTCATTCCAAGGCTAGATCAGCTTCTAGTCAGCCCTAAACCTATGGTTCAGACAATAGCAATAGCCTGGAAAAATCCAAAACAGGGCCCCATTTAAACAGTAGAGTTTCAGCCCAACACAGAGGGGAAAACACTCATTTAAGTTCTTGTTCCCCTGTCTAAGTATCCTCAAAGATGGCCATTAAACCTGGTCTCCCTAGACAATTTATGATAAGCAACTGGATACCCAGTGGGCCCAGACCCTCAATGATATCAATGCCTTAGAATAATAGTGCAGAGGATTCTGCCCAGAGAAATATTCATGGAGAGCTGAGTGTCTGGCAACTCCCAACTTGACTGCTTTGGAAAACAGAAACCATGCCCCCTCATCTACCCCCCAAAGAGCTCTGGAGACCAGACCTTTCACAGACCACTGAGACTGAAATGGATATCAGACCCACAAGCGGCTCCACGGGATCTCAGGAGCAGCCACACTTTTCTACTATGGACGTGTTCATGTAGTGCACGCTCATCTTGTGTTCATCGTCCTGGACCATCAAGGAGAAAAGACGAACCTTGACAGGACTACACACCTGAAAGAGCCTGGAGCAGGTGGGTGCCTCCCTCTGCAGAACAAAGGACAGAAAGGTGAAATCTACTGTAGTCCTGGTTCCATGGTTAATCAGCAGACATGGCAGGGTAAGTGGGAGAGGAGGCTGGGTATGGGAAGCCTCCAGATTAGGACTTCAGAATGATCTTTCAAAAACTGGAGGTGTTCAAGTGGGCATGGTGGCTTACTCCTTTAATTAATTAGAGGCAGGTGAGTTCAAGACCAGCCTGTTTTACATAAGTTCTAGGACAGCCCAAGCTACACAGAGAGACCCAACCCTGTCTCAAAACAAAATAAGACAAAAAAAAACTGGAGGTGTGAATTATGAACAAAACTTATAGTAAGTAAGATCACATTGAGGGAAAGACATGACAAACTACATTAGTGCAGATTACATTAGCTCCACTTTCACTGGCTTCTTTGGCTCAAAAGGAGACACACCCAGAGAGCCAAACATTTAGTGCTATTCCAATATAGCCCCAAATAAAATAAGACTTCATTTTGTACCTTATAGCATTTGAAATTCGAGTGAAGGAGCTCACTGCTCAGGGCCAGGCAGTTCCCCTGACAGGATGGGAAGCTGAAAGTCTTGGGTGCCACGACACACTGGCCCCACGAAGCTCTGTGAAGGTTCACCTTTTGATCCTGTAGATGACAGAGCTTCTGTGTGGGGAGATGAACCTGGTCATGGTCCACCTCCTGGTGATTTGGGCTTAAGAGCAGCTGTTCCACATTAGGGATAAAGGGCTCCTGGACGTGAGGCAGGTGAAACAGGGATGGCTGTGCATAGGACAAGGATACAAACAGCAGCACTACATCTCGCTTGTCTTGGGTGCTAGAACATTCCCTCAGGATGGCTTCGGGGACATCAGTGGACACAGACTTCTCTGCCAGGAGGATAGGCACCACCTCCATCCAATACACTAGTAAACAGTAGATCTCCAAAAGAACTCCTCCTTCTGACTGATATGATGAGAAGATAATAGGGAAAGTGTCCAGAAGGATTCTTTGTGGGTCCTTTTCATGGTCCTTGAACTCTAGAATGAGCTCAGAGGCATGAGGAGGAATTGGTACCCAGGCCCAGAGCTGAAGTCGGGAAGAACCCAAGAAGGGAGCTGCTTCAAAGTGCAGAAGCCAGTAACTATGTAGGAACTGGCTGCCTGTGGGAGCAGAGGGAAGCTTCAGAAGGTTGCTGTCACAGTCCCACAGAGAAAGACATCCTCCCCTTCTTACTCCCCACCACCCCAGACCTGCGGGCCAACCAGTTGCTTAGCAGATCCAGCTGCGTACACCCACTCATGAAGCCAGCTCTTGATCTCATGGCAACTAGAAAGTGGATTTCTCATCCTTTCCACTTAGGACCCCATGATGGAAATTAAGGCAGAGAACGGCAGCCTGAGGGCTGACGACTGGCGCTGTATAACCCAGGGCAAGCCACCTGCCCTGCCACATGCCCTAGCACACTGGAGTTGCTGGCGGGACTACCTGTGTTGTGCACTCCATACTTTAGAACATCTTTGCCTACGAAACACCAGAACACCTGCCATGAAGTCTAAATCTACCTCTGGGATCCACAGAGCTGAAACCAAGAGACAGACCTGAAGACTGCCCGGTAACTACTCCTTGCTACTCAACTCCCAAGAAATTCAAATGTCTGTGTTTTCCCTACCAGCCCCACAAAATACTACCACATGGCTCCCTGATTATTGTCTCCCCAGCAGAGAACAAAACTGTAGTCACTTACTTTTAGATGTGATGGTAAAGCCATGTTGTCTGGAAGAAAGGATCTCATTTACACCAGAAGGCAGAATATCAGTGGAACATTCCAGTGGCTGCACCCAGCTAAAATTCATGTACCAAAGACCTAGCACAAAAAGACCACAGCTAAGCCAAGAGCGGCCACCCATGCTGCAGTGAGACTCCATCACACCTCTCTCCAAAGCTGGTGGCCCCGTCTGCTGCCCTTAAATACCCACCTGCTCAGGTGTGGGCCTTAGGTTCACCGGTACAGCTTGGGCCTTATCAGGAATCCAAGGAGAAGTGGACTCAGGTGGGAGAATCTGCCATTCTCAGGACAGCTTCAGAATCTGCTTATGAGATCATACAGAGTATTTCTCAAACTAAACTCAGAATGCGCAATAATATAATAGCATGTCTAGGGAGTGTGTGTATTGACAGAACATGTCAATCCAAAGGCTACAACGAGGACAGGTTTGGAGGCTGAACCAGCTGCACTCAGTCTTCAGTCCTCCAGAGCATGGTTCTCAAACTTTAGACAACCGAATGGCCTCAGTGTTGGTTTAAAACGGAGATTGCTGAGTCCCTTGCCAGATGGAAAACATCAGTTAATGGAATCTGAGAAGTTACCTTTCTAGCAAGTTCACAGCTGATGCTGAGGCTGCTGGTCCTGAGACCAAACTTTGAGAATCACTGATACATGTTGTCTACAGTACACAGCCAGTACATAGAACATGCCCAGTAAGTATGCTCGCTCATTAGACGTAAATAAGGGGTGACTGGGTATTGCAAAACTCTGGAATTCTTTACAGAAATTCCTTCACATCAAAAGGGTAAAATTCCCTAGATCTGGAAGTATCAAATCAAGAGCCCACATTGTCTTAATTGTGTTTAAGGAGAGGAAAACTGCACGTCGTCAAACCAGTACAAAAATGACAAAAGCTGAAAATGCTGCCTCAATCGTCTTCAAGAGTCAGACCTAGTGATTGTTCTGAGCACATTATACACATATGTAATAGAATGAACCTGTCAATTAAGGTAAGACAAGCTTCACTCATGAGTTAACCTGCTTGGTATAGTACTTGCTTTTTTTTTTAAAAGGCCAAATTACATTGACATACACACAATCAGAAAGAAGAAACCTAAGGGAAATCTAGTGCCATGAAAAAAAAAACCGTCTCAAATTATGTAAATAAGTATATCAAAAGTAATAATCCATGCACTCCATCTTTAAAAATGCTTTCCCGGCATCAGTTCACGGACTCACACAGCAACACAGAAAGCTTGTGGGGTCAGCATTCAGATAGTTGTTTTGTAGCTGGAAAACAGAAAAAGAAAGATAAAGACGAGCCCAAGACAGGTTTCTGTCGGTTTCTAAGGCAGAGCAGGCTGTGCGTTAGGAGCGTTTTTCTGAAATTTTGCCCTTTAACAATCATGAGATGTTGCCAGACGTGGTGATCCACGTCTTTAATCCCAGCGTTCAGGAGGCAGAGTCAGGTGGAACTCTGAGTTCAAGGTCAGACAGGTCCACACAACTAGCTGCAGGACAAGCCAAGGCTATATAGTAAGACCCCATCTCTAAAACAGAATGAGACAAATCAGCTACAGGGCTATTTGCCTAGCGTGCATAAAGTCCTGAATTCAGTCTCTAGTGCCACCAAAACCAGGCATAGCACACATTTATAATCTCAACAATACAGGGGTGGAGGCAGGAGGGTTAGAAATTCAAGGTCATCTTCTGCTACATAGAAAATGTGTACCAGCCTGGGCTTCATTAGACCTTATTCCAAAATAATAATAATTAATTACTAAAAATAATAATATCATGAAACTCGCTCAATTAAAAAAATGAGTTTTGGTGAAGGGATAAATAGCTACTTTTAAAAGCTAAAGATCGAAAACTAATTTAGAAAGCAAATAATTTGTGTGCCGTCCCTCTCCCCCCCCCCCCCCCCCCCCCCCCCCCCCCCCCCCCCCCCCCCCCCCCCCCGCAGCCCACTAATTGCCACCATCCCCTCTGTTACTTTCCTATCCAGTGGGAAAGCATGATTAGCCTCTCCTTGGAGCTGAGCTATGTCCTCTGCTTTTTAAGGAGCAGATTTTACAGAACTCCAATTAAATATGTAGTGAGCTTATGGAATCTCACTGCAAACCTGGGTCTCCTTTTTGTTTACATAAATTAAATTTCAAATTCTGAGCAAGGCTTCAAAAGCTGCACCAAGTGTGAATGTGTGAAGGGAATTCCTTCGGGAACTTGTAAATTGCCTTGAGAAAGAGCATCAATAGCCATCCGGTAGAGAAGCTTGTTTTGGTAATTTGTGGCTAAGCAGCTGTTGTTTTGTTCACTTCTTTTACACGAGAAAAATCTGAAAATGAATCAGGCAGAGAGGCCAGATTGCTTTGTATGGTAAATGTTTCCATATGCTTCTCGGAGGGCTTTCCTGTTTGCGAGAAGAGTCAGCAACTAAAGATCAGCCACTAACTGTCCCTCTGGAGAAAGTGTTGGCCAGTGGTATGGACACCTCAGATTGCAGTGGATTATATCTATGTGTCACACCATGCCACAACTGGGAGTGCAGGCTGAGAACACAGACTAAGCAAACCGGAGCCAACTCCTCTGGGAGCCTGCAAAACCTAGCAAAGGCATGGAGGGGAAGGCTAGTGCTGATGCTGGTAACGTGCAGGCCCTCACCGTGCCCTTCTGTCCATGTGGACGTCATGAGGATCAGAAGCAGTTGCCAACATTTCGTACCTGATATGTTCCACCAATGGGGTGCTTTGTAAATTGTAAACTGTGTGTCCCCTCTGTGGACGGGGTGTCACGCACACCCGTAACACAATCATCTTTAAGTTTCCTTGAGTACTTCGCCAATAAAAAGTAATTATACATGTTCAACCATTAAGAAACCAAGGCTGGCAAGATGGGCTTAGCTGGTTAAGATGCTTGTCGGGAGAGCCAGATGGCTTAAGTTCACCCCGCAGGACCCGTGTAAAGGAAGGAGAGAACCAAATCCACAAAGTTGTCCTCTGCCCTTCACGTGAATACCTGAACACACGCACACCACCACCACCAACAATAATAATAATAGTAAATAAAATTTAAGAAACTTTTAGAAGTTTTTAGATAAAAATAAATTATATAAGTAAAACTACAAGCATCGTTGATACACCCTAAAACACAAAAACATAGAAATAGAAGAAAAAATACATAGGAATTCTGTTTTTAGTGTATTCTTCTTGCCCCCAATAGGGGATTGGTGGAGATCTCACTCTAAAGTCATACCGAACTTATTTGAAGATAAAGAATAACCATAATTAACATTTGATGGGGAAACTCTATCAACAAATCACATCTAATTAAGGCATAACTACCTGCAGCAGAGGAGGAAAAATTGGGAGAATTAAGGTGCGCGCCCTCTCTGTGGGGTGCCCGCTGGACATATAGGAAGTTGGACTTCCCACTCTTGTAGCGTGAGTTTTCCCCTTATAACCATTAAAGTATAGTTATTATTCTTGAGCTGGCCTAGTTATTCATCGTACAGACCAAATTCCTTACAAACATTCACATAGTACATGCAAATACTGCTAAATATGACTAATTCTGGTGTTCCCACCATACTAACTTGTTTGTTGTTGGTAATGGCCTTAAATGGAAGGTGTAATTATTGTGTTTCTTTCTCAGGTGATAAAACTGAAGTCCAGATGGTCTCTTAAAAAATCTATCTGCTGCCACACAATTACCAGGGAGTAAGGAAAGCCTTGAAGCCCAGGCAATCAAAAGCCAGAATCCAGCTGACCTGAACCTGGAACACCTGGTAAATGATCCCACACTAACCAGTAAGGGAAACGGTTCATGTGCATTGACTCCCACAGTGTGTGAGTGACAACAAGTAAATTTCCATGTTATAATTGTAGCTTCAAATGTGTGTCTGTGCTGCTAGTCTGAAAGGGGCTCTGTAGCAGAGCTGGGGTGTATGTTTACATGGCAGCATTGAACCCCTATACCTACATACTAGTGCTCTTGGTAAGTGTTGTTAAATGGCTGTTGGGTAAAAGAAAAAAACAAGAGAGAGAGAGAGAGAGAGAGAGGAAGAAGAAAAGAAGGATGAGTCAGATCCCCTGGGGCTAGAGTTACAGGCAGTTATGAGCTACCCTGCTGGTTATGAAAACTGAGCTCTGGTCCTCTACAAGGGTAGCAAGCATTCTTAACCACCAAGTCTGCTCTCAAAACCCCAGAGGAAGAAAACATTATAAAACTGGGTACATGGAAGGACTTAACCCAAATCATTATCAAACCAAATCACTGCTTGAACTAGGACTGGAACTCTCACCTATTAACAGAAATACTCAGACTTTTTTTTTTTTAAACTAAGAAATCAGTCTATTGTTAAGCCAACACCTGGGGGAAATGGTCATGGATATCATCAAGCTCCAAGCGAGGATACTGGCCATTCACCATCTCCAGACCCTTGAGCTTAGAAAACAAAGAAAAAAGATGAAAGAAGAGAGATAAGATAGGGCTTGTGGGGCCCTATTCTTGTCTCCTTAGAAGAGTTGAAGAAAATCTGTGCTCGAGCTCTGGAGACAACAGGAACTATATCTCATTGCAACTGTAGCCTGTGTACCTGTTTTAAAAAAAAATAGCAATTGAAAATTTAAAAAGAAACATGGGTGAATAGACAAGTGGTGGGCTTCCTTTGTATAAACCTAGTTAATACAGCGTTCACACGGGATGCACGCTTTTGCCTCCTTGATGGTTGTTTTGTTGAGCTACCCAGGCTGCAAGATCATGTGACAGTTTACCCCAAACCAAGAGGGGCAGTGTGTTTCCATCCTTTTGAATAGCACAGTTTGATATTAAGATATGAGGCCCAAACCTTGAAAAGTCTCTTCCAATATTTGCAGCTAAACAAACTCCAGGGCACATCAATTTAAACACGAGGTCTGATAAAATGTGTGTATCTTTTTACACTAACCATTTGCACCCAAAGCTTAATATACAGAGCCCCCCAATGAGCACAGTGACTGTGCAACTGCTTTAATAAATTACTGCTTAATGTAGCAGGATGAGTGCCATATAAATAATTGTACCAGTTTTCTGTTGCCTTATATTTTTTCAAATGAAAGACAGTTTTATTTTTTTTTTTTAAGTTTTTATGAAAAGAAGTTTATTTTGGCTCATTCCTTAGAGGACTAAGTTCCAAGGCCCACATCTGGTGATTGCTTTCTTCCTGGCAGAGTCCTTGGGAGGTACAGGATATTACTTAGCAAGAGATAAAGAACTTACATGTGTGTCTTTTCTAATAATTCTTCCTCTTTGTATAAAGCCACCAAGATTCAATCAAGGGAGCTCTACTCTAATACATTTACCTAATCCTAATTATCTCCAAAAGACTCATTTTTTTTTATTTTTTTTCCATACATTGTTTTGTTTTATTTTTTCCATTCAAGAACATAATTAAAGATAAAAAAAAAATTTTTTCCTTTCTTCCCCTTCTCCCGGTCCCCTCCCACTACCCCCCACCCCTCCTCCCTCCCCCTTCTTCCTTGAAAGAGGGCATGGTGCCCTGCCCTGTTGGAAGTCCAAGGCCCACCC
>PVIU01001840.1:0-193654 GCA_004026605.1 Ondatra zibethicus
GGAGTGGGTTAGTGTGGGTAGTGGGAGTGGGGTAGTGGGGTAGTGGGTTAGTGTGGGTAGTGTGGGTTAGTGGGGGCAGTGGGGGCAGAGAAGAGCAGCAGCATCAATGCCTTAGTAGCCAGGAGAAGGAGCCATTCAGGGTCCACTCCAAAGGCAAGACCTTGAAGCATCTGCTTCCAGTACTTTTTTATTTTTTGTCCAGTTTGATACTTACGGTGGTTGATGAGAGCTAGCGGACACCCTGTAATGTTCCTTACCCATCTGGAATATAAGAGTGAATTTAAACTATAAAATTTTCTTCAAAATTGTTATTGTTCTGTTTTTAATACAGTATTGTAAATTTCAGTTTTGAAAAGTGATTTAACCTAAATAGATAAATGTTAGCAGATACTAATGGACAATGTTAATAAGAAACTTCATCTTCTTATGGCAGGCAACATTCAATAAAGGACATAATAGCTTGAATTCCAGCCAAACATCTGGGACATTTACTTCTCTTGCCTTCCAGCTTCAAATCTCTAAAATACATTTAAAAAATTTTTTTTTGGAAACTCAATGAAAGTGTTCATATAGGTGTATTAATTCAACAGATGATTATTTTTAATTTTATGTCAGATATAATTTTAGGCTCTTGAGGTCCCTCCAAAACTAGACAACACATAATTTCCTGCATAGATACTTTCTTACAACCTTCTGGGGAAGAAAACAGTACAATCAAATGACCAAGTGTTGACACAAAGAGTCTAATGTATGAGTGGATATCTTCAGACAGGATGATAAGGAAAAGTTTTTCCTGTGTGGTTGATTTCTGGTAAGAGAGGAGTGAAGACTTTCTAGGGGACATCTCTGTGTGATGGTGGAAGAGTCACCTTTTCTATTATTATCAATCCATCTATCCACCTAATAAGTTATCTATCTACCAGCATCTATCTGTCGGTCTGTCTATCTATCTGTCTAATCTCTTACATATCTATCTATCAACATTCTTTTGCCTGGAGACTATCTGTCTGTATGTCTGCCTGCCTGTTTATCCATCCATCTGCTATTAGCTATCTAGACTGGGTATATATGATAATAAACATTTCTACCAAGTTTCTACTTTTGTGAATGCCCAGTGAATGATGTAATAAAACTAGGCTACATTAAAGAGACTTGTTTAGATGGCTTTTACAGAGGAATTCTCTGAGCAAAAGCAAGTGAAGTAGCATTCAGCTCTATGCTCTGTAGGGAAGACAGCTCTGTTACTAGAATTTTTTAAGTGCAGGAAAGCATAATTGTCTTCATGAGATGGTTTTAAACATGCCACCACTGTCTCGAGTGTGTTTGTGTGTGATATGGGAGGAGGAGGAATCAAGTCTTTCCTAGACAAGAGACAGAAAACAAAGTTCTGTCTGGGTTGTATAAACAAGGAAGATCTGAGGGGTTTGAGGCTTCATGTAATGTTTTGCTGCCATTGGAGATAGTGTTTACGAAAAGAAAAGACCTATCCAGGGGAAAGTTCATCTGTGTTTGAGGCATAAGCTTATGCTGTCTGCACCAGAATCACTTACAGCTGGTAACAAATCGTCTGATTTTCAAATTTCAGTAGAACTTTCTTTGGTCTTGGTGAAGGACATGATGCTACTAAAAAGTGTAAGAGAGTGATGAGATCATCAACAGCCAGTGAGAATTTAGAGAAAGACTGGGGGCTGGAGTTAAGTTATCACTGAGGCCCTGGAAGTGCATTTTGTCCCCATAAAAGAATTGCGTTTAAGCCATTCTCAGTGTGGCTTGGAAAGAACTAAGGAGGAGCAGAGTTCTGAGCCTGGTTAAGATGAGTTGTTACGCTGTAAGTACAGTTGTGCCTCTTTGTCCTGTTTTGTCTTTGGCATTATTAGACTGAACAAAAAATGAAAAGTAGGATTATTAAAAAACAACATTTATTTATTTTGAGTGTGGGGGTTCTATGGAGTTGGTTCTTTCTTTCCACCATGGGGACTACAGGGAACGGACTCAGGTTGTCAGGTTTGGTGGCAAGTGCCTTTCCCACTGAGTCATTGCTGGCCTCAGAAGGCAGGGTTGACTTTTCAAATAATTGTCAAGGGTGGTAAATTATTCAAGACTAACTGAAAGAATTCACAGACCCACTCCGAACTATTGCTCTCTTAATGACAAAGGCCAAGCTGCTTCAAAGGGAAAGGATGACGGGTGGAGTCTCAAGCATGGCTTGTCTTTGACTTACGCTCTCATCAACTGACCCTGTATCAGTGTATTCTTGTCTTCCTTCATTCATGAGCCTGAACAGCATGATGACACAAAGTTCAACAAGTCACAGATTTTTCCCCAAGAAGTTCAAATTCTAGAAAAGACAACAGGCAAGAAGAAGCTAGGCAAGTTTAGGGCATTGGTAGGGATTTGAAGGCCCCATTCCAGTTTAGAGTGGCATGATTAGGACAGTTTCTCTGAAACAGTGGGCGGGTAATTCTAGAGTAAGACAAGGTAGACTGAAGGTCCTCAGCAGGAAGCTTTAAGGATGAATAGAGAAACAGAGGCATGGAAGAGAGCAGCCTTTCAAGAAGTGACAGAATGTTGTCACAATTGGACCAAGACTAAATATTTGGCTGGGTAGGAAGGTAGGAATTTTGAAGGAAAGGACCAGCAATTAGATATAGAAATATTAGTGGAAAATCTGTCAATAGCTCCAAGTATCACCATAACAAACCCGAATTTTTCCCTGAGCAACAATGAGCATATTTTTAATTTAAAATGCCTGGTTAAGGTATTAGAAATGGCATGGAGTTCTTTTGAGACAAGCATTACATGACAGTTTTTTGTAGTGATTATGACAGAAGAGATACCTACAAAATAAATGGTTATAGGTGATGGTATGTCAAGAAGGCATTTAAATATTTGTGTGTTGATCTAAAAGTGTGGGCAGCCCTCTCATGAACCTTTTCTATAGTAAGTAAAAGGTTTTAGCATGAAAGCTTACAAATGCTCTTTAAAGGAAAGGAAAGGAAAGGAAAAGAAACCCATCACCAACCAAAAATGTCTTTATTATACTTCTAAACTATGTGTAAACTTTTATTAGACATGGTTGACTCTAAAAACATGGCCACTATTTGACATTGCTTCTTATTTTTGAGGGGTTTTCTTTGGTGTTGGCTCCTTAGTGCTGGATATGGGACCGTGATGTAGAATATGTCAACTAAATGCATGAAGAAGAGAATATAGAATTATCTAATCAGGCTGTGAATGAGCTATTTGAATATTTCACAAAATGTGTGTGGGGGGGATATGAAGACTATAGAAATAGATACAAATGCCAGTCACTATAACCCAGTAGAATGAAACAGTCCACTGTATTGCTCACTGTCAGCTTTGGATGGTCACATACTATCTTTATTGTCTTCCCATCTCATCACTTATACTGAAGGTTACAGAATTTACTCAGAATTTTCAAAGTCACAAATGAATCAAAAAGCCCAGCATGGACCTAGAATACTTTGACATCAATGTCTCTGTGTTTTCTCTCTCTTTTGCTTTGAAATAAAATTTACAGGTCCTTCTTGTGAAAGAGGAGTCACATTTGTTCCCTGACTCCAGAGGAGAGAAAAAAGACCAGGGACTCTCTTTCATTGCTGGAAGGGAGAACAGCTCAACAAGATTTTATGGCCACCAACACTCATTCTTTCTAACTCTTCTTTGAAGCCATGACCATGTATCTCTGGAGATTCAGTGCTGATGTAGAGTGTGGACAACTATACTTTAGAGTGGAATAGTTTCTACTCTGCCTTGTAGAATAAAACATAATCACTTCTAAATGTATGATCTTGAGATAGTCTCTAGATAGTAACAATGGCTCTTGACATCTGGATAATGTTTCATATTAGACAATACACTTCCATGGAACATCTTATGTGATCTCAAGTACTATCCTTTTCGCATGGGGTTGCTGTTTCTCAGAGTAGTATAAATGGACCAAAGATGTTCAGAGTGAATGGAGAAAGAGCTTGGGGTCAAATAACTAATTATAAGATCCTTCCCACTGGCATGTTGTCTGTTCCAAACACTGGTATGCAAGGCAATATAGTGCAGGGTGGGAGATCTTTCTCTTAATGAGTTTGCAAGTCACAACCTAAAGCTAAATTGACAGTTGTACTACTCTGTGAAGGACAATATTCTGGAAGAGTGTTTTCTTCTGGGAAAACTCAAGCTTCACATTATTTCTTTTTGTTGTTGTTGTTTTGTTTGTTTTTATTTGTTTTTAATTAAATCATTGCTTGGCCTATTAGCTCTAGCTTCTTATTGGCTAGCTCTTACATCTTAGTTTAACCCTCTTCTATTAATCTGTGTATCACCACATGGCTGTGGCTTACCAGGTAAAGTTTCATCTGGCATTTGTCTCCAGCGGGGCTACATGGCTTCTCTCTAACTCTGCCTTCTTTCTCCTAGTATTCAGTTTAGTTTTCCCTGCCTACCTCTTTTCTGCCCTGTGCAGGCCCAAGACAGTTTCTTTATTCATTAACCAATAAAAACAACATATAAACAGAACTTCCCATATCATTTCACCTTTTCTGTTTAAATAAAAAGGAATTACAGTTACAATAGTTACAAAATTTATATCTACTTTATCTTTTATCATAACTAAGGAAAACTATAATAATAACTTATTTATTCTTCAACTTCATCAAGGACTCCAGAAAGATATAATATTGCCTAAATAAACAGGAAGTGAATTGTAAGCAACTTCCAAAACTCTAGAATTGACAGAGACATCTCACTGCTTGGACAGTCACCCAAAGTTCTGTACCACTGGAGCATCCATCTTCAGCCTGCAGGCCCATAGTATCCAGCAGGCGTTTCCATGAAGCAGGAAATTTGAAGATCTATTTTGCTTTGTAATGGCAAAGTCCATGTGATGTGGGAGTTCCCTCTGTGTGCTGTGCTTACCATTAATGAATAGGGAAAACTGCCTTGATAGGGCAGAACTTAAGATAGGTGGGGAATACTAAATTAAAGCTGTGAGGGAGAGTTAGAGAGAAGCCATGTTGCCCTGTTGGAGACAGACTCTGGAACTTTACCACTAAGCCACTGCCATGTGGCAATTAATAGAAATGGGTTAAATTAATATGCAAGAGTTAACCAATAAAAAGCTAGAGCTAATGGGTCAAGCAGTGTTTGAAATAATATAATTTCTGTGTGGTTATTTTTGTTCTGGGTGCACGGGACAAATAAGCAGCCTTCTCCTACATCCATCAGTTGCCTTTCTTCTGTGTCCTGCAGAATGTCTGGCAGACTCTTTCATGAAGCAGGAACCCCCAAAGGATTGTTTCACCTTCTTTAGGCAACTTCAGGGGTCATTTTTCTGTGGGTCCTGCATGTCCAGTTCATCAATCAGCCCAGGCAAGAGAATTTTCTTGCCCAAATGGCTAGCAAACTCCATAAGGAGTCTCTTTGATGCCCATCATCCTCTTGAAGTAGATTGGTGCTGCCAGGAGCAGATGTGTCTCATTGTCATGAAAAGTCTAAGTTCTTAAAACAAGTTTAATGCCATATTCTGAAGGTCTCTGAAAGATATGAAGAACACCTAACTAACTGAAATATATCTGTGTATAGCTAGAAAACCTAACTAATATGACTACAAGCTTGACTATTATAGATGATTATCTATTAACCTAAATTTCTCAATTATACATTACATTTTTAAATGAGCTGCACAATCACAATATCTTAATCAAGAGCAGAAATATACATATAACAAGATTGATACAATTGTACTTTGTTCCTTTTTGTCTCACTGTCCTGTTTCTGTAGGCAATTTATCTACATTTAAAGACACCATAATGCTGTGTTTTACCTCAAATGTTTTATGTTGGGGTTATTCTTCCTGACATGTGAATCCAGGCCATGGGTCCCTGACTTGTGCCGTCCAGAGGGGACAGTCAGTCTGGGTCAGGAGCACAATGACTCCTGACCATGGAAAGTTTGGCTTTGTGATAAGTGTAAGCAGATGGTCCCAGCTGCTGGATCATGGGTCCAGATGAAACCAATCATCCTCTCTACACAAATATGCATCATCAGACCACATTCTGAAGGTGCAATAAACTTATCCTGATTCTCATAACGCAGTGGGTAGTAGAACCATGGAAATGTGGAGACACTGGGCAGAATAGTAAATCACAGGGAAAACTGGTTTGATGGGGATAAGAATGCAATGTTGGGTCAACGCCTTGGGCAGAGTTATGAGATATTCAGACTGATGCTTTACTACTAAAGTAGCATTTTCAACTCTGCACACATGGAATATAAAGTCTAGATTTTGAGATGACTTCCTCATGGCCACATTGCAATCTAATGGCTCAGTCAGGAATTCACCAAAGGTCAAAATGCCTAGTGTAATACTTTCTCTGTCATGTAAAGTTTTATGAGGCATCTGGTATCTCCTGTGTTTTAAGTCCTGGAGACTGGGGCTGTCTATTTCTTTTAAGTCATGAAACTCTCTAGAAAATATTAATACCAGCTGGTATTAATATTAGGCAGGTCTTAATGCTATCCTAATATTCTATGAAGTAATTATGTACAACTTTCATATTAAAGGATTGGAAATTTGATACTCAGAGGTGGTGAGGTGCCTATGTATATAAAACAGAGTTGGCACAGGCTGAATATACATTAAGACAGACTTGATTTTAAGGATTTAGGATGTCATATTGAAGCATCTGACTGATCAGTAATAGAATACCTGGTAACCAACCTTTATTCACTAAAGGAAATGTACTGAGAGTCTATTACAGTGGCATACATAATTTCAAAGGTAAACAGGACATTATTCAAGTCTTTTGAGAAAAAACATAGTAATGGAATCAGATCTACAAATATACCCTCATTCTATACTAAAGCAATTGCTAAATGAGTGATAGGCCAGGTACAAATGGGATAAAGGTAAAGGACCGAATGTTTGACTGAAGGACAGATGCATTGTCAGAGAACTGGTGCCATCACAGACTCTGACAGTTTGTATATAGAATGGAAACAGAACAAATGGGAAAGGGGAATACTCAGGGGAGCACAAATTTCCAAGTGTTGCTAATTTCTCAAAGTATTAACAAAGAAGTTTTAATTGTGAGACCAAATACATGATTTTGAAGGACTTTGAGTGCTTTGCTAATAGGATTAGAACTTTTCTCTGAGGCAATTGTGAAAACTTTTTAAATCAAAAGTGTAACATGACTAACAAAGCACTTGGGATTAGGTTGAAAATTAACGCTGGAAACCGCCAAGTTCTACTAGCTTGAATTCAGTTTATGTACTTAACAAGCAAAAGTCTGCATTTACATAGCCTGCACTGATATGATTGAGAAATTCCAGACTTTTTCATGCCATCCCTGATTGTGACATTCAAACCCATCTTCCAAACACAGTCACAGAAACAAGATAGGAGCCATAATAAATAAGACACTTAAAGATGGGTGCCATTATTCTTTTAGAGGTTTCCAGAAATGTGTCAAAAGCGCCACTGATATTATCCCCTTCCTTGGGCCGTAGTCACAGGTCCTTGTTGCTTATTAGCGCAGTTAAGGAAGGTCATCTTTGCTGTGGAAATCATAGACCCTCATAAACACAAGATTTTGTGTTTTTTTTAAGAAGGACCAGAGAAAAGATGTCAAAGTACAGCAGTCATTTAGTTTGAAGAGTTTTTTTTTTCATAATCTATGAACAAATGAGGCAAAGAAGTAGGGACCAGATGAAAGATGGGGACCTATTGCTCATGGTATTCAGAGGCCAGGGAGGTGTCCTCCCTTCAAATCAACTAGGCTTTGTCCAGTTAAGGACAGTGATTCCAGCTCTATTTCATCACCACCAAGTCAGAGGAAGTTAGGTGTCTCATTTAGTAAATGAGTCATACCCATTTGGCAAACCTGTCTGAATATGCAGATGGTATGAACCTGGTTTGCACTCTACCTTTCATTGACAAAACTCTGCTTGTTCATTGTACTTTTGACCTTCAACAGCTAGATTAAACTATTTGCGCAGATCTTCTCTCAAGCCAAGCTAACTAAGACAAAGTTTCTATACACACCATTCTACTTAGCAGAGTTAAGAATTTTTTAAAATTTTTTCTAATGTATTTTCTTATTTTCATTTTTTAAAATTTTATTTTACACACATTTTACACAGTTCTCCTTCCCACCTCTCCTACTGCTCCCCTTGACCCCCCCCAGCCCACCTCCTATCCACTCCTCTCAAAAGGTAAGGGCTCCCATGGGGAGTCAACAAAGTCTGGCACACTAAGTTGGGGCAGGACCAAGACCCTCCTCCCTGCTTTAAGACTAAGCATGGCATCCCACCATAGGGAATGGGCTCCAACAAGCTAACTCATGCACCAGGGATAGATCCCAGTCCTACTGCCAGGAACCGCTCAGATAATTCAAGATTTACCACTGTCTCCTACATATGGAGAGTCTAGTTCAGTCCTATGGGAGCTCCACAGCTGTTGGTCTAAAGTTCATGATTTTTCATGAGCTTGGTTCAGCTGTCTCTGTAGATTTCTCCATCACGATCTTGACCTCCATTGCTCATATATTCCATTCTCTCTCTCTCTCTCTCTCTCTCTCTCTCTGACTGGGTTCCCAGAGCTCAACCTGGTTCTTGGTTATGGATTTCTGCATCTAGTTCCATCAGTTGCTGAATGAAGGCTGTATAATTGTAGTTGAGATATTCACTAATCTGATTACAGGGATAGGCCAGTTCAGGTACCCTCTCCACTATTGCTAGGAGTCTTGGCTGGGGTCATCCTTGTGGATTCCTCAAGACCCAGAGGTACCACTATTTGGAATGTACCCAGAGGATACTCAATCATACCATAATGACACTTCCTCAACAATGTTTATAGCAGCATTATTCATAATGGCCAGAACACCTGGAAACAACCCAGATGACCCTCAACTGAAGAATGAATAAAGAAAATGTGATACAATTACTCAACTGTAAAACAAAACAAAACAACAACTCAGTGACATCATGAAATTATAGATAAAAGGATGGAACTAGGAAAAAACCCATCTTGAGTGAAGTAACCCAGACTCAGAAAGACAAACATGGTATGTACTCACTCATAAGTGGATATTAGATGTAAAGCAAAGATAACCAGACTACTACAGCTCCAGAGAAACTAGGTAACAAGGAGGAACCTAAGAGGGACACGTGGAGTTAAGAAATTTTGTCCGCTCAATTTTCATGGAGTTAGATTGATAATATGAAGTTTAGAGCTAAAACAATCTAAATTCAAAGCTCCCCTCTGGAACCAGCCCTGGATCGTCTGATTTCAGAGTTGTTGCTCTTCATCATACTGTACTGCCCACTCTCTAGTACTTGGCATGCTTCTACTTCTCCCCAAATTCTTTACTTTTAAGGAAGAAGCAACAGGACCCATCACAGTTTTTTTAAGTGACAGAAGATTAACTTAAGAACAGTCTTAGGCTCCGGCTGTGCTCACCTGGCATCCCCCTGTCTGTGGTTTCCCTGTGAGGACCTGCTCCTGGAGTGCCAGGTAACCTCTGACACAGTCATTGCTGGCTCATAGGACATCTATGTTTGCTTTCATGTCTATTTTTTTCTAATGTGCCCATGTCTTTTCTTTAAAGTCATGCACCCTGTACTTTACTCAGTCTCTTGTGGATCTGGATCACGACTAGATTCCTGGCTACAGTATTCCAGGGAATTGAATTCCAAGTTTATGATATAACTTGTATTGAAGAGCAGAGATGCTGAAATCAAATTCATCTAAATGTAGATCTTTCCTTCACAACTATTAGTTTTGGACTTTGGGTACATCACATAACTGTCCTGAGTTTTCATATTTTAACAATGGGAGATAAACACTGATCATGTATGTTATTGTCAGGATCATTTCTGTTAATGTTTACATTTTTGGTACAGTGATTGCTATACCCTAAATACTATCTTTTAATATAAGTCTTGGACAGGAGCTAAAGCAATAAAATGGGGAGCTTGGGAGACAGACATCGTAAGCAGGTACTTTGTGGAAAAGACTGGATTTGGCAAAATAGACAGGGAAGGCTTCAGACAAGACAGAATTATCTTCCTCCTCCTCCTGGGATAAGTTACAGCACTGGCAGCACATCTTAACAACACAGATGACTTCCTTCTAGCAGCTGCCTGCATTTCTTGGTTCATGGCCACACATCACTTTGATTTCTATTTCATGGCCACATACCCTCTGACTCCAATCATACTGATTCCCTTTCAAGAACATTTGCATCTACACTTGGCATAGCTCGTTCATCCAGAACAATCTCCTTTCTTAACATGCTTAATTAAATTACATCTGCATAATCCCTTATATCATGTAAGATAACATTTATGTTCAGTGGAGAAGAAGCTCTCTGTCTGTCTCTCTCTGTGTATGTGTGTATGCCTGCCTGTATCTGTGTGTGTTTGTGTATTTATGTGTGTGTGGTGTTATTTAGCCCACCATATGAAGTAACATAGTTATTTGATTTTCCCAGAATGATTCTAAGATTAAACTTTGAAAGATCTGATACATATTTAATAGGGAATGGGGTCTGAACATAAGGAGTAGAAGGAATTGGGATGAAGAGGAAAGGTGGGAAATGAACAAAATGATCAAGACAGGCAGTGATAACAGGAAGGAGCTGTTTTCTGAACTCCAACTACAGACACTAAGATGATGGTAAATCCAGCAGAAGGTGACAAACACTCCTGAGTTAGATGACATACGGCTTTGTGGGAAGCCACTCTAGATAAAGCAGAAGATGGCTTTATCTAGAGCAACGCTTTCTACACATTAGTTACTATTGACATGTATTTACATGCCCATGTTTTCAACATGATTAAATGTTGTCTTTTCTTAGGTAATTGCTTCTGCAAAAATCACAACTCTAGAAAATGCCTGGATATTTTGAACACACATGTAGTTTGCAAGAATTTATTAAAATGGGAAAATACCTCCATACATTGCTTAAAATGACCTTCCTAACCACGACCACTCAAGTTACTCATAAAGACAAGTACTGGTGTTATGACAAGAACACATATGGAAAAATTCAAACCCAGACTTGATTTAGTCATTAGATCTCCTTAGGCCTTCCTTTCCTCACCAAGAAAGAGACACAAGGTTTAATTTATTCTAATTAGGTTAGCTATTCTATGGGAGTTGACAGGCACCCTATTCCACAGTATTAACCCATCTATGTATACGCACATTGTTAAGCTTTTAATGATTTTTCCCTATACGTTTAAAAAATGTAATGTCTTCTGATGAGGTCTGCTGGTTTGTTCTGATAAACTCATTAAAAAAATTCTTAGTTGCTGTGGTCTAGGCAGTCAATCACTAACTTAGCATTACTCACAGTCTCTTGACTCATTTGCCTCCAGTGCACTTACATAGTGACACACGGTTTAAGAAAATAGTTTTTCCCTGTAGATTGTTCTGGAACAAACTTGAGTCTGGAAATAATGGGCTCCTGGGGAAAAAACTTGACTTTCTTCCAGGATTTAAAGTGGGTGTTTGGGAAGGAAAGCACCACTGTCTACTGGGTTATATTTGAATCAGTTTTTCCTCATGCCTCCGGGGACATTGTCTTGAAATATTAGCCCAATGACCCATTTAAGATCACTGGAAGTCTATAGGACAGGGCCAACTGGGTTTAAAGCTTGCATGCATGCCCATGTATGTACAAGTATGCACGCATATACACAGACACACACGCACACACACGTAGTAGGAACAGTCATGTGCACACAAGTAATACCATTGCAGCATCTCTATCAGCTGTACCTATCCCTCATAGAACAGAATTAGACTCAAAGCAGGACTTGCTGAAGAAAGCACTGGCGGCATGGTCTTTCCATTGATGTATCTGGCTTCCTTTTTTAAAAAGTCCCTCAAACCTCATAAAACAAAGTCTTCTGCATCAAACCACAAATTCCTTACAGCAAAACTCCCTGAACACTCTGTATCTTAGCCCCAGAGCCTCCAGTTTGTGTTGCTCTCCTATTTTCATTAAGTTAGCTGGAACCAGACTTGCAAGAATAAATCAAGCCCCACATTTACTTCATATTAATAAAAATTACAAATCATTTTCCTGTCTCAGACCTTTGATTTAGAATTGCTACCATTTGCTGAGCTCTAACTATGTGCTGAATGTTTTTACATAGTATCCCATTCATCCTACAAGAGTCTTGCAAGGTAGGTGGTATTTTTCCAGCCTTTCCCTGCAGAGGAAATAGAAGCAATTGTTTTCTTGTAGATACAGAAAATCAAATTTAGTTTGCACAGCTCCAATGTACTCATTTCTGGTGGTTTGTCTCTATACCTGACAGATTCAGAGGAGTTAATTTTCAAATATAATTTGATGTTTAAACAGCTCCTCATTTGTTCTGGGAAGTCATTTTTCTGATCAGTGATTTTCTGGTGAGGGATTTATTACTACCAATGGAATCTGCTTTGCTTTGGGCATTATGCTGAGGACTTTATACACCTTGACTATTTACAATCTTCTCTAGAGGCTTATATTTATGCTTTTTTATATATTGGTAAACTGAGATGCTGAAGTATTGACCAACCTGCTTAAGAGCATATAGTAATAAATTCATTGGAACTTCAGGTATCAGAGCAAAGCAAAGCTTTGCAAAGGAGAAAATGATTTTAAAGGTCTTGTTTAGCTCATCCAGTCCTTTAATGATCTTGTCAGATAGGTAATGTTTTCGTTTGCACTGTTCAAATAAGGTGGAATGCCAGATCTAGATTGTCAGGTTGTCAACTCAAATAGTATAATAAATGTTTAGGAAAGCAGCAATGTTTGCCTGTGCGTTGTACTAAGAGCGGATTCCCAGGCAGGATTAACTGAGCTAGAAGACCCACTCTAAACATGGGTAGAAAGGAAAGAAGTATAAGCCTGTTTGCTCAGTCTCTCTCTCTCTCTCTCTCTCTCTCTCTCTCTCTCTCTCTCTCTCTCTCTCTCTCCCTCTCTCTCTCCTTCCTGACCACTGTGACATGATCTGCTATACCCATTATGTCTGTGGACAGAAACCTTTGAAACTCTCAGCACAGTTGGATATTCTCTCATTGAAATTATTTCTCTTCTCCTTGGTATTTTTCTCAGAGAGGAAAATCATAACTAACAAATGAGGAAACTAAGGCATTGATAAATTAAGTGCTTATTTCAGGTCACATGGCTGACAGTGAGACAGAATTATGATGGCCCCAGGTTCTAATTTAGAATCCTAACCACAGCCTCATAATATTGATTTCTTTGCTCTGGGCATGAATCTACAGGAGAGAATTTAAAATCATCTTACTCAGCCCAGTCCTTTTATTTTCCCGTGACCTCACTGGCTGTAAGGGGTATGACTTTATGCATGCCATGTCAGTGGTGGTCACTATTATTGAGACAGATGGGCACTGATGCCTGGGAATTTGGACTGAATGCAAATGGCATACAGAGAAGACTCGCAAATAGCTTACAGCTCTGTCAGAAAGCAAGAGCTGAGCTTGGCAAGAGGTGGCATAGACATCACAGATTCCACTGATGGCCAGGCTTATCTGAAGCAGGAATACATGACCCTGTAATCTTCTCAGGTGTTGGAAGAGGGAAAGTAAGTACTAGGGAGAAATAGAGACATGGAGGAGGTTTAGCTGGATGAAGGAATAGTGAACAGAACAGAGGTGAAACTGGTGTCAGCCAGTTTTCTTTTAAGGAATGAAGGACTGGAAACTCAAACATAATGGAAGCAATTTCTCTTGAATTTCAGACACATTAATAAAGAAATCAGCATCCGTAAGTACTATAGAGACCACACCATTCCTAAAGATAGTTGGTGACTTTTAGTTCTTTCATCCAATTTAGAAGGTAAGCTGTTTTTGAAAAGACAATTTTGGTGAGAAAATATAACTCAATAATATTCCATATATTTCTGTTACTTATTAGTTGATCAAAAAATTTTGTGTGTGTATGTGATTCTTTCTTTATCCTGTGAAACATCAAATTATAGAAATTATAGGTCTTGCATCAAAGGTCGTGTATTTAACCCTGACCTTCTCCTGGATTGTCCTTGTATCTAGACACCATGTGGCAGAAATGACAGTGAGCCAGTTCCAAGCCTATTCATACACTCTGTAAAAGGCATTGCTTGCTTTTCCTCCCCTTCTCTCTGTCTTTCTGCCTCTCTCTCTCTCTCTCTCTCTCTCTCTCTCTCTCTCTATATATATATATATATATATATATATATATATATATATATATATATATATATATATATATATATATATATATAAACTTGTGCATGTAAAGCGACCATAGGACAATTTCGTCTTTGGCTGTCATTGGTAAGGTGATGTTGACCTTATGTTGACCTTGACTTTTGAGACCAGATCTCTTAGTAGTCTAGAGCTTACCAAGCAGCCTAGGCTGGTTTGGCCAGAGAGGACCATGGGATGCCAACCCTAACCCTAACCCGCCTCCCCATTTCTGGGATTAGACACATATGTCACTATGCCCAGATTTTTTCAAAAGCTTCTTATGATTAAAATCAGGTATTCGCACTCATAAGGCAAGCAACTTACTAACTGGGTTGTCTCTCCACTCTGTACTTCTGTTTCTTACCTACTCCTGTATCTCAGTCATGCCCTGGATACACAACCCAGACAAATTACTGGTGTAGTAAAAAGCACGAATAGCAACATGCCAAATCTGAGTTGCTGGTTGAACACTAACTTCACTCTCATAAGGAACCTCAGCAGGAAGCAGAAGAGTTGAGAAGCTCAGCATGGAGCTATGCAAATGGTTGCAACTCCAAGTCACTAAGATATGGAGCATTTTTCTTCTCACAAATAACTGATATTTACTCTGTGAAGTAGAATTCAGGACCCTTATGTCATGTTGTGTGGTCACAAACACATGAACTTAAAGTCCTTGCTCTGAAGGCATGTCCCACTAAAAATGGGAAACCAGGCGTGTTGTGACTAATCTTTACATGGATAGGTATACAATTAATTAAAGTAACTAATGAAGTCCTTTCAGTAAAAAACATCCACTTCCTTTGCTAAGAAACCGTTATTATAGAGAGCACAGCAAGTCCATGCCAGCAATTCTTGTGATAGTGTCACCCAAACCTCAGATTGCACCCGTGGTCACTCCAGCAGAGCCTTGGGGACTACCAATGCTATTTATATCTATTGTGTGAGGCCTTTTTAGTAACTTTAAGTGGGAGCCAGGAACGTGAAGCCAGAAGTCTTTGGGAGGACTTCTTTAAAGAGATGCTGCTGCAATGGGGGTAGCTAGATGTTTGTGGGTACCATATCGTAACCTTCCATCAGTTCAACTTTAAATGACTGAAATATTTTTATAGAAATTGTGCTTTTGCAACATCTTTGTTTTCATAGAGAAAAACTGAGGGGGCTGGTAGATTGACATAAGGGAGCCACTTGTGGGTGTGAAACCCATGAGAGGCATTTCCCAGCTGCTTGGTTTCTTGTTGGTGCTACAATGTCTATACAGTTTGCCTCACTTATGGTGTGGATGTCTACCGTACAAGGTTACTATGAGTGCTGAATGTATCTGACACCTCCGTAGTCTTCACTTTTCCCAATCTCTTTCATTTGTAATTCTCCTAGCTTTCTGTTGTCATTTCCTATTTTTCCGAAGATACTGGCTAGAGTCACATCACATCAATCCTCACAAAATTATATCTCCACTGTGGGGGGACAGAGACAGAAAGACAGCTGGGATTATAGCAACAGAAGAAGGCAGAGAGTCATAAAGTATGAAATCCAACATCTTTTTTTTAGCCTTTATGTGAGTATGTGAGCACATACACATGAATCTGAACACTCATGCATCTGTACACATACATGTGCATATACACTACAAACACACACACACACACACACACACCTAACTAAAGCCATGGAGCAGACATTGTGTAACTGCTGGTGAAGTTAATTGTATATATTCATGTATCAGCAGATCAATGCACCATGACTCTCCAGCAGCCAGTGTCTGCCTCGCTTCACACCCCTGCAGATTGTGTAAGGAATGTCCAGACACTTTCTTTTTCCAGCATGACGTAATGTGGAACGAGAAGACCTGCAGAACACACTGCTCATAACCAGACAGATGACCTCACTCCTTTCTTGGGCATTCCCAGGCTTTGCTGTTACAAAAGCGCAGCCCCCAAACTCACAGTGTTTGTCCACAGGTGGTTATAGTCTGTAGCCTTTTGTAGGCAAATTACTTCAAATCATCTCCAAGCTCCCCTGTGGCTGGCGGGAGGACAGCCCTGATGGATACTGTCTGGCCTATTTCTTCAGCCAAGTGGAATGAATTCAGCCCTAGGATAAGCCAAGACATAAAGAGGGATAAATAGGTTTGGCATCAGCCACAGGAGACAAGCTGTGAGGAAATAACTGTAGAGATGAGGATGTTGAAAAAAAAAAAAAAAACAAAGTAAGAAAGTGTTTCATTGACATCAGAAGGCTCAGGTTCTTCTTAGGAATGTTTCAAAGGCTTGGGGTCTGCAGAAAGAATGTTGCCAACTTCTCTCCCATGGCTCGTTTATTTTCATTTAGAAAAATCTTTTTATTTCATGCCTGTGTATATACTAACTGTGTATAGCTCTGATTCGCAGGTATCCAGTCTTTGTAGTTTATAACAGATTCAGCGAATGTGGGAAGTGGGGAATCTTCCTTGCATATGAACAGGCTGAGGGTCAGAGAGAGAGAGAGAGGAGCCAGTCTTACCAAGATCATATGGACAGACAACAATGAGGCAGGTCATAGAGCCCAGATGGCAGGAACTTCAAGTCTGGTTTTTCTCCAACCAAACCAACGCAAGACTGATTGGGTGGTAGTTCCTAGCTGAAGGGTCTTTAGTCGTAAAGTTCCCCACATCCGTTTTCTCTCTGATCAGCTACCATAAACCCTACAGAGATCTGGGAAAAATCTAGGAAGAAAAATTTATACACAAACCAAGCTGAAGTCACCTGGATGTCATGAACAAACAGTGATCCACTTGGAATTATTAACCAAGCTCTTTATGCTGGATTCCTACCCTCATTCCTATTACCTTCTCACTGAGCTGTCTTTCTGCACAAACAGGTATTTCCATTCAATCAAGTCTTCAGTATGAACAGCATCCTTCACACAAATACATTTCTTCTTTTAATATGTAATAAAATGCATCTAGTTTACATTTTTAAATCATGTCCTGGTGCGGTCTGCTTCTCCATAAATTCACAGCACTGTTCTTGTGCCCTTGATTGTGTTAACAACTTCCTAGCTGCTAAGCTTTCTTCCAGTCTTTACCGTTCCATTCATTTCCAGAAAGAGAAGTGGGTGCTTACTATAGAGTCATTTCTTATGCCTACCCACTAAGGCATCTTGATATACTTATAAGATCCGTAGCTTGACTGTAAGGATCTTGCCCCTTGACATTTCATAAAACTCACTTACATTCATTCCTCACATTCTTATTTTGTTTTGGGAGATAATGTGTGTAGCAATACAAGAAAAGAAAAACAGTTTGGAAGCCATGAGAGGTTAAATCATGTGATGAGGTTAAATATTTAATCTATTGGTGTACTAAGAACTGTGATCAATTTTCTCCCCAATTTTTTAAAGCAAGATCAAGTTGACTTGAGCTTACTGTTGCTCTGATAAGATTTCTCTGGATTTTCAGGAACACTAGGTTACGTGGGTGGAGGGAGAGGGAGGGATGTGAGAGCTTCAATCAACTCTCCAGAGTTGTGCACAGCTTGAACAGAAGAGAAGGGAGACTAGAGAGGAAGACAGAGGATGGAGCTTGGACTGGATGACAAGACACCTTTATGTGAATAGTTATCCTGAAACTCTTGGGGAGACATGGAAAAGTTAGTCTCTCCATTTTAAAGTGAGCATTCTTATGCTTGCAGGCCTATTCCAGATTAGTATAGCGTGGAAAGGCTCTTGATAATAATTCTGAAAGTGCTGCAAAGTAAATATGGATTAGGTATTTATGAAAAAATAGAAAACTGGAATATACTGGAGATCTCCAAAGTGCCAGGCTGTGGACCAGGAGAGATATTCAGGATGGGGGAGAAGCTGAAAGGAGGCATGGGTGAGTGTGGTAGACCTTGCTAACTTTCTGTCCTTCATCAATGACCTCAGTGGTAGGGCATCTTGGGTATTAAGTGTGTGTACTGAGGTCATAGTGGAAAGTTTTGCTATGTACTCAATACATGTTATGCTGTCCAGAGGACAGTCTTTCCCTTAGCCACCTTTGCCCCTGTGCTTGCATCCCACCCAGCAATGTGACACAGACAGTATCTCAGATGCTTAGGTTCCAATGGTTTCAGCACTGGGAACCTAATAATCCCAAGTGTTTCTTTACTTGCATTTCTGTCTCATACCCTATCTATGTTCATGCTCTCTCCATTTGATGATGGTTCACTCCCTAGTAAAGCCAAGGAAATGCCACAACTGTGAGTTTCAAATAGCTGGTCCCAGTTCTAGTGTGGGGGAGATGACTGAATTCCTGGGAGCTTTGTGGGCTAGGAGGCAGGGTTATATTTGGCAGTGAACCAGGGGAAGGCTTTGTTCTCCTGGGGGCACTGTCTATGAGACCAGGAACTCTCCGACCACATTCTTGGCACTGACCTTCCCAAACCATTTAGTCTACCACTAAGTGTCAGGCTGGTTTTTCCCTAATTGCTGCTGTCGTGTAGTGGACAGGATGAACCTGAGCTTGCAGATGCTGTCATCTTGATCTGCCCAAGTAACAGTCCAGTGGGGATGCCCCAGAAACAGTGTGCCAGTTGGTATAGAAAGTGACTTGGATGCATTTAGATTTTAAAACACCACTATACCACTCATTGAACAGTGAGAGATGTGTTAATAATTTGAGAAACAGTTCATTCATTCACTCATTCATTTCCTCAAAATTTATGGAGAACATGTTCGGTGTCAAATATTATGCTAAGACTTGGGTAAGATAACTAAGACACTGCCTTAGCCGTCAGAAGTTTGCTGTTTCTCTAGGCGGTGAGCAACTGTGCTGAGTTCCCTTCCCAGCTCTGCCATACTGCTGGGTGTGGCTGCCTAGAAGAATGGCTCTTCACAACAAAAAGAGTTCAAGCTTGGTAAGCAAAGGGTCATCTTGTAATCAAAGACATGTTAGTCATAAATAATGATTTTCAATTGTTTTATTATTAGAAGTACTATTGTTATATTTTTATTTTATGTATATGGTGATTTCCTTGCATGTATGTCTATATATCATGTTCATGTAGGCCAGAAGGCAGCATCAGATTTCCTGCATCTGGGATTGCAAATTATGAGCCGTCATGTGGGTGCTGGGATTTGAACCCAGGCCCTCTGCTAGATCAAGGAGTGCTCTTAACTGCTAACCCATCTATCTCTGTATCTCTCGATCTCTATCTATCTGGCCCCTTTATTTATTTGCTTATTTTTGAGATAGAGTCTTACTATGCAGACCAGAATGTCTTCATACTCAGAGATTAGTCTGTTTCTGTCATGAGTGCTGGGATTAAAGGTGTGTATCATCATGTTCTGCATGCCTTTATGTTTAATAACAAAAATAATCTGCAAAATCACACAAATTCATAAAACTCTGTAGGTGAATAGAATATATAGAGAGGACATTTGAGGAATGGATGAAAATAATAAAAAGAAAAAAGGCAAAATGTTGTTATATTTTGTAATTATTCCTGACCACTTAATATGGAATTCATGAACATACCTTGTTGAGAATGTATTCTAGGAGAAAAGAAGGAGATAAAGAAAGAAAGAAGGGTTGAAGGGAAGAAGAAAAGGAGGAAGAAGGAGTAAAAGAAGAAAGAAAGGAAGGAAGGGAGGGAGGAAGGGAGAAGAAAGACAGATCAAGCAGAGTTCTGTTGTTAAGGAAATCAGCATTTGCGGCTAATAATAACAATAATAGCAAATGATAATAAATAACCTAGTGCTTCAAATATATTGAAAAATGTGAAGACACTGGGACAGTGACAAACTGAAATAGCCAAACTGTTGGGTGTCTTGAAATAGCTAGATCCCAATGTCAGTTTTTAACAAGTAAGTGTGTCAAAATTAACAGTTGGAAAAGTACTCATTGACAAAATATATTCATTATGAATTTAAATATTTTACTCTTTAGTTTGACTAAATAACTTGGTTCAACATCCTAGAAAGAAGAGAAATGTGCTTGTATCATAGGCTCCCCATTCTTGGACAGCTGCAAGTGTGAGGTGACTGGTTTGTAGATGGTTTTCCAGCCCAGACTTGGAACTCCAGCTGTTAAATGAAAGTGATGAGCCTCCCTACCTTCACACCTCCTTTAGATTCAGTGTTCTTCACATCAGAAGTCAATGGAAATAGCTACATCTGCTTCCTCCTACTGTACGAGTGGGAAGTTGTGAGATACAGAGACCTCCATGGCTCAGAGCCCCTCACTCGAATCTACTGAAGAAACAAGGTTTCCTTCCCCTTTCTGCACTTCAGGCTCTGTATGAGCAAAGGGAAGACTGTCTTTTCATTTTGTCACATAAAATTAGGATTTCTCCAGGGAGAGGAGGTGGCTGTGATTTTCTGAGGTCACTGCCTCTTGTTGATGTATCTTTCTAGGTCCTGCTGAGAGGGGAAGTGTGTGTGTGTACAACACATATATGCACATACACACATACACAGAGAACATTGTGTGAGGAATGTAATGACATTAAAGGAAGTGGAAATAAGGTGCTATTAGACTTCCCCTCTGAGCCCAGTGGGGTATGTCCAGTGGGGTGACCAGTGGGGTATTACAGTGCAGTTATCAGTGGGGTATATTCAATGGGGTGAGCAGTGAGGTATGTCCAGTGTGTTATGGCCAGTGGGGTATGTTCAATGGGGTGACCAGTGGGGTATGTCTAGTGCGGTATGTCCAGTGGGGTGACCAGTGGGGTATGTCCAGTGGGGTATGTTCAGTGAGGTATATCCATTGGGTAAATCCAGTGTGTTATGTCCAGTGGGGTATGTTCAATGGGGTGACAAGTGGGGTATGTCTAGTGTGGTATGTCCAGTGAGGTGACCAGTGGGGTATGTTCAGTGAGGTATGTCCATGGGATCTGTCCAGTGGGTTATGTTCAATGGGGTGACCAGTGGGGTATGTCCAGGGGTGTATTTTTCAGTGGGGTGATGAGTGGAGTGTCCAGTGGGGTATGTTATTCCCTGTGGTCAGCAAGGTGGCCTGAGGCATTTCCACTTCTGCATTTGTTGGCTTTGTACTCACGGTACAGTTCAGCTCTGCCCGTGGGCTGTGGTTGTTAGTGCAGTCTTGGTGTAATTTGATTAGACACACCTGTATGAAGGCACTTAGAGTAAATAAAAAGGGCTTTAATTTCCTCTAATTATTATAAAACTCTTCAGAGATAGGTATTCTGGATTTATGTTTTGTTCATAGCTGTTGCTTCCTTTAAAACAGAAAAATCATGTTTAATAACTTGAACATTTTTTTTTCTTGTTCCCGTCTTATGCTGTAGAATCTAGTTCAATCTGCATATACTTAAGAAATAAGAAGAAAGAGGCTGGGAGCAAAATGTGTTCTGGTCTTTACTTAAAACATCCTTTTTTCTTCCTCTTTGCAAACCCCGAAAGTCTTAAAAGCTGGAGTGGTTAGCTTGCACACTTCTTTCCTAAATGCAAAGCGAGATGTTAGTTTATGGACCAGAATGAGAAAACAAGAAGCACTGAGACTCTCACGGGACAGCTTGCCAGTAAAGTCTTCCAAACCCAAGAAGCTTTACATAAGTTGGAGGTACCCTGGAAAGGGACCAACAGCCTTTTCAGCTCTTTACCCATCACTAATTCTGGCTCCAGCTGGACTCCGGCTTGCTGATGAAAGGGGATGAAAACTGCGGGCCTCCAAGAGCATTCTGGATGGGATCTATTCAGCCTGCATTTGCTTGCCCTGCATTATGAGATCGCCATGACAACAGGCACATGTCTCAACGTGTTACATGGAGAGGGACTGTACTCTGTCAGGAGAATCTGATCACGTGCCACTTCCTTCCTGGATGTTGGACTGGGCTCCACCTTGAGTCGGTCTCCTCTCATTCCATATGTTAGGCATACAGAGAAATGTCTGAGGCTAGCATCCAAATTTCTGAAAGCATCATAGACCCCGCTGGAGACATGTGGGAATGGAATTTGCCCCAGCGGCAGTTGGCATGCATGGGGCCGATCAGAAATTGAGGCTGAGGCACTGTTCCTACTTTCACTTGGCTGCGTCATTTAGCTGGGTCTGAAGGCCTTGAGATGAAAGGGTGGCCTAGACACTGGCCAACATTATTCTGTTGCAAGAAGTGTGATTTGTGAAGGTGCTGGTACCCAATGAAACCCCAGAAATTTGTTCTCCCCTGAATTGTCTGTCCTTTAGTCATTTTACAAGCTTGAGAGTTATCAAACAAAACAAAAAACAAAACAAAACAAAAACCCACAAAAATAAAAAGTCATTGAATATTGGTCAAAAGAAAACAGTTTAATATTATCGTATGAGAAATCATTTTCTCCCTCATGCGCCCATCATCCATCGTATCCATACTCAGATTATCTATCATGTGAGATGTTTTAGTAAAAAAATTACTGATTCTTGTTTTTAGCCTACTTAGTTATTCATCCCTCAAAGAAGACATCTGATATGTTTGTGGATAATAAGGGCCTGATTTCCATATACATTTTTTTTGTAGGTGGCAACGCTATGCCAAAGACTGTCAAGAGTACGTGTCTTCTGTATGTCCCATAGAGGAGTCTCATTTTCATTTCTTTGTCTATCTCATTAATTTTCATGCATTGTAGCTATAATCATTGAGAATCTAAACATCAGCCATCCTTAAGACCCATGGATGCAGAATCATCTCACTGGTTATGTAATTTATATTTAGGCATTAAACTGGAAGAATTGAAAATTTCTCAAAGAGCTAAAAGAAAATATGACCCATCCATACTGTTCCTTGGTAGGCCCAAAGAGCTTACTATTTAACGACAGTGAAACTTGCTCAGTCTTTCATTGCTGCTCTAGTCACAATAACTAGGAAATGGAAAAAGCCTAACAGTCCTTACAATGATGAATGGATGAAAATGTGACTCATATACATTGTAGATTTCTATTCAGTTGCAAGCAAAATAAAATAATGAAATTTTCAGGTAAATGAGTGGAACTAGCAAATGTTAAACTAAGTGAAATGATCCACACTGAGAGAGACAAATGCCACATGTTGATCTTTACTTGTGGAACATGCTTCTGAAACTTTAGGTTTGAATATGTAACTTGCAGTAACCACAGAAGCCAGGAAAACGGAAAGGGGTCATGGGAAAGTAGTGAGTTAGGGCTCGAGAGAAGGGGGCAGTAGGACACAAGGGACAAACAGAGGATGAGAATTTAACTCAGAAGAGGAGAAGGAGGGTAATCTAGAGGGAGTAGAGGTGAGGAGACATAAAACAGCCCTAAGATGTTTGACAAAATCATAGGGAAACGTTTTACAAGATTAATACAGACACACATACACGTACACACACATGCACATATCACATGGGGGTGATCATGCTTCCCCAAAGAACCATCGACTTCTAACAAAAACCCCAGTCACAGGCATGGGACTCTCACTTCTAGTTGTCAATCAGAGATTTTAAGAGATCTCCCCAAACGGTATAGGCTATTACATAGGCTACTGCCATGGCCCTTGGTTGCCTCCCAGGACTTGAAGGCGTGATCTTATTCCTGAAGGCACGACACACTTCGGACACAAGACTTGGAGACACTGAGCTGAATGTAGCCTAGGAAACGCCCTGAGGACTTGCTTTCCTTTACTCAAAGGCGCCATGTGAGCCACAAAGGCACAAAGGCAATCAATAGTTATACCCATCTGTAAAGTCTATGAACCATCACAATGGCTGCTTGGTATGGCATCCCCAATATTCTACTTTACCTTGAGGCTCACCAGCATCTATCTAATTGAGTTTAATAGGAGAGAATTAACTTGAGAGGATGGAATTGATACCTCCTAGCACAATACACTTAGAAAATCTGTCAGTGTCTGGAAAGATGTTAAATCCTAGAGGAGCACTTACTATTGCCATTTTCCCAAGTCAATATTGTTTGTATCTGTATTCTAATACTTATCATTATACCCACATATAGCTGTAGTTCTTGTAAGCAATCGGAGAAGTGCTTTTTTATCTTTTTGCAGTAGATGGAGGTTGTTACAGATATCCACTAAAATGTGGAAGATAAGTATATGGGCCCCTCTTAGAAAACTGGGGTAGAAAGATTGTTAGAGTCTGAGATAGTATTCTAGATATGAATTGCTCATGCAATTTCAACAATATTGTTGCCTAAACAAGACCTGCATATTGATAACAGCAGTGTTCTGGTATAACTCTGAATTGCCTGCTTATCTTGTGAGATCTGACAATATGGGGTCTACATGTTTAAAACTGAGAGGATCCTTGATTCTCTATAGGAAGGGGCTCTCATATGCAAAGTTGTGTGGCATTTGGTTTCAGTGAGGTCAGCTGGAAGCCAGGATGTATGTGACTGGCTGGGTCTCTGTTAATTTAGAAAAATCAACCGTCTAATCAGCCTTCTAAAGTCAAATTTCAGAGGGCTCGTTTGTAATGGTAGGCAGACAGGCCCTGCAGAGACGGCAGACAGAGGAGCAGAATGACTTCGCATGGGAAGAACAGGCATACAACACGTGAGTTCTGGAGAGTGAGTAGGATTTTGCTAGACACAGAAGGAGGGGAGGGGCTTTTCATTTAAGAGTTATCAAGGAAACCAGATACCTATAATTATTTCATTATGAAGAAAACTTAGGATGTGTGGGAGATGAGTAGGGACCAAGAAACAGATCCTAAGCTGTCAGTAGACATCTACTGAAAGTTAATTTTAACTGATTTGTAATTATGAAAGGAATGTGCATTTACAGCCTGCTCAAAAGATCTAAGACATTAACAACGTCTTTATTATATCCATTTCCTATTCTTCTTCCCTATTTGTTAACTGAGAGCAGCATGTCCCAACCTCAGCAGTTTTGACCAGATATTTCTCTGCAGAGGTGTCTCCCCAGTGCCTAGTACCATCCTTGCCTTCCACACATTGAATACCTCATCATATGGTGCCTTCACAACTATCTCCATATATTAACTAATGTCCCCTGGCAGCAAAATTGACCCAAGTTGAGAACCCCCAAACTGACAGAAAGCAGGACTATGCATTTCCTATGTAACCTAGTGGGCCTGTTTGTATATTTACCCTTAGATGAATTTATCATGAGAACACTTTTTTCACATGTGGGCTATTATATGCATATTTAAACTTAACTGTTTTGTATGCCTATGTCCTTTGAGATATTGAAACACACCATAGAACTAGAAATTCTCAAATTTGCTTTCTTTTGGAAATGCGCATAGCACTCAGTGGTCGGATTACGTCACAGTTGTATTGATGTGTGTTTTTGGACACTATGCTTATCCTTAACTCTCACTCCCTCTTTCTTTTCCTTCCTCATTTACTCCCTTCACCTATTCTTTTCCCTCCCTTCCTTCTTCCCTTCCTTTCTTCCTCTGTTCATTTCCCTATCCATCCCTCACCTTTCATATTTCAAGCAGTTTTTCAATAATTATAACATCAATTTTGTGCTATGCAGAGAATTTGGCACTGAACCATGAGGCAGTCTTTGCAATTCATTCCCTAGTTGGCTAAACCATTAACTGAGTTCTTTGTCTTAGAGAAATGCTTCTTTTCCATTGAAAACAATTCTAAAAGGGAAGCGGGAAGGGAAGGGGCAAGGAAGAGAGGGTGGAGGACAGAGCCAGCATGAAGAAGACAAGGAGAAATTTACCAGCCACCCCACTGACGAAGCTATAGCTGAGCATTAGTTCAGATGGAACCTTAAATAACAAAATAGGGAATTTCAGATGTCAAAGGACACCAGGAGTGATGGAGAAGGATGAAACTTCCCAGTTTGTTCCCAAGGCATCTCAAGACTTTGACACTCTATTCTGATTTGACATAAAGCCAAAACTAACTGCTTCCAGTATTCCTCCTGCCAAATAACCCTGTCTCTTTAATGTGTGCTTAAGCTGAGGGTATGAGATACGTTTTATGCTCTGAAAAGTAAATCATCTCCTTTCAGCAGGCTAGACTCTTCCCAGGGAAAATAAATTAGCAAACTTCCTCCCTTTTGCTTCTGTGTATTAGTGGGTATTCAGTAACTGACAACCTTTTCCAGCAGATGCCCACAAGGACGAGGGTCATGGCTTTGGGGGTTAATCAACTGAGAGAAGCTGAATCTGAAGGTTCTTTTTTTTTTTTTTTTTTTTTTTTTTTTTTTTTTTTTTTTTTTTTTTTTTTTTTTTTTTTTGCTGAACAGGAGATATTTCCCAACAGCATCTCCTGAACAGGCGTCAAGACCTGCTTGTCCTATGTCAACATTTTAACTTTTGTTTCTCTATCCCCTTGGTGTTCCAAGTTTCCTGCCTTAGGTGTGCCACCAATCTGACATGCATGGTCCCTGGGAAAAGCCTGTGACACCTTGAGAGCAAACAGCTTCTAAGGTTGCTCATGTTTCTGAGTCTGTACAGTACTGCTCTCCGTCTATCAAAGTAAGTCACAAAGCCAGCTCATACTTGAAAAGGCAAGAAATAACTGGAGGAGATACAAAGCCAGATTGCAGAGAAACTTAGGTACAGGAAGCACATTGTTCCAACTGTTTTAAGAAGCAATACACCTAGAGCAAATGTAATACATTTCAAGTGTGTGTGACCCATGACCAGCAATTTCAGTTTTCACTGTCTGAAGTAAACTACATAAATGAGTGTGAAGAAGCATTTGATAAGATATCTATTGCAAACAAAACGACTGTGGAAACAAATCAGCAAACTTAATGCCTTAATAATACAGATGTAGGTATACTGTAGATATTCATGCTACAGATTACCATGCTACACTTTAAAAAAATATACTTTTACTATGCACCATCATGTTTAGATCCTTTATGATGAAACAAGCAAATTTCAACTCAGTACATCTGTGAAGAATAAAAGTGTAGGTGTATGTATTTTATTGCTAAACATATCTATAGGAAAATGTATAGATCCAGGTCCATAAGCTTCTATAGTAAGTGTATAACCCTGGTTAACATTAGGCTAGTGGTTCTCAGGTGGGAGTGATTTTACCACCAGATGACACTCTGCAATGTCAGGGAAGACTTTTTGTTGTTGCTGTCACAACCCCAGGAAGGTGGGGCACTGCTGCTGAGAGAGATGCACTGAGGTTGGGCATATGATTAAATATCTCATGGGGTAGGGAGCAGCAAGGTACCACTAAGAACTGTAGCCTAATTATGAATTGTGCCAATGTTGAGAAGGCCTCTTTTTATTTATGTGATGTTCTGAAATCCCAACATATAGAGTATACATTGCATAATCTTACTTGCATATCTAACAAGCAATTTTCATTTGACCTGCATAAAACAGATGCTTTAGGAGTATACACTCAAGTTTGACCCTCCCTCACACACCACTCTTCTGCCTGTCAGAACTGGGCAACTGTCATAAAAAGTCATTTGACTCACTCCCTATCCACTCCAGGAGCAAACCTGTCTGCTCCACCTTTAAACCATGACCTGGACTATTTATACCTTTGTCACCTTCGCATTGTCTCTAAACAACAGGAAGAGGGTAAGGATGGTGAAAGAGGCTGAAACCACAGGGCCACGAAACTGGGCCGTGGAAAGAATGAAGAGGGCTTAGGGAAATGTAGCAGGAACAGTGTGTGGAAACCCCCCTCCATTTTGTTAGCAGAAGAAAATGTAAAATTCAAGGAATGAACAGCTTTCCTTGGGAAGGCAGCCAACTGATTTTTCAGAGAGCTGATCCAAGCTGTTTTTGCATGTGGTAATCAGTCATCGTGAGCTGGATTTGGTCAGAGGGTACAGTAGCTCATTGTCATGGTGGCTGGATGGTCCATAGTTTACTATGGCAACATGGGGACTGCCTGGTGCTCTTGGGAAGGGAGGGTAGAGTTAGACCAAGGGACACATTCAGGTCGGATTGGGGTTTTTGTTCTTAGTCATGTGTGGAATGAATGAAGTGAAAGTCTGGTGAAATTTGATGGTCCAGGTTTTATTTTATGTGAATTCTACATGCTTGGTAGAGTTCAGAAGTGGGTATCGCCAAGAGAAGACTTAGAAGACAATAGGAGAGAATAAGGATGTAGCTCCCTGCCTCGGCATCACTTACCATCACACTACTGCCTCAAGAGTTAAGAAGGTGGCCAAAGTCACAATTAGCATCTTTATATGAGATCAACCTCTCTATCATCACATTGCTTAACTTCTAGAACCCCAGCACATCAATCAACTCTGTGTTACCACCCACAGGCACCAAGAGAGAATTCTTTCTTTCTTTTTCTTTCTTTCTTTCTTTCTTTCTTTCTTTCTTTCTTTCTTTCTTTCTTTCTTTCTTTCTTTCTTCCTTCCTTTCTTTCTTTCTTTCTTTCTTTCTTTCTTTCTTTCTTTCTTTCTTCTTTCTTTCCTTCCTTCCTTCCTTCCTTTCTCTCTCTCTTTCTTTCTTTCTATCTTCCTTCCTTCCTTACTTCCTTCTTTCCTTCCTTCCTTTCTCTTTTAATCTCTTTCTTTCTTTCTTTTTAGTTTTTCTAGACAGGGTTTCTCTGCAGCTTTGGGACCTATCCTGGAACTAGCTATTGTAGACAAGGTTGACCTCGAACTCACAGAGATCCACCTGCCTCTGCCTCCTGAGTGCTGGGATATCCACCACTGCCTGGCTAAGAGATTATTTCTTTATCCATTTCAGGGAAAATAAAACTCCCCACATGTTTGTGGCCCCTGGCTTGCCTTCATTTCTTTTCTCTATTATACTCTTAGCTTCTCACTCAATAGCATAGCTTCATTAGAGCAGTGATCTTATTTCTGTTAAGAACTCTATAACTAACTCTTACATTTGTGCCTGACTCATTGGAAGTCTCACTACCCATAACTGCTGAATGGTCAAATGAAATTTGATGGTTTGATGAAATGAAATAAGCCATTCATTTAATATAATGCAAAATATGCAATAACCTTTCAATAAAAAGTAGTTACATCCATAGCATGGATATTCCTAAGCAGACTGGAGATTTTCCACCCTCACACAAATCACTCACCACATGTATTTTAAGTTTTACCTTCACATGTCCTGTTGAGTTCACGGCACGAAGTTCTTCATTTTGAAGTATGTAATTAGTGGCTTTTGGCTTTTTTACCAAAAGTTGTGCAAGCATTACTATGGCATATTTTCAGAACACCCAGAAATTTTGTGCCTATTAGCAATCATTTTTATGGTCCTGACTATAAACATTGCACTCTATAGATTTACTTATACTGGATATTTATTTGTTTTTGGATGTGTATATTGTACATGTGTAAGTGTACTTGTGAGTGGGTATGTGTATATGTCTATATGTGAATGTGCTGAATCTAGAGGGGACATGCTAGACGTGGTGTCCTGCTGTATCATGCTTTTCCTTATTCCACTGAGACCTGCCCCCACCCCATGCTCATTGTTTTGCAGTGAAGCTGCCTGACCAGCAAGCCCCAGCGATATGATCTACACTCTGCATGAATTACACGCACGTGTGGCCCTAACCTGCATGAATCACACGCACGTGTGGCCCTAACCTGCATGAATCACACGCACATGTGGCCCTAACCCGTCTTCATGTGGGTGTTGTCAGTGTGAGCTCAGGCCCCACGCTTGAGTAGCAGGCACTCTTACATACTGAGACATTTCCCTAGGCCCTCTACTAGATGTTTTAAACAAATAAGTAATAAAATATGTGCCCTTTTATATCTGATTTATTTTATTTGTTATTATCATTCATTTATATTACAGAATGTATCAGTAAATCAGCCCTTTTAATAGTGGAAAATTATTACAGCTATATAAAAATACATGTCTATAAAAAAGTTCTCAAATACATGTTCATGTATTGATCTTCACATATCTCCTTACTCGTAATAACTGAAGGTGAAATGACCCAGTGGTTACCAATTAATGAATAGACTGTTTATTGAAGTCTGAGTTCCTTGATGATAAGAGTTATGTCTTTTAAAAAATACCATGCATTATTGTTGTGTGGATGCGTTTGTGTGAAAGCATGCCTGCCACAGTGCATATGTGGCTATCAGAAGACAATTTTGTGGGTTCCTGAGATCTAACGTAGCTTATTAAGATTGTGTAGCAAAGTGACTTTACCTTCTGAGCCATCTTAATGGCTGGGACAACATATTATTTAAAATATATTTGTACATAATGAACTTAGTTTATTGCTTTTTCAATGAATGAATGAATGACCATTTCTACTATAAGATGTATTTTTTAAAGCAAAATCTCAATCATTTGATTTTGCCAATAAGGACTTGGGACTTGGGAGCCAGATGCTGGGGGGAAGCTTGCTATCTCAGAGAGGTAGAGAAAGCACCCAGCTTATCTTTTGCCTCCACTAAACTCAGAAACCTCTTCTCCCTCCTATTGTTTCAAACAAATCTCCTCAAACTCAATGTCCTCCCCTCTACTTCCTATGTGTAGCACAAATAACAAAAACCCAGAGACAGATTTGGGCTCAACCTGAAAACCAGAAAAGCAAAGCAGCCAGCCACCTGAGCAGTCTTCCCTCTGCCAAGGCTGGGTGACTGCAGACTAAGCAGACAGCCCCTCTTTCCTCTCATTTTATATTCCCATGTGCTAAGATTAAGGGTGTATGACTCCATAGTATTGGGATCAAACGTGTGAGCCACCACTACCTGGATTTATTTCTGCATTGATCTTGTATAGCCCAGGGTGGCCTTTAACTCACAGACATCCGTCCAACTCTGTCTCCCAAATCCTGGGATTAAAGGTGTGTGTCACCATTATTGACAACTGGTTGCTTGCTCTGTCTCTTGATGCAAGGTTGACTTTATTTAATCCTGTTTACAATATTAAAGCAAAAATATCTTGGATTAAAAGTGTGTGCTAGGTCTGAGCCACACCACAACTAGAAACAGTTTTTTTTTCCAACAAATAATGCAATTTTGGGGTTTACAGTCTGATCAATATCCTGCAACAGATGCAACATGCAAGATGATTACAGCATGTTGTTATGATAGAAACAATGCTATCAAGGATGGTGGAAATTTCTGCTTGATTGAACTTGGTTAGGCTTCTAACTTTTTTTCTAGACTTCAGTTCCCTTATTAACAAGTGCATCTGACAGTGATAGTTAAAATGAGACTGGGATGTGACTATGCATAGCTTATCTCATGTGCAACTTAGTTCACTGCAACTGTCCTTGCCAGACCCACCATTCACAGCCTCACAGCAGGTAATAGTAGGCAATTAAGCAATTAAGTTTTGGACCAGCAACTGAGAGTGAAGTGTCAACTGCTTAAGGATTTTATCAAGTGAATTTCTAGTCCTTTAGGATCTAAACGTACATTTGTTTCCTTGTATAGTATTAAATTAGTTATATAGCATAAGTCTCCAAGGAAAGATTGAGGTTGAGGCTCATGTGCTTTAGGATCATAATGCTTACTCCCGTTTCCTTACTGTCAATAAAAGTCACTAAATTACCAGTTTGCAAAGGCAACACGGTGTCTTTATTGTTGTGAATTCAGTGGGAAGCATAGTGGTGTCCCGTAAATGTATTGAAGATGGCTAAATAAAGAAATCATATTTGAAATAAAGGAACCTGTATGCTCTAAGAACGTTAGAACCCAATGCTACTTACACCTCACATCCAACACCAGTATCGGTTACAAGAGTGGGGGCCACTTAAGGAATTTGTGTCCTGGGAACTAATTTGCTTCCTAGCTCAACATTTTGAAGAGAGATAAAATCACATACAGACTGATCCTCCCTTACTAAAAGACTACTCAGTGGACCATTTTCTTAGGCTCTGTGTGACCAGCTTGATTTAGGAGAAAGTGCAGTCACTAAAAGTCAAATATTTAACCCACAGCAATTTAGACTGAGGAACAAAAGCAGGTCATTTGTGGTGGGGACAGAGACAGTCATTTTAGGCAATATTTCTCAACTAAAAAATAAAATAAATAAATAGCCAGTCTTTGTGGCTGAGCCCTGGAGAAAGCAACCTCAGAACCACATAGCTTATGGGAACACAGAGACTAATTTCATCTGTGAAATGATAGGCCTGCAGGAGAAAATAATCACCCTCTTCTTTCCCAGATCTCACCATTCTGTGGCTTTTTCAAGAAATCCCACTGAGGGAGATGTGGAAAGGCAAGGCACGTAGGGTCCAGGAGAGCCACGGGATGTCCAGGAGAGCCACGGGATATCCAGGAGAGCCACGGGATGTCCAGGAGAGCCACGGGATGTCCAGGAGAGCCACGGGATGTCCAGGAGAGCCACAGGAGGTCCAGGAGAGCAACGGGAGGTCCAGGAGAGCCACGCGATGTCCAGGAGAGCCACGGGATGTCCAGGAGAGCCACGGGATGTCTAGGCACTGCCCTTGCATGTCTGCTGTAAGACTCTGAATTGTTTTTACAGTTGCACGGTGCCAGGTTCCCTCTCCTTACCAGGAAGAGCCCTCCTCTGCTCACGGTTGACCATCTCTGTCGCATGTAGATGAGGCTGCCCAGGAAGTGGGCTGCGTATGTTCTCTACCATGCTCACACTTGTGGTGTTACTGAGCTCAGCTTTGAACATGTGCTAGCGACATGGTATGCATTAGTGCTGTTAACACAGTATTCTCACCTCCTCGCTCTCCTCATTCCCCTAACATGCCCTGTCATGCTCTGCTCTCTCTATTCCAATAAAAATTCCCTTGGCCACAACACTAAAGATGCTTTGCTCCCAAATCACTGCCACCACTGCCGCTGCCGATGCCACTGTCGACAGAGTCATCATCATCGTGAAAAACATGCACACCACCTAAAAATCCAAAATAAAGATGAACTGCTGAGTCCTGCCTTGGATGTTGTAGAAGCCACAGAGGGTTCTCTAATGCCATGCTGTGAGTCTTATTCTTGAGGTCCCTACTTCCATTAACAAAGCTTATCTACTTTCTTGGTCACAGGACTTTAGTCCATTTACTATGTTTAAGGCACCACCGTATTTTTATTCTTTCTATTTGGAAGTACAAACCTTTCTTCTCCAACTAGAACCTTCCTATGCATTTTTGTAATGAACAATTTTCTGTTTTACTCTCCTAGCTCATTGCTTTCTGTTTGCCATCTACTCTAGAGCACCCTCTTTCTTTTGGTGAATCTCTTCACCCTTTACTATGGTCTATGGTGTCTTGCAGGATCTCACAGCCAACTGTAATTTCTAATCCTGAACAAAACATGTAGATTTATTCATGCCCATATGCTACTGGGTCCAGGTCTCAGACCGGTTTTCGACTACGGGCACATTCTGAAGCTGACTGCATTTTACTTTTTCTGAGTCTTCTTCATGAGATTCTGGGGTTAGTCATTTAGTCCCAGTAGGTGTTTTCTGTAGAACCATCTAACATTAAATTCTGATTGTTTCTCGCAACTGAAAAACGTCCATAGTAAGATGATGGGTGCACATCTGAGACTCAAATAAGGGTGCACTTTCTTCATGGTTTTCAGGCTTCCTCTTCTGTCTTTTTTGTTGTTGTTGTTTTTGTTTTTGTTTTTCGAGACAGGGTTTCTCTGTAGCTTTGGAGCCTGTCCTGGAACTAGCTGTTGTAGACCAGGCTGGTCTCGAACTCACAAAGATCCACCTGCCTCTGCCTTCCAAGTGCTGGGATTAAAGGCATGTGCCACCACCACCCAGCTTTTTTTTTAAAGATATCTCAAAGGTTAATTAATTTATTTGGGTGTGGCACCATATATGTCACAGTAAATTTTGTGTATCAAGAAGGTTGTGACAAGAGGAAGACTTTAGTGAGAATAAGTGAGATACTCATATAGGCTGCTGGATACGTGACTTTAGAGACTGGAGGCTGGAGTTAGCTCCAGATTCTTGGTGGAAGTGCCAGCTCCTATCTGAATTGTTTTCATCTCAAAGAACATTAAAGTTTGGTACATAAATCCACGATACTGAAGGTGCGTCCTGAGGCTTGTAAAGTCCTGGAGACAGTAGTTATCTCAGACAGGCAAGCACGAGGTCTCCTCCATTTCTCAGCTCCAGTTTTGCCTGGGTCTGACAAGAAAGATTTTGTCTCGTCATCCGCAAGTTTTACAACCATGTCACTTTTGCTTTCCACAGGCAAGTAGGTATGGGGTGTTCTTGCTGTCCTGGTCTGTAAATTGTTTCCTCTGCTGTCAATGTGAATTTAGACCCTTCTTTTTACCTCACATGTGTTTGTGGGTTGTTCCTATTGACTCAGTCTGACTTTTTTCTTTTAATTGTTTTTATTGAGCTATATATTTTTCTCCACTCCCATCCCTTCCTCTCCCATCCCTTTCTACCCTCTCCAAAGGTATTCATGTTCCCAATTTACTCAGGAGATTTTGTTTTTTTCTACTTCCCATGTGGATTAGATACATGTATGCCTCTCTTAGGGTCCTCATTGTTGTCTACGTTCTTTGGGTTTGTGAATTGTAGGCTGGTTTTCTTTGTTTTATGTCTAAACACCATTTATGAGTGAGTACATATTATATTTGTCTTCAAGGTCTGGGTTACCTCACTCAATATGTTGTTTTCTAGATTCATCCATTTCCCTTCAAATTTCAAGATGTCATTATTTTTCTCCACTGTGTAGTACTTCATTGTATAAAATGTACCACATCTTTTTCATCTATTCTTCAGTTGAGGAGCATTTAGGTTATTTTCAGGTCCTGGCTATGATAAATAATGCTGCTAGAAAATAGTTGAACACATGTCTTTGTGGCATGATTGAGAATCCTTTGAGTATATACCCAAAAGTGGTATTGCTGGGTCTTGAGGAAGGTTGTTTTCTAATTTTCTGAGAAATCACCATACAGATATCCAAAGTGGCTGTACGTGTTAGCACTCCCACCAGCAATTGAGGAGTGTTCCCTTTACCCCACATTCTCTCCAGCATAAGTTGTCATCAGTGTTTATGATTCTGGCCATTCTTACAAGTGTAAGATGGAATCTCAGAGTTGTTTTGATTTGCATTTCTCTGATAGATAAGGTTGTTGAGTATTTCCTTAAGTGTCTTTCATCCATTTTTAGATTCTTCTGTTGAGAGTTCTCTTTTTAGGTCTGTACCCCATTTTTATTGGATTATTTGTTCTTTGCAGGACCGATTTCTTGAGTTCTTTGTATATTTTGGAGATCGGCCCTTTGTTCAATGTTGGGTTGGTGAAGATATTTTCCCATTCTGTAGGCTGCCATTTTGTCTTGTTGATCATGTCCTTTGCTTTACAGAAGCTTCTAAGTTTCAGGAGGTCCCATTTATTAATTATTATTCTCAGTGTCTGTGCTACTGGGGTTTTATTTAGAAAGTGGTCTCCTGTGCCAATGCATTCAGGTATATTTCCCACTTTCTCTTCTATGAGGTTCAGTGTGGTTGGTTTTATGTTGAGGTCTTTGATCCATTTGGACTTGAGTTTTGTGGATGGCAATAGATATGAATCTATTTTCATTCTTCTACATGATGATATCCAGTTACGCCAGCACCATTTGTTGAATATGCTTTCTTTTTTCCATTTAATATTTTTTACTTCTTTGTCAAAAATCAGGTGTTTTTTGGTGTGTGGATTAATATCCAGGTCTTTGATTTGGTTCCATTGGTCCTCCTGTCTGTTTTTATGCCAATACAGGCTATTTTCAATATAATAGCTTTGTAGTAGAGTTTGAAGTCAGGGATTATGATACCTCCAGAAGTTTCTTTATTATACAGGATTGTTTTGGCTATACTGGGTTTTTTGCTTTTCTATATGAAGTTGAGATCTGTGAAGAATTTTTGCTGGGATTTTGATAGACATTGCATTGAATCTGCAGATTGCTTTTGGTAAGATTGCCATTTATACTCTGTTAATTCTACCTACCCAATAGCATGGAGATCTTACTGTTTTCTGGAGTCTTCTTCAATTTCTTTCTTTAAAGATTTAATGTTCTTGTCATACAATTCTTCCAACTGTTTGTTTAGAATTATGCCAAGATATTTTATGTTGTTTTCATCTATTGTGAAGGGTGATATCTCTCTAATTTCTTTTTCAGCCCATTTATCATCTGTGTAAAGGAGGACTACTAATTTTTAATTTTGTTAATCTTGTATCCTGCTACATTACTGAAAGTGTTTATGAGTTGCAGAAGTTCCTTGGTAGAATTTTTGAATTCGCTTATGTAAACTATCATATCATCAGCAAATAGTAAGAGTTTGACTTCTTCTTTTCCGATTTGTATCCCCTTGATATCCTTTTGTTGTGTTATTGCTCTAGCTTGAACCTCAAGTACTATATCAAATAGATATGGAGAAGGTGGACAACATTGCCTTGCTCCTGATTTCAGTGGGATTGCTTTAAGTTTCTCTCCATTTAGTTTGATGTTGGCTGTTGGCTTGATGTATATTGCTTTTATTATGTTTAGGTATGTTCCTTGTATCCCTGCTCTCTCCAAGACCTTTATCATGAATGGATGTTGTACTTTGTCTAAGGCCTTTTCAGCATTTAATGAGATGATCATGTGTTTTTTATTTTTTCAGTTGGCTTATATGGTGGAATCTGTTGACAGATTTTCATATGTCAAACCATCGCTTCATCTCTGGGATGAATCGAAATAGATCATGGTGGATGGTTTTTCTGATGTGTTCTTGCATTCAGTTTGTCAGTATTTTATTTAGTATTTTTTCATCCATGTTCATGAGTGAGATTGATCTGGAATTCTCTTTCTTTGTGTGGTTTGTGTATCAGGGTAATTGTAGCCTCATAAAAAGAGTTTGACAATGCTCCTTCTGTTTCTATTGTGTGGAACAATTTGAGGAGTATTGGTTTTAGTTCTTCTTTGAAAATCTTGTATAATTCTGTTCTGAAACCATCTGATCATCAGCTTTTTTTTTTGGTTGGGAGACTTTTGATGACTGTTTCTATTTCTTTAGCAGTTATAGTTCTATTTAATTACTTAACTGGTCTTGATTTAATTTTGGTAAGTGATATTGTCTGCAAAATTGTCCATTTCCTTTAAGTTTTCCAATTTTGTGGAGCACAGTTTTTTGAAATATGACCTGATGATTCTCTGGATTTCCTTTATGTCTGCTGTTGTGTCCCCCTTTTCATTTCTGATTTTGTTAATTTGGATATTCTCTCTCTGCTTTTTGGTTAGTTTGGATAAAGGTTTGTCTATTTTGTTGATTTTCTCAAAGAACCAACTCTTTGTCTCATTGATTCTTTATATTGTTTTCTTTGTTCTAGTTTGTTGATTTCATCTCTCAATTTGGTTATTTCCTGCCTTATAGTCCTCCTGGGTGAGTTTGCTTCTTTTTGTTCTAGGATTTTCAGGTGTTATATTAACTCAATAGTGTGGGATTTTTCCAGCTTCTTATTGTAGGCATTTAGTACTATGGAGAGTTCATAGTACTCTTAACAGTGCTTTCATTGTGTCCCATAATGTTAGGTATGTTGTGTGGTCATTTTCTCTGAATTTTAGGAAGTCTTTAGTTTCTTCATTTATTTCTTCCTTGGCCCATTGATGTTTCAGGTGAGCATTTAATTTCCATATATCTTATTGGTTCACCATTATTAAAATTAGAAATCAACAGCAACACTAATTACAGAGGGCCCACAAACACATGAAAATTAAACAATGGGGTTATTCCAATTTTTTGTATCTCTTGAGGTTTGCCTTGTTACCTAGTATGTAGTCAGTTTTTGATAAGGTTCCATGAGGTACTGAGAAGAATGTATATTCTTTTATGTTTGGATGGAATGTTCTATAGATGTCTGTTAGGTCCATTAGTGTAATAATATGTTAGTTCCCTTATTTCTCTGTTAAGTTTCTGTGTGACTGACCTGTCCAGTGGTGAGAGTGGGGTGTTGAAGTCTCCCACTATTAGTGTGTGGGGTTTAATGTGTGATTTAAGCTTGAGTAGCATTTCTTTTACATATGAGGGTGCCCTTGTATTTGGGGCATAGATGTTCAGTATTAAGATTGCCTCTTGATGGATTTCTCCTGTGACTAACATGAAATGTCCTTTTTTTATTTTGCTTTTTTGATTGATTTTAGTTTGAAGTCTATTTTGTTAGATATTAGGATAGCTGCACCACCTTGTTTCTTATGTCCATTTGATTGGAAAATTTTTTCCCAACCCTTTACTCTGAGGCAATGTCTGTCCTTGAAGTTGAGGTGTGTTTCTTGTATTCAGCAGAAGGATGAATTCTGTTTTCATATCCAATCTGTTAGCCTGTGTATTTTTATAGATGAGTTGAGTCCATTTATAATAAGAGATATTAATGACCAGTGATTTTTAGTTTCTGTTAATTTAGTTTTCATTGTTGGTGATGTTATTGTGTGTTTTCTCCTTCTTTGGTATTTTCTGCTGTGAGATAATCTATTATCTGTGCTTTTGCAGATGTAGCTAACTTCCTTAGCTTGGAATTTTTCTTCTAGTACTTTGTGTAGGGCTGGGTTTTTGGCTAGGTACTGGTGAAATCTAGTTCTGTCATGGAATATCTTGTTTTGTCCTTCTATGGTGACTTACAGTTTTCCTGGCTGTAGTAGTCTCGGCAACCATGGTCTCTTAATGTCTGCATAACGCTTGACCATGACCTTCTGGCTTTCATTGTTTCCATTGAGAAGTCAGGTGTAATTCTGTTAGGTCTGCCTTTCTATGTTACTTGGCCCTTTTTGCAGCTCTTAATAAATCTTTCTTTTGATTATTATATGGTAGGGGGACTCATTTTTGGTCCAGTCTGTTTGGTGTTCTGTAAGCTTCTTGTCTCTTCATATGCATATCTTTCTTTAGGTTGGGAAAGTTTTCTTCTATGATTTTGTTAAATAAATTTTCTGTGCTTTGGAGTTGGACTTCTCCTATACCTATTATTCTTAGGCTTGGTGTTTTCATGATGTCCCATATTTCCTGGATATTTTGTGTTAAATTTTTGTTACATTTAATGTTTTCTTTGGCCGATGAGTCTATTTCCTCTATTGTATCTTTAGTGCTTGAGTAATTTTGTAATTTGCTGTTTATTTTTTCATTTGTGGTTTCTGATTGCTTTCTCATAATTTCTGTTTCTATAATTTTCTCAGTTTGTGTTTTCTTTATTGTCTCTATTGCAGTTTCAAGTCTTAAATAGTTTTTTTCATCTGCTTAGTTGCTTTTCCTTGGTTTTCTTTGAGGGATCTGTTGATTTCTTCCAATTTTTTGTTTGTCTTTTCCTCTATTTCTTTAAGAGAATTTTTCATTTTCTCTCTAAGGTCCTCAAACATTCTCCTAAAGTATTTTTAGGACATTTTCTTCTGCTTCATCTGTATTTGGTTGTTTAAGTCTTGCTGTTGTAGGGCTACTAGATTTTGTTGGTGTCGTGTGGCTGTTTGTGATGTTGAATGTGCTCTTACCCTGTCTACCCATCTTTTCCTCTGAGTATTGTAGTTGCGGCTGTGTCTCTGGTGATCAATCTTCCAGGTGCCAGTGGATCCAAGGCTCAGATGGCTTCTCCTCATGGTGCTGTCAGGGCCATCGTTCCAGTCACCTGGAGGTCACTTAGTGTTCCTGGAGGTTGCTTGGCACTCCTGGGTGTCACTCCGCAATCCTTGAGGTCATTCATGTCTGTTCCTATGGAGGCCACTTGCTTGGGGCTGCTCCCACTAAAGTTGCTGCCTCGGGCCTGCTCCAGTAGAGGTGGCTGGCTCAAGCCTACTCTGGTGAAGATTGCTGGATAGGCCTTGCTCCCATTGATGTCCCTGACTTGTGCCTGGTTCCAAAGAGGTCTCTGGCTCAGGCCTGCTTTTTCTGTGGTCACTCCCTCATACCTGCTCCTGTGGAGGTCTTTGCCTTGGGTCTGCTCCAGTGGAGGCTGCTGCCTTGGGCCTACTCTGGGAGAGGCTACTGCCTCAGGCCTTTTTCTGCAGATATCCTTGACTTGGGCCTGCCCCATCAGTGGTCACTGCCTTGGCCTTGCTCTAGCGGAGGTCACTGGTTTAGGCCTGTTCCCACGTGCTCCCACGGAGGTCCCTGACTCCTTCTCTTTTGTCTTTTATAGTTCTCTACTTGACCTATTAGATTCTCCTCATATTGCGTTATAATTGATTTTTTCTCTATGTGAGTCTCCTTGGGAGAAAGATACAATAACTCACTAATGTCCTATCCCCAGACCTTCAGCATGTCCTTGTTTGGCATATGGTTAGGGTCCAAATCAAGCTTGTTTGTAGTCAGTAAACTTGTGTACATGTAGGGTCCGTATATTTTTCTGTTATCAACAGACAGGGTAGCTTAATCAAAGTGTTTCCTTTTTTCTAGAATGTAAATTTTTATTTCTATATAATTTTATTTCTTTCACTCTTCAAAGTCTTCATTATTCACTGTATATGGACTGTGTTACATAAGGACATTTCCGTACAAGTACATATTGTACACTGAACACACTCCTACCTTCCCTCCCCTTCTCTCTCTCAACTCCTGCCCTCCTTGTACCATAGCCACTTTCACTCCTACTCCCATATCCAAACATGATGCTAGGTATCTATATAAAATCTCAGAACCATTAATAAGAAAAAAATATAATATTGTCTTTTAGACTTAATCTGCTTAACACAGTTATATCTGCTTACATTTGTTTTCCTGTTATTATATATTTTGTTCCTTATGGCTCAAAAATCCATTATATTCACAGGGTAGATCTCTTTATCCATTCCTCTGCTGTTGGACACTTAGGTTCGTTCTACACCTTAGCTGCTATGAACAGAACAGCAGAAGCCATTACTGTACAAGTGTCATTGACATGTTTGATTTGGAACACTTTGGATCAAAGTCTAGGAATGTTATATCTAGTTCACATTTCTCTCCATATATGCTTTGTGAAAGATTTAACAAAGCTGCATTTAGGATATAAATGTTTTCTATACCTATTAGGTCCTAGTTGAGAAAATGGAAGACATAATCAAGAATTCCACATTGAGAAGAAACAGTATATGGAATTGACTTTGTATGTGTTAGAAGGCTGACTTGGTTTTTGATACTGAGGTATTTATAAACATAAGTAACTTCAGGAAATCAGCGAACACAACAATAGACTGTCTAGGGAAAGCTTAGGAAGTAGATATTCCGTGGCTGGTTTTCATGTTTCATGAATCTTATTGATAGGGCTTGCACACCTTGGGGGGGGGTCTTAGTACTTGTTACTAAGTGTTAGTACTTAAATTTCAATGGGGAGACACTCTTGTCTGTGACCAGAACTCTGAGAATATAAGTTGAATACTTGAGTTACACCTGGAAGATCATCCTGTGCTGGTCTCCAATAAAAATTCCACAGTGGGAGCTGGGAGTCCTGGTAGGAGCCAGCAGATGCAACCACTGCTGTCTTTTTCTTCCTGGAGGGCTTCTGACAGAATATGGAACTAGGAATAGAGTTGTCTTCATTTTTGCCACCACCCAGTCTCCTGTCAATTTCCTTATTTAAAGACTTTGGTGAGGAAAGAGTCTGGAATGTTTTTCAGAATCCCAGGTCCAGCATTTCAGAGCATAAAGGTGAATGGGATCTCCTCCTCTGAGGCTGAGAGACAGGATAAATAACTGGTGTAAACTCTTTAGGTTCAGAAGGATTAAAGAGACTTGGTTTCCAAAGCAATGTAGTAAAATAGTCTCCTTACTTTGAAGCCTGTTTTCAATACTATTCCCAGTAATTCTCAAGTAAGAAAACGCAGCTTGGGACAGAACCTGTCTGGAAAAATCCTGATGCCAGTGTAGAAAGTGAGTCCAAAGTCAAAGCATTCCTCTGAGCCCCAACACATGTAGCCCATGATTTATTTTAGTTTTTGCTTATTTTTTCAGTCCCTTGTTCCAAGAATGTCTTTTGGGCCAGATGCCCCTGTGGCTCAGATGCTTGGAAATAGCCCTTTACTATAAAGTCAGTTATTCCTCAGGCTTTCCTGCCAAACTTCTTGCTGTGCACAGCCACGCTCTGCTCTTCTAGCTTTCATTGCCTCGTGTGTCACTCCACCATGACCTAGCACAGGTCATCACCAGTTCTTTCTATAGCTTCTATTGCCTTTTTGCTTCCTATAAATAAGATGCTTAGTGAATGTCTCCGAATTTTCTTCTGTTTTTCTCCTGGGATCGTCGTATACAAAAAGTACCTTGTAATAAATAGTGACAATGACAATTTTTGCCTGCTTGAACCTTTAGATTCTTCAAAGATCTTTTCTAATCTGTTACTACTTTGACTCAGTTTTGTGGGGGGGGAGGATACAGGCTTTTGGATTCAAGTAACCACATTTAACTTCAACCAAGTTAAATGATAATAAGTCTAATTTAATTTGGATAACCTAAGCTATGTAATTTCTCTTGAACCTTTACTTTTATTGTAGACTATGACCAAAGGTAGGTAGGGAGATTAAGTGAAACAAGCTGTGTGCTTCATCTAAAGCATAGTAGGATGAAGTAAATCTTAGTCCTCTTTACCTGGGTAAGCGTAGATGTATAGACAGGTGAGAAGATTCAGTGGACGAAGGAGCTTGTTGCCAATCCTGATCATCTAAATGGATTCTACCAGATGGGGCATCCACATCTGTGTGTGGCACATGTTCTCCAGCACCTCAATGAATGTAATTTTATAATTAAGTAAAAGTGTAGGTGTTGTTTGGGGAAAGTGGGAAAAGAAGTGGATGCATTATACATAGCTGGCCGCAGTAGATAAATATGAAGGGTTTGAAGAGCAATCTATTTTCTGCTGGAAAAGCAGAAATATTTTCTGTTTTTATGGGAAATAGCAGTGATTTTATCATCAGATGAGCCCAGCCCAGCCTGTGTGGTGACATTACCTTCTCAGTTCACCAAGGTGCAGATGCAGCCTCCTCAGCACCCGAGAGGGAAATGAGCAGAGAGTGCAGGGAAGGCTCACAGAAAGGTTGTCTCGAGGAGAGAAGGAAGGTCTGCTGGAGTCAGATGGTGCCTCAAATGGCACCCAAAGCTTAGTGTTTTGTTTTCTTCAGACAACAGAAAGTCCAAACATGAAAGGGTAAAAAAAATAGACAATCTCACAAAAAGTGGATTCCACATTTCATATGCAAAAGTTGAGTATAAATGACAGGCAAAGAGTTTTGCAGACTAGCAGATTCAGGGGCATTTGCCTTTGACAACTCTTTCCCCCACTTCCTCTGAATTAGTCTGGGAAAGATACACTTAATGTAATTGTTGGTTGTGGAGATAGCGCTGTTTTTCTAAATACACAGAGAGTGGAGTGTCACTGCTTACCTCAAACATCAAAAATGGTAGCAATAGGCAATGATAATGCTGCAGAGAGGAGAGACCAGGGTGGAAGACTCCATGGTGTTTATTAAGTTGAAAACATGTTCATCTAGAGTTTGCTCATAGTGACAAATAGATACAGAGATCGGGAACATCAGTATGAGAGATGTGATGAGCAGCATAGACAAGGGATGTGCCTTTAGGGTGGGGCTGGTAGAGTTTTAGAAAAAGCATTTAGGAAGCCACACACTGATAGGGATGGGAAGTCAAACTAATACCTAAAGGATGAGGATCTAGCAATTGGTAGAGAGGGCAGGAAGCAGAGTTGTTCATAGAGGAACAGTTGACCAGACCTCAAGAGATGAGAACCATGACAGTGCACTGGGAAGGTAATGTCTAACACCTGCCCTGGCAGGGAGAGGGAGGATGGCAGTGGAAGGCTGGGCCTGAGAAACTGGGTCTTATATGGTCTATCCAGAAACTTCCACTTTATCCTGTGGTTGATGTGGAGATGTTTAAGGGCTCAGAGCAGTGCAGTGATATTCTTTACTTGTGGCTGAATGAAAGGAAGAGGCAACATAATGAGAGAAAGTAGCTGGGAGCTGCGGCAGTAATCCGTGTAGGAATGAGGGTAGCAGTAAAGGAAGGACACCGAGGAGGAGCATGGGAGTAGGATCTGTGACAGTTCCAAATGTTTATCCATGAAGGCACATTGATGATGCTATCAGCCACGGAGTGCAGGCTCACAGAAGACAGGCCAGAGTGAAGCTTTAGGAAGAACAGACATGATGCCTTGATGTGTGAACCATTCCTCTTCCCCACTACACTCACATCTTCTGGTTTCACTTTGGGTTTATCATTTAATTTTTAGTTCATTTCATTTTATTGATGGAAAAGCATTTAATTTTCAATGAAAGATTTGCAAAGGAAGTCCAAGTGATGCATTCTTTTCATTAGCATCTTCTTTACATTAACTATTTGGAAACAAAAGAAGGTAGTTCTCTAAAATTTCTCTTTATGGAGTCAAGATTCTGTTGGTCCTCTTAAGTTTCAGTCCTATAAGACTGGACCTTGGCTTTAATATTATTTGATTTGTTAATATTTATTGTCAACTTGACAGGATGTAGCATCACCTAGAAGACACCTAGAAGACACTGTAACTAAATAAAAGGAGAAAATAACATCTTTCTCCTGCCATACTCTGGACATGATGTGACCATGCACCTCATTCCCCTCCTACCATGCTTCCCCACTATGATGGGCCATATCCTTCCCCTTAAATCATGAGTTGAAGTCTGCCTTCCTCCCCTCAACTCAAATGATATGAGCTTTATAAGCTTCCATACAGCATGCTGTTTTCTAATCATTTTGGGTATCAAGGTAATAATTTACACTGAGAAGTTTCCAGATATGTGTTTTTTTTCTTTTGGTTTTTAGAGACAGGATTTCTCTGTAGCTTTGGAACCTGTCCTGGAACTTGCTTTGTAGACAAGGCTGACATTGAACTCATAGAGATCTGCTTGCCTCTGCCTCCCAAGTGTTAGGATTAAAGGAGTGTGCTACCACCACCTGGCCCAGAAGTATGTTTTTATCCCAAGATAAGGCATGAATGAATCCATAAAACAGAGATGAATTGGATAGAAAAACAAAGGTGATTTGGAAATATGCAAAAATTATTGAAATGATCATTATTTTATTTCTTGTATTTCATATTGCACCTTTGAAGATTTTGAAATGAATTCTGCTTTTAAATATTATGTTATTTTTTCTTTGCCAAGACAATGATAAATAGGTTTTCCATCTCTATGAAAGACATCTGTTTTGGAGATTCTTTTTTTTGTTATTTTTTTTTCTTTTTTTGTCCAGTAGTAGTATGGAGAAAAAGAACAAACCGAAACTATCAGCCCACATTCACTACCTGGAAACTATGAAATAAACAAGTCCCCATGGTTCTCCCTACATGTGCTTTTGGGACACAGTGACTTGGATATGGTACATCCAGTTTTTGCTATGGACATGAACCAGCGTATTTTCAACTTGGCTCTGAGGTTGGTGAAGGGCGTTTTCTTGTCTTTCTCTAGTAAAACACAGATGGATCTCCCAGAATCCTTCAATTTCCAAAGATGTGTTTGAATATGAACATCTTCTTTGAGGATAAGAATAGATTCATTGGACATTATCAATGAATGTTCTTCTTGAACATTATCTTTGTCCTTCCTTCTAAACAGTTTTTTAGATAGTTTGACTCAGCAAGTACACGGAGTGATATTACACAATTGTATCAGAAGACATGAGTAGTAGGCTTGGTCTGTGGATAATCCTTCCACAGCAGCCATCACTTGGAATGACTATATATACCAGGTGACAGTAGAGAATAGATGTCTTTAGTTCCAAACAGGATTCTAGCCCTAGTAATGTGTAGGTGCATTTAGCTTATTCTGCATAACTGCCCTGCACCGTACAGAGGTTGAACATTAGTGCTCCCAGTTGGAGCCGTGTGTATGCCACTTTTTATCTATGTGACTTTTGGACATTTGTTCATAATGCCTTAATTCCTTTATTAGCACAACTGAGTAAGTTGACCAACTGTCATGAGTTTGTATAGGCAGTTCATATTTAGAAAGCACTTGAGCCATGTTTGGCAAGTACTAAACTCACGATAGGTGTTAACTATTATTCTTTTATTTTAATTGCATTGTCTCTTGTGCTGTAAGACTGTGCATATTTTCCTAGGGAGAGGTACTGTAGTTTGATATTGGAATCCTCATTTAACCTCAGCTGCTTTGGGTTTCAGTTTTCATGTCTGTCACCAAGACAGCGATCTCATCTTCCTGATAGACAGATTACAGTGGAAGTGTGCATGTGTATGTGTGTGTGATGTGTGCGTGTATGTGTGTGTGTGCGTGTGCATGTGTGTGTGTGTGGCTCAGATATAATCACAAATGTGCCAACATTTGGCAAACACTCCGATGCTCACTATAAGTGTAAGTTTATTAGCTGAAACTGTTTCTACTACAAAAATTCAACTCCAATTAATTTATCCCAAAAGGAGGATTTAGGGTTGTTGTGATAGGACTAAAGGAAACCCAGACTCTACAGGTTTAAGAAGAGGTTTAAGAATCAGGGTCTTTAATTATGTTCTTGAATGGAAAAAATAAAACAAAACAATGTATGGAAAAATAAATAAAAAAAAAAGAAAACAGGGCAATAGAAAAAAAAAAGAAGACTCATCACTTTGTATGGTTACTAAAAATAAAACAGAACACCATGAAGCAAAAAAAAAAAAAAAAGAATCAGGGTTTGGGGAGCACACAAACTGGTGGCCATTACTAGTGAAGCATGAAGTTAGCCCCACTGGGCATTTCTGAGGCCTATGCCCTTTTCTTTACAATGCTTCTCCATGCAGTGGAAAAGAAGGAAAGGAGGCAGGAAGAACGGGGAGATGACGGTAGAGTCTGGGTTCATGATGCTTGTGTCTTCTGAGCTTCCAAGTAGGGAAACCCTCCCAGTAGCCTAGTCTCCTGAATCAGAATCTCCAAATAGTTCCCTGCATATCCACCTCAGGGAAGGGGTCTGATTGAATGCCTTTAGTCTGTCTAACCGTGAGTCCATAGTCAGGTCCAAGAGGCTGAATCATGGAGATCTTTTACTCCTCTGACACTACTCTTTCACTTAATAGATGAAGGTGAATACATAACCAGGAGAAGGGGGAATAAACAAAACTAAAACAACAACAAAGCCCACAAGCTATCACCATTGTTGTTTGTTTCTGTAAGGATAATCATGGTCTCTCTACATATCTGAAAACCTAGATTAATTATGCACCAAACCCTCAAATCTCTATCATTTTCTGATGTATAGAGTTGTGAAGATATTGGTCATATTAGAAGCTTTCTTGAATTGAGAGAAATCCTATCAGCACAATATGTTTATCCTCTGAGCATTGACATTTGGGTCCGGAAAATTCTTTGTTGCGGAGGACTGTCTCATACATTGTCCGATGTTTACAACATTCCTGACTGGTAACACCTCCTCCCTCCTTCTGACAACAAAATGTCTTCAGTTAATGTCAACTGCAGCCTTGGGAGACATCTCTCCTCCTGCTTTTGTATATAATTGTACTAGTCAGGGGCATTTTTTCCTCTGGCTTTTGTAAATATACTAGCTGGGGGCATTTCTCCTCCAGCCTTTGTAAATAATTTACCAGTGGAATACAGGTAGGTAGTAATTATTATTCTTAGTCCCATAGGACTGGGTTGGGGTGGGTGCTGTTCTGGATGGATGGACTGGTTTTATTGTTTTATAGCCTCTCTTTATCCTTCTATGCATGTTACACTACTTCAAAGCATCCTACCACCTGGCATATAGGATGCTTTGGAGGTCTGAAGTATCCCCTTAAACTCATTCAATGTTTCTCTTCTACTTTGATAAAATGGGATGCCCTCTTACCTATTCTCTTTCATGCTACCTTGGCATTGTATGGTATATACTGATAACATTTGAACCAAGAAACTGGATATCTACCAAGTTCACTTGTTGAATCATTTATGACTATGGCCCAAGTGTACTGCAAGAATTTCCATTGTTCATGGAAGTTAAGGCTGCACCAGGTTGCTTGAAATGTCTGGAATCAAGTGAAAGCACAGATAAACCCTAAGCAGGACTTCCGTTACTGCCTAATGCTTCTTTTATTTTGCCGTTTCTGTGGAGATCCCACATATGAGAAAGATGGAAACTATATAAATAGAAAAGCATTCAGTGAGACTGGAACATAGTGTTGAATGGGTTGACATAGTAGAAAAAGCAAGGGAGATAGTGCAGGGCCTTGAGTGCACTATTACCTGTGGAGTTTAGGGTGAATGAATGCATATTAAAATTATATTCATGTTAGCAAATTATTACTCACCTAATGTTTGAATTTAAAAAAGCAATAGAGTTATATTAGTCACATATAGTTTTAAGTAAAAATAATAGATGGGTGCTGCTGTATTTTCCCCCAAACATTAATACTTAAGATTCACTTTTTTAAATGTGAAGACTGATACTTGAAAAGGAGGTGTTATGAGTAATGACTACACAACAGAAATTTGCCAGCAGAGTTCTAGAGGTAAGAAGTATGAACTCAAAGTCTTGGTGGTATGTGTTTCCTCTGAAGGCTTCCTTCCCCTTGCTTCCTCCAGCTTTTTTCTCTCCATACATATCTTAGAAGAGCACTTGCCATTATATTTAGAACCACTTAGTTAGTCCAGAACAATGGGCCCCATCTTGACATCCTGAACTCAAAAGCTCCCTTTTAAATAATTTAAAGGGACCTCACATCAGTTCTGACTTTGTTTCTATTTAACTGAGCATACGTATTTGCAAATCCATTTGCTTTTGTTTCTCTGATTTTCCAAGGCTGAGAAGAGAGAAAGCCAGACTATAACTTCTTACTTAGTGTGCCACTCAAACTTTCCTTTAAAATAAGTGTTCAAAGACATGACTTTGAAGGGATGCTGCCGTTGTTATGAGAGTTGGTAGACATGGATAAAACCTTCCCACCTCTACTCAGCATTTAATCAGTGACATGGAATGGGAATAGCAGGGAAGTTTAGGGCTTGCCTGGTCAAAGGCCATCTTCTCTGAGATACTCTTTACTCCCAAAGGTTCCTATATGATTTTCAAAGCAGTCATAAATGATCCTCCCTTACAATTAAATATTCTAGAATTCTGTAGTTCTATCGTCTTTGCCCTGTTTCCCTCATCTTTTCCACTTGTTAGCATCCTATTCCTTCTTTTGTTAAATGCTTGAGTTCCTACTGATTTTCATTCATAGCTTAGATTTAAGGCCATAAAGGTGTGCGAGTCATTGATATCTTCAAATAATTTATAGTCTCAAGGTCAAGAGGGTCAAGGAAACAAATACCCATGCTGGATATGTTACAGCACATCATTTTGTATAATGTGTACTATAAGTAAATAATTTAACACCTCATCACTTAATTTTGCTTATAAAATTGTAAACTATTATATGCATACTATAAGGGAGTTATGACAAATAGTTTACTCACTCTCTACCTAACTCAAGGGGAAGAGATTAGAAAATGTGTTTGAAAATGAATGTTTTTCCCCTCAGTATATAGAAACTGCTAAGATATCCACAACTGGTCAAAATGCAAAGACATGTGGGGTGCCCAACTACAGCACCAACAGCAACATCATAGTAGAGTGCGTAAATGCAGGCAGAGGCTGCTTGCTCATTTCCCCGCCACCCAGACCCAGAATAATTGCACAGAAACTGTATTATTTAAAACATTGTTTGGCCAATAGCTCAGGCATATTTTTTAGCTAAGTCTTACACCTTAAATTAACCCATAATTTATGTCTGTATTAGCCAGGTGGGTTGGTACCTTTTATCAGTGAGGCATTCTCATCTTGCTTTCTCTGTGTCTGGGTGACGACTGCAAACTGAGCCTTTCCTCTTCCCAGAATTCTCCTATTCTGTTCACTCCACCTATACTTCCTGCCTGGCTACTGACCAATCTACTAAACCAACACAAGTGACAAATCTTTCCAGGGTACAAGAGCATTGTACCACAGTAGGTGAAAGATTGTGAGAACCAGAAGACGAGGCACCTGTTACCACTGTCATTTTCCTTAATCAATATAGCTTTAAACTGTATTCAAAATACTGAACCTTATACCCATAGCTGAGTCTAGTGATCACCACTCACTGCAGCAGATGGAGGCCATTACTGAGAGCTGAAGCTCGTCAATATGTAGAGAATAAGTGACTCCGGGAGCCCAGTCCTAGCTGGTCCATCTACAGTACAACTCCTACATCTCAGACCCCGGGAACAACACAGAAATGGGAACAGAAAAATTCTAAGAGAGGGGACCCAGGACATCAGCTGTAAATGGTATCTTTTAGACATGCAGGGATATTGCACCCATGAAATCTGAACACAACTGTTGCCTAAACAAGACCTGCACAATGATATCTCCATTTGAGATGCCATGGAGAGGGGAAATCATACAAGTCCTCACCTCTAGATGAAGAGTTGCAATATTTACAATTAATAATTGCTGGGAGAGAGAAATAGCTTATTCCAGTAATGAGTTCACTGATAGGTTACCCAATCTCAAGTAGTTAGTCCTAAACACACACACCCCACCAGTATATATATATATATATATATATATATATATATATATATATATGCATAATATATATGTATATATATATATTACAGCACAATATATATATATATCACCAAATGGAGTCAGCAGCCACTATATTAATTATATAGTATAGTATACTACAGTATAGTATAGTATATGTATGTATATAATAATAAATAAAGAGGAAGAAGTTATGAATTTGAGAGGGAGTGAGGGTGACAGAGAAGAGTTGGTGGAGGTTTGGAGGTAAAAGTGATATAAAAACAGCATTCGTATATGAAATTCTCAAAACTAAAAAATAAAATTAAAATAAGTACGTGTTCATCAAACAAATTTATAATAGAGAATATCCAAAAAATTTAGAGTCTCTGTTCTTGAAAGGCAGTATATATATAATATTTCTAACATCTTTCTTCAGGGTCACCTCTTTCAGGGAAGGATGGCAACCTCACATGAATGTACTGGTAGCAGCTGCAACTGCAGAACCTGTACCACCACTGCCTTTAAGAATGGCGGGCTGTGCCAACTGCATCATTTGTCCTGCCCAGGGTTCAGATTTCCATCCAAAGCAGACCAGAGGTCACAGCAAGCTGAAGCCCAACACATTGTCTTTCAGACTGAACCCTCAGCCTGGTTCTCATCAGTCTCCCTTCCAACTACTTTGGAGTCCACTGAAACCACGTGTCTTTCCATTGCAAATTTAATTTGCAAAACATTAAAAATACTTAATTTCTCTAGGAGTTCTTGTTGTAAATAGACACTAGGCAAATAGGGATAGTTAGTACATAGGGTTATTGGTCACTGTATTAATTTAATACAGCCAATAACCAGGCAGGTGCAAAGGAAGAGCTGTTTAGCATCATGTAACAGCAAACAGGATGTCTAGTTGAAGAGGGTTGAAGGACTGAATGAAGTTGGCATTCTGCACTGTTTACATGTGCTGGGAATGGATGGACACTGAAGCAAGGGAGCAAGCCCTCTGCTCCCTGTGCGCACTAGCTCAGGCACTTTGTCAATGCTGCTCATACCCTCATACTGTCCTATTCCGGGACTTCTCTTCCTCCATTAGGGACTGATGGTGGGCCTTTCTCTCTTAAGTTCTCTTTCATTTTATTTTATTTCGTGCTTCTGTCTGCAGGATTTTTATGTTTGCTTGTACATTCTTTTCTTTAAAAATTGTGGTAAAAATACTTAACATAAGATCTACCTTTATAACAAATATTCTCATCTTGCTTCCTCTGTGTCTGAGTGACGACTGCAGACGGAGCTTTTCCTCTTCTCAGAATTCTCCTATTCTGTTCACTCCACCTATACTTCCTGCCTGGCTACTGACCAATCTACTAAACCAATACAAGTGACAAATCTTTTTAGTGACACCAAAACTTATTGCTCACCCCAATGTCAAGAAACCTCATTCCCATGTCCAGGTTTCAGCTTAAATACCTCAACATATTCTGACTTCATTATCCTCTCAATCCTGCCCCGGTTTTCTCTCAGAGGTAACCACCTCTTGCACTCAAATTGTTCCTACAGGTATTCAGTGATTGCTAGGTATCCTCTGTCCTCCGTGTCTGCACAAGCTGTGCAATTTTCTAGGAAGATGGCTGTCCACCCTCCACCCCATCCCATTTCTTCCCTCCTCTTTCATTCCCCTCCATTTTCTTCCTGTTCTCATTTGACTGATGTTTGAAAGCCAGATCAGACTGTACTCCGTGGTAGAGGCTTCTGTGAAAGCCCTTGGTCTAAATCCGAGTGCACTTTTTCCTTTGAGAAACTACAGCATTTTTTATCAAAATGATAAAACTGGTCATATATTTGCATTGTTCAGCTCTCTGTGAATACAAGAATGGCAACACTTTCCTTACTCTTGATTGTTTTATCAGTTCTAATCACAGGATCTGCAAAGCCAGTAGGAAAGAAGGAAGGAAGACAGAAGGGGAGGAAAAGGAATGCGAAGGAGTGAAAAGAGATAGTGGAGCAGTTACCTCCAATGGTAGGAGGAGACACTCACGGTCTCATGGTTAAGCTCAGCTTGAGTTATTTTATGTATAAATGCTTCCAAATGAGTAGCAACAGCTGCTCACTGTCTGGTTGTGAGGACCAGAGAGATACCACTACTCAGTGACTTCATAGACTAGCTGGGGAACTGGGGAGGTCTTCATTGTTTGTGCTGGAAGGCAGTGGGTTGCTTTTGTTTGTTGTGTCTTTGTTGCCATGGCTCCTATGACACCCCCATCTGCATAAGCGCCTCAACATGCTGAGATGGAGCTGCCAGGAGGGTTTTCTCAAACTGGAGGGCCTCAGCAAACCAGCAGCTGAAAAAGGCCAGGAGGGGCCTCAAACCCAGCAGGGATGGAATGCGGATCTGTCCTGATCTGCCTCATCCAAGGGAATGATAAAGAAGGAGTCATAAGTGGCTGGCAACAGCTCAACTATTTGGCACCAAAGGCCTCTTCCTAAGAATCATTTTCAAAGTTGGGCCCGCACCCTTGCAAACATGCTCACGTCCTTATGAATGCTGTTTGTCTTTCTTCCCTGCCCTCTTCTGACCCCCCACTTTTCTCTCATTAAAAAAATAGTTCTGGCTATTCTTTTCAGTGATAAACAAAACAAAACAAAACAAACAAAAAAAAAAACCAAAACAACAACAACAACAAAAACCAAGTTTCAGAAAGACCAAGCATTAGGTAAGAATCGAAAAGAAAATGGAGAAGAGAGAAGTAAGCAGGAGGACCAGGCTGTGCGGGAGGAGGCTCAGTCCCTCTCCTGGCAGGGACCTGCACAGATGGGCGCATGCTCTCAAAGCCTGCTATGTTCTTGCTGCCCTTCTATAGGTGAAAGGACCCCAGGGTTCTGTGATAGTTCTTAGGGAGTCAGGGACTGAAACGTTGTTTACATCTTGTTACCCCCAGCCTTGTACCCACGAACTTCCTATTCCCAGTCTTGTAACTTCTGTATGGATTACTCTTGCACCAAATAGTTCATCTACATTGGGAACCAGCAGTTTTTCGCTTTCTTTTCCTCTAAAGCTGGACACAGGAGCTATGAACAGCAGATATTCTGACAATTCACCCCTCAACACCCATGCACAAGTCTATAGCTTTCTACTCAACCATGGAGTTCCTTTGTCCTTGCCTTGATTCTCATCACTCCTCTCCCTGCCTCCTTTTTAGCACATTCAGAACACACAGTCAGAGCTCGAGATGTGTTTTCTCTTGGAAGAGTGATTGTCTAGTGTGAACAAATCCCTGGGCTCAATCTCCAGCCTTGCACAAACTGGGCTTGTTGGCCTATGCCTGCCATCCCAGCACTAGGCGTGTGAAGAAGAGAGCCAGAAGTTCAAGGTTATCCTTAGATTCTTAGCTCCCAACTGGCTTGGGATACTGTCAAAACAAAACAAAACAAAACAAAAATAATAAGGAGACTCACCTTCCTAACACTCTATAAATACTAAAGCTCACTGAAATATCCTTTAGGAATGTATTGTGAAGAAGCTTCTCCATCATTAGGAGACCTAAGATCTACTCACTGTGTTAATGGGGTACCATGATGCTCCATTATCATATTAAACCTAAATAATAAAGACATCAAGTACGTATTCCATAGAATGGATGATCAAAATACAATAGAGGTGACTCAGTATTTTCTTTGTGGCTCTATAAATTAAATTGACATCAGGAAATAACCTGAGCTGAACTAGAATGCTCATGTCTTATTTCTGCACTATTTTATGTTCACATCTCCAATACTTCACTCTTGTACAACCTTCCATTTCTTTTCCTTCCATCCTTTATGTGGCTTCTACCGTACTGATGCCATTCACTAAGTCCCTATTTGGACCTTAAATGTTATATGAGAAGTCCTAGAGAATTGGTTGAGAGTCAGATCTCAAGCCCCAGACTCCCCACATCTCATTTCGGCTCATAGTGTGTGTACTCAGAGTTGAATGTATCAGTTCCAGAAAATTAAGGTAACTTTTTAATATGCCAATATTGTATTTCAATAGTTAATGTTTTTATAGAGTGATGATACAGATTGACTTCAGGAGGTACTGGTGTATTATAACAGTTTAAACAATATCTGTTTAAAGAGGGTGGTGCTGTAGGCTCCTGGAAGGGGATCAACAAATATATTCTGTGATAGACTAGATAATACATCTGCTGAACTTTGTGGGTCACTTGCTCTCTGTCACAAGCACTCAGCACTTCCAGTAGAGCATGAAAATAGCCCCCAGTGATATGTAAGTTAACACGCATGGCTACATTCCAAGAAAACTTTAAATGATGAACAAATTTGAGTTTTAAATAATTTTATATATCATGAAAAACAGTCTTGACATTTCTCCAATATTTTAAGAATGCAAACTTTCTTGACTTTCCTGCCATAAAGTCAAGCCAGTGGACTGGATGAAATTGGTTAGTTCCTGATACAGATATTCACCTAGTGCCTGTCTATTATTTTGGAAGCCAGTTGGTTTGGAAGCTGCTTTTCGGTTCCAGGGATCCCTGGAAACCCTCGGGAGAGAGAACTGCCATTGAATCTGTGATTTCAAAATGAATTCTTTCTATATTTGGAGCTTGTATGCAGAGATAGAAGCTTCTGGACTGTCCACCTCAGCTTGTGTATGTGAAAGGCATCTAAGTGCATTCAAGCTGGTGGGAACGGTGACATAATCAGCAGGTGGAGAGTGTGCAGAAGCATGAAGACACAGAGCAGCTGCCATTGGAAAATCTAACTGGAGCAAGGGGTGACCTGGGGAAGAGCAGATGGCCGTGTGGAAATAAATATCTGCTTCGTACTAAAGTGGCAACTGAGGAAGATTTATGGAGCATTTTAAAGCGTCTTTAAGATTCCTAGAGCTAGCTTGGTGGAGTGTGACGCAAAGCTGGTAACAGAATGAATGGTCTGTGTTTGAGACATATGAGTATAATGCCTCTTTGATCTGGACATGGACAGAAGTTTAGCAGTTTTGTTAGAGTTCAGTTTATGAGGCCCAAGATGTATGTTATCATAAACACTTACAGTTGCCAAGCAGCATCTATATCCTCATTATCCCTTGTCTGTGAGTTTTAAACTTTCTATTTTGAACTAATTCACTGCTTCAGACAACTTGCAAAATAGTGCTCAGATTTTGTTTTTTTTTTTAACATTTGTCCACATTTATCACACACACACACACATCATTTATAAGTTCCATAAATTCATGATTAACTACAACTTTTATCCTATTAATAGGGACAAATTATTTAAAATTTATTTATTCTCTTATGATTTCATACATGCACATAATGTTATTTTATGAGATTATAATTGCAATGTTTTCCACTTCCTTCATATGATGGTATTTAACCAATGTCTCCTCATTACTTCTTTAATCTATTTCTCTTTCCCACAAAGGCTTTTCTTCCCAAATCCCCATCCTGCATCTGAGTATTTTCCTCTGACTTCTTACATTTAATTAGGGTTGTCTATATGAGGATTAGTAAAGGCAATGTGCTGGGGGCTGCACCACTGACAAATATGACTCCCTCTCCTCCTGAAAACTTTAACTGTCTGCACTGCCTGGTGCTCTTCTGGGAGAGTGTAGTCTTATTAGCCCCTCTGGCCACCATGACACCATGATGGAATGTCAGAGAGTTCAGTGATGTGCAGATTTCTCACAGGGAGCCACTGCTGCTATGTGTTCATGGATGCAACAGCCATTCTATGTCCAAAAGACTGCATTTTGCAGCATTTATTCCAATCTCTTCATTCTTTCTGTCCCCTCTTCTGCAATAATCTCCAAGCCTTAGAGGGTTGACTGATATTGATGTCACATGGAGGACTTAGCACTCAGTAGGTATTTTCTCTCATCACACTAACCAGTTATGAGTCTCTACATTGACAAGCACCAACTTCAAGCTTCTCTGGCCATTTTCCCAAGCTGTGCCTGTTACTGTTATATTCATCAACATAGTGAAGTAATAAGACCTAATATTCTTGGCACAAACCCAGGGATCTGTGTATATTTCATTGCCATTTTTTCCTTCTCCTCCAATCTGAGCAATTTTCAACCCTTTGTTCTCTTTCATGATTGGAACATTTTAAGTAGAGCAGATTTTATAGAATGTCCCCAGTTGCTGTTTTGTTTGCCCACATTAGGAGTTGTTAAATAATCTCCTCATGGTGTCTTGTAATTAGGCACTTGGGCTACTTTATCCTCCCTGTGATAATAATTCCTTTATCTCTTGGTTAAATGAAATACTACTGTACAAGTAGCCAATATTACTCTGTGCTTGTAAATTAGTGATCAATTAAAACATTTTGGGGTGATAAACTTTATGCATACTGTAATATGGAGTTTTTCCTTACATTTTATGCCCTTACATTAGTAGCGACTCATGGATTTCTGTTTGACTCAAAAGACTAAAACTATAAAGGTCAGTGTTTATCTTGATGCTCCTATTGTCCTAGATTGGGCAAGTAAGCTCTTCAAATTGGCCCCAGTGACCTTTTGACTTGCTGTCTCAATTCTTTAAGAAATTCTTTGGTTTACAATGTAGTAAAATACTATTAATCTTGGAATTGACTTTTCCTTTCCCCAACTCTGTATCAATGCACTTGGGAGCTCTGAATTCTTCAGTGCAGACATGTATGTAGAAACAAAGAACCTTTTATAGGCAGAGAAACCAGGATACTAAGAATAAACCCGTGTAAATTCTGAGGGAATACCGATATTTATAGGTTCTTTTAATCTAAACCACAAACAAACAAATATACAAACAGAGAGAGAAATGCAAACACACATATATACACAAACTACAGAGATAAACAGAAATATATATATGTATTTACAGACATTTAAAATCAAGATTCTACATTATGTCCCTCAAATTTCAATCTACACTAAAACATGGGATTTTTTTTCCAGTTTTAGAATTCTATTGTAATTTTCCCTCACCTGTGGGAAATAAAGCAAAGCATTTTCAATTTTCTTAGTTTTCTTTAATATCTCTTGTAGATAAATAATTTTCTTGCCGGAGGTATATCTGACATCAACATCTCAGGCTATGACCCCTACATTATCCAATTTATGACTCTAGGAAGGAAAAAGAAGAAGGAGAAGGGAATGAGGACAAAATTCCATCCTTAAATACTTTACCTTTTCTTCTGTGTTGGATAGAATGTAGGCTCCAAAAAGCAACCAATGAGGAAGAGAGGACCAAATTTTTCTCTACCAGGAAAAGCCGGAAAACCATTAGCATGGATGAGACAGAAGGGAGACAGTGACAGGTAGAGAAAGAGAGTAGCTCAGCATTTTTCCCTACCAGTGTTTAGAATTATATTTAGAACACAGTTTAGCTTCCCTACTGTGTTCAACAAGAAAGCTAAATACTCGGTCCCCAGACTTCTTTTCCATGGTTATGACTTCAATAAGAGAAATAGACACTACTGGAAGGTTTTGCCTGCATGGAAAATGTGTACTGGCCTGTTTCCTTTTTTCTGTCCCTAAAATTGTAGGTGTATTGTGCTCCTGCTGAAGCAACAAGAAGGATACATCAAGAGAAAGTTAGAGATGCTGACATCCCAGAATTCACTGAGTCCAGCTTCAGATAACTGAGTAAAAGCTAGCATACACCTACACCTTGTTATTTGAACAAGTTAAATGTCTATTCTATTCCATGCATATATTAATAAGCAAGTTGATGACTTCTAATCAGAACCCCAACTTGAAAAATAATACTGGGTAAAAACCAGTAGCCCCATGAGTGGATCTGTTGGGCTAAAGAGTTGTCCTTCTCCTCACTCCAGTCATTGACAAGGGATGGGCACATGGGAGAATTTGGACATGGAATAATTGCCTGTCCTCTTTGCTATTTTTCATGCACGGGTATGAGGTGCATGGTCATTATGGCCACTGACTTCTTGCCTAAATAGGAAGATGAAACACTGAGAGGAATTTGACTCAGAATCATAGCCTGCTTCACCATTGGGCCTTGTGTTGTTGACATGGTTCTTTTCATTATTTGACTATTAGCTAAGTCAATTTGCATTGGGTTTTGTGTTACTTGGTGTTAAAAGCAATCTGAGATGCCCATGACAGTTTTGTCTATCAGCTTCAGTTCTTAGTACCATGATTTCTAAGAAAAAAGAACGGAAGTCTATTTTTCAATGACATAAAATTAAATAGTGTAAGTTTTAGGTAAAGAACTCGAAAGTCTGGAAGAACTGCTGTGCTAACCATCTGTGTATTTGCTGTGCCTGCACTCACAAAGGGAAGAGAGGTAGGTAAGACAAGAGTCTGAACAAACAGACATGAAACACTGAAGGGTGGTTGGGAAAGTGTTAATGCCAGAATCAAAGCATCTACTACTATTGTAACATGTGCTGGCTATCAATGATCTCTTATGGGTAATGGGTTTGTGTGGAGGTTGTGAAGAAGGAAAGAAGGTAAAATGCTTTTAGAACAGAGGAATGCATAAGTAATGTCCTTTATTCTAAAATAGGTTTTCCTGAGAAATGCGGTTATGTTGTAGTTTTTACTTCTCTGAAGGATTTATTGTTTTTGGTCTGTAAACCTAAATAACTATGTCTTTTCATTGTACTGAAAATGTTGTTTCTTAGATCTGAAATCAGAATAATCAGGAAGTCAATCATCTAAGGACTTGAAGCTGTTTATGCCTGTAATCCACTGTGGGACACATACTCACATATGAGTTATCTTCCATTAAGTTGTGAAACAAAATCCCTTGATACAAGGGCCAGCCCTGATCACAATCAACAGTGTGTCTGCTCTGGGGCCTCTTCCCACTGCTCCAGAGCTGGTCCCATCCCAAGGCACAGATTGGGTAAAGTTTTGAGTCAGTGTTGCTGACAGATGCACCTCTGTGACTGGAGCTCTGAGAATCTGTCCTCCTTAGCTACAGTACAGGAGATTCAGAGCACATCAGGCCACATTGCTATTTGTTTCACTCCAAACTTAAGTTTGGGTCATTTGAAGGCATCAAGACTCAGTAAGGGAACAATGATATAATTCTAAAAGGAGAGGGAAAAGACACAAAATAATAATTATATGTCTTCATAGCTGCAAAATTACAGAGAATTAACAAAATTAATACTATAAAAGATAAAGCAACTTAAGAAGTTAGCTAGATGCAAGATAATAAAAAACATTTATATACCATCATTTGTGTGATAGAACATTTGATTATACTTCAAACAAATAAAGACAAAAAGGGAAATACCATTTGTGGGGACATAGACTGGTCACCAAACTTATCTTCCATTAAATAATGAAAGGTCATTACCAACTGCTCTGAACTGACTGTGAAAATCAGTATTTATGTTCACAACCTGTTTCTTTTTCTCAGTTGCTAGTGAGAAGTACTCACAGTAATCCATTTGACATATGATGGACATATGATTTTCATAAGTAAATTTGAGCCAAGGGTGAGTGTTCCTATCACACATGGCCTTACTCATCCTTTTGGTCTTAATGGTCCACATTTATGTTTTCTGTCCTATCCACCAAATACTCTTTAGGAGTCATGTCAAGGGATACATTAAGTGGGGGATTAGCCCACTCTGTCTGTCTGAGCCTAAAACTTACAGTTGCCCTTGACTTTTCTACTTTCATAGTAGCACACTGCCATTACAAGCCTGTTTTAGAATTCTTCCCTCGAGTTCAAAACAGTCCATTTTCTACAACAGCCAAAGTTACTATTTTTCTCTCTAAGTCTTTCCTTGAAAAGGTTAACATTTTCCATATATAGCTTGCCTAAGATTTCCTTCAGATCATCACAGGTAACTTATTATGTGCATCCAGTCATCTATGCCTGTTTTGATTTAGAAGAGCCACTGTTAAGATGGGGGGGGGTAAAAAATAGCGATATTATTTTTAAACATCTCTGTATTTTTGAGAAGTTGAATGTAAAGAATCTATGCGGATACATCTTGTATGCTCATGTTTAGATGGGATGATCAGGAAGGGAAATCTTGTAGGGCCTATGTCTCCTAGTTGATCATGAAAAATGTCCTCACTAATGTGAAGGTATTATGAGACACTCCCCAATTGTGTATTACCCAACTGATGGCTTTGGTAACCAATATTATCACTCAATATCAAGGGTCCACATGTATTCTTCCAGTCCTATTCCTGAATGAAAATTTTCCCAAGGATGTGAGTTTTCCATTATCCTTGACTCTGTATTGTATGTACATATATGATCTGGCAGAAGACCACAGAGTAGTCTTTCTGAAAATCTGTGGCAAGGTGTCCTGTGAATTACCATACAGTTAACAAATTTTAAAGAAGAAGGGTGTGTCATGATGTTCAGAAGTTACCTACAATTGGCGATCTGACTAGAAAGAGGCAGATCTTACTACCCCTTCTTTGGATGATCAGTAAGTACTCTATGCTTGGTGGATCATAAAGAATCTTGATATACCAGTAATGGGTACACTTTGGTGAGTTTTCCAGTGTAAGATGAAACAGTATAAAGAATTTGGGCTCAGAATTGTATATTGAGCATCCTAATAATCCATGAAATGCACAACTTGTATGACAATTTCTGTTTGCATATGAAACAGAGAAAAAGAACCCACATTCTTCTTGTCAGGTTTTCAGCTCAGCACTTTTCCATATACTGTTCCTTCTGCCTGGAATGTCTTCACCAGGCTACATACTCTGGTGGTGTTTTTCTCAGGCTTTACGGCTTGATTCAGAATTCATGTCTGCTGTGAAGACTTCTTTAGCTATTTTTTCCTGGGTTGTCTTGGCTTCCAGATGACTTCATACTGCTATAAATATCAAACTTGATTGAAATTGCTTATTGTCCAGGTGTGTCTCTGGTAAGACTGTGCCAAGATACTTTCTTCTTCGTCTTTGAATCTATAATGCCTAAGTATAATGCATAATAACTTGTGGGTATGTTCAGAACCATTTATTTTGATACATATGGCCTATATAAATGAAATAATTATCAAAATAGAATTGCTTTTGTTTGTATAGTCCAGATTCTTTCTCCAGTTAGTCATTTGTGTTGGTCAAATATGACTGTGACACATTCTATTCATGCCCATTATCCCTCTAACCTTATTACTCAACCCCTAATGTTTGTTTCTACCATATTTAACAACATCTGCTCCCAGAACTTTTGCTTCTTATATAGATTGATTACTAAAAATTAAAACAAAAAGAAGATAACTTTAAATATTACAACTCTTTACTTTGCATTCGTTCTAAGATGTTATTTATGTAAGTATTTAGTAATGTCCCTCAAATATACATTTCAATACACTTCTAAATGATAAAGGATCTAGAGGTCTGTCCAGGTGGCATTTATAAGCATTTCGTATATTGTCAGTGTAGTAGAATCTCAGAATCTTTACCCAAAAGGACTAGCATGTTCAGCAAACAACACATCTGAGTTGAAACTTTTAGTTGCAGAACCAGGCCTAAATTCTGGTTTTCTGAACTGCCTTTCTGTCTGTATAGCACTTCCACAAATTAAGCCAAATATGTACATTTCCTCAATGCTGCAGCATTCTGATCAGCTTTTGTCACAGCTCCAGGCTTTTGTGGCTGGGGTGAAAACGATACCACACAGATTCTTGTTTGTGCCCTAGCAACCAAGCACAACACAGATGGCCAGCTTGGCAACCTGCCCATCAGACACTGATTACATACCTGGTGCTGAGACACAATGACAGCTTCCCCATGCAGAGATAGCATGCATTTGTACATGAAGTTGGAGTTCAAAGAAATATGCAAAGAAGACTGTATCCTGTAACTTCAGGCCAATTTGCTGGTTTCAAGTCTAGAGGCAATAACTTTCTGTTGGTGTAATGACAACTTGTCTGATGCAGCTGGATCATGTTAGGACAGTAGGAATTTTCTTTCTTTCTTTTTTTTTTTGGTCTCTTTTCAATAGTCCCTTGTAATAATAGGGTAGTATTTTCACAAGATGTTTCTTGCCAATTGCACATATGTACTGGCTCATGAACACAAAATCATGAACACTGCTTGGCATCAAAGAATGGGAATTGTCCTTATTTACAAATGAACAGTCCTTCTTTTCGAGGTGGAGAAACCATAATTCATCCCAGATCCAAGAAGTATTTCTTATGATTTGTTAATTTGAATGAATGCTAGTGTGCATAAACCATTGTATTAGCTCTTGGATGTACAAAGATAAAGATACAGACTGTGGCTCAAGAGACATTTAGACAAGTTGAGGAAACAAGTACTTACTCAAATAAGTACAACACACTGAATGTTATAATAGTAGGGATATATCCAGTACTGTGGGAACAAAGAAGAAGGGAACTAAATTCCTGTTGGATGTTATACCCGGGAAAATTAAACACACTAACATAGTGAGATTCTTGCTTTGCTACCTAATTAATCTAGATTGTGGATTCCCAGTCTTCCACCTACTCATTTTGTTACCTTAAGTAGCTCATTAAACTTTCCATATCTCTATATTTTTAAAATGGTAAGAGAACAGACTTGTGTCATACATATGTACATAAGTAAGAACAACATTTCATTAAGATTAAGGCATGCTTAATGTCTTCTCTGGCATCTAGTTGTCAATAAATATTAGCTGCCATCATTTTTATTATCATCACTATCATTTGAGTGCTGATCTTGTGAGCAGCATTTGATGTAGTATTATCATGGTAATAGAAAGTTCTGGCTAAGAATGCAGGTCTGAATTTTATTACCTGTGTATCCTTGAGATAGTATTCAGTCTTCTGAAGTAATTTATACTACTTAACCAAGAGGAGAAATAGCACAAGAAGTCACTCTATAGGTTTCCTTCAAAAACAAAATTTTTGAATAAAGTAATACTTCTAAAATTGTGGTATTTTAAAAATAAAATATTTTATTAATCTTCCAGAAACACTGCCAATTAGGTTGTTGTTGTAAAGGTTTTAGTGAAATACTACAATATGCTCACATTGTACTATATTTTCTGATATATGAGTTCAATTTGGATTAGGTGTGGAATCAGAAGCTGTGTGTAGGACTCAGAATATGTTTTCTAATAAAGCAGAAAATAAAGGAAAGAAACTGGAAAAATGTTCAGAATGGAAGGGAGGTTAGATTGCTTCAAGGAAATCATCTAGGCAGGAGACAGAATGTAACAAATGTTGTGTAAAAGGGTGGGACTGGCTTGGTGGAAGTAGACAGTGTGAATTTTTTCTTTCTTCTCTCCTTCCTTCCTCCCTCTCTCTGTCCCTCACTTCCTAACTCCCTCTCTTTCTCTCTCTCCCTCTCCCTCCCCCCTCTCTCCTTACCTTCCTTATTATTTATTCTTTGTTTGTTTTCTTTTCAATACATTCAGACCACAGTTCCCCTCCCTCCATTTCTCCCAGTCAGTGCCAACCTCTCCCCCAGATCTATTCCTCTTCCACTTCCCTCCCCAAAAAAGAGCAGGCCTCCCAGGAATATCAGCAGAACATGGTACAGCAAGATAAAATAAGATTAGGCACAAAACCTCATATCAAGGCTGAGAGTTCAAAATCCAGATTGGCAGGCAGAATGAAAAGAGTCACTGAACCTGGCTTGTGCATTTGAAGTTACAAAGCTTATCCCCAGTGATATACTTCATCCAGCAAGGCCACACCTCCTGATAGTGCCACTCACTATGAGACCATTTTCATTCAAACCACTACAGTGTTTAAAGTATAATGCCTAGGGCCCTTCTCATTTATTCTGTCAAGAGGCTTAGAGGAACAAATTCATGATGGTGCCCTACAGAAGAAACCATGTAGAGTCAAAATGATCTTATTAACTCATTTATAAATGGAATATTATGAAATATGTTGCCAAAATCCTTGTGAAAAAGACAATAAATTGAGTATTGCAAAGCTTCTCGCCTTAATGAGCTCACTTGGGCTTCCTCATCAATCGTCTATTTGAGACTTTTTATAATCTTTGTCATGACAACATATACTGATAACAATCAGTGAAAAGCACAACTACATTGTATATCCCAAAAATCTAGCCTATAATTACAAATAGAACACCAGTCAAAAATATATAAAGCCTATTTGGAATTTGCTTGTCTCCAGAGGAAGAAAGAAGGCATTTCTCAAAACTTTTGGCTCAGCTAGATGTATAGGGTGATTATTTTATCATTTTATGAGACACCAAAGAAATGGCAAGATTTCAAGGCTATTTTGGGGATATTTCTTTAAAGCCATTTCCATTTTCAGAAGTTATTCTAATTGTATCTTTGAACAAACAACAAGTAATATAAAGGGACTTTGAGAAGAAATTTCCAGAATGGAAGTATATGAAATGATGTGTTTGTTAGGGAAGGAGACAAAAGACACATGATTCAATAAAGATTCATCCTAACCCCTATTAATTTCTCACATCTTAAATGTCTATCCATCAAGTGTGTTTGGATCCCAGTGTGTCTAACCCTTGGTTGGGTTCAGGCCTCCTGAACCTGGCTGCAGGGCTGCTGTTCCTCAAGACAGTGCTGAAACTCCCAGACTACTGAGAACACTAAGGCTTCCACATCATAAGACACCCAAGTGTGGTCTCAACTGAGGGATCATCTGCAGGACCAGATTAGTGTAAAATCCTGTGAAAAGTGTGTCAAACAACATGACCCTGACCGTGCTCTTCCTTGTCACTCTGCAGAGCTCATTCTCCTACCACGTAACACACTCTGTGCAGACTAAATGCTTATGAGTATCAGACTTCTTATATTGGTAAGAGCAAGTGTGATGGAGTGAGGAAGAGGGCTTTGGGTCATTCCTACCCAAATTTGATGATTCCTAGAGAGCCACAGAACATGGTTTGGGAACGCATCATGTGAGAAATTCCCACTCACGTGCCCATGGGAAGCTTGGCTGAATTAGCCTTCCTGGGGCTGAATCTTGACACAAAGCCTCATCATCTTCATAAATTTAGAAGGCAATATTAATTTTATTATGATTGGGTTTATTAAACTTTTCAGGAAATATTTTGTTCGCTATTAAATAAGAATTCTTGGAGTATTACATATTATGAGACATGAAACTCTAACTCATACTTATCACCTAGTGAGGACTTCATTCATGCCCACGTGCTTATGTGCTTATACTTCCTTTGAGACATAAAATAATGTCAGCAATAATAACCAATATGCAATACCGAAATAATCACTGAGACTGCAATGATTATCCATTTTGTTAAGCTATTATTTTATGGTGTCTTCTGACATCAAAGTCTCTGCAAGGCAAATGTCTCTCAGATTTGTTTCACAGATGAGGATGTCAAGGGTCTTAGGCGTTCAGCCTCTGTCCATAGTGAGAGAGCTTGTCCATAGCAGAGTGAGAGAGCATGACGAGGATGATCATCTCTGCATCGTACTCATAGACTCGTGCTCTTCCATTATGTTTTCTCTGCAGGGATTTTCCAAGCGATGATTCTAAATTAGGTCCTGGTAGCTTTACACATGGTTGACACTCAGTGATGAGTAACCCCCTTGATGTCCTTTAAACATTCCACAGAGGATAATAGTGATTATGTATCTAATAGTGCTATTCCTTCTTTATCATGTTACTGAAGGATAACTTCATGATTGTGTAAAATTTTAACCCAAGGAAATATGTCTCCACATTCTTCATTCCAGTATAATTCGTTCTTGCAAATTAGCCTTATAGATCTAGCACTTTCTTTCCTCAGATGCTGACAGGTGTGACTTTGCAATATGGATTCTGTTATCAGAATGGGATTCAAATCGTGCTTTAGCCATGTATTATCTCTGTGGCATGTGTGTCTTTTTTATTCTCTGAGTTTATGTTCTTCTTTATTTTGTAAATCGTGAGTATGGAGCTAGATTCAATGGAAAGATCTGACTTCAGGGCTTGAAGTTCTTATTATATGGGGCTTATTATTAAAGTTATTAAGTTCATCACCATCAGTTGCAAGATTCTGTTTTTAACTAAAATTCACCCAGTGCAAGCTCCATTCCAGGAGTCTGTGTGCCCTGTGTGGCTGAGAAGGCATCAAGCTATTCTCTGTTCCTTGGATAAAGGCATTTCCACCATCAAATAATCACACTGAATCAGCCCAACATTTCCCTCTCTCCCACCCCCTTCCCCCCACCAACTACACTTTGGCACTTCTTCAAGGGGACTCTGTAATGAGCAGGTTCCCAGAGGAAGCTGTTTCCTGAAAGGCTTATAGCATTTAAAAGAAAGCAAGTTTAGGGTCTCAAAATTCTTGTTTTTGAAGGAAGAAAAAAAGAAAGAAAGGGCTTAATCTGCAGGCCTGGCAGCTGCAGCAGAAGCCTCAGGCTTTCCTGGTCACAAACCTAAAGAACCACCGTCTCATCATGCATGCCATTTTCCAGCTCCTTTGCAACATTTCTTCTGGCCTGCTGCTTTGCCTGGGAAGGGTTTGGTGGGAAACCAATCTATCCCTTAGTTCTTTTTTCCCCAAGTTAGGACTGGGTACTGTTGCCACTCCAACCAGCATAAAAAGCCCTTTCCTTGTAGCAGTGTGAAACAGGGCATGGCTATGGGCATTGTTTCTTTGGCTTAATGACTGTGGAGTACTAGGGGAAAGCCTATGTGCAGGACCCAGATAGAATGTTTGCCTATTTTCTACACCATAGCCAGAATTTGGCACTTTCAACAAATAGTTTATTTTCCTTTCACTGCACTGTCTTTCTTACTTCAATGGGGGTCACAGTGTCTACTTTGGTTGTCTTGTAAAGAGAACATACAATAATGCATACAGAGTGCTTATGCTATGTTTTAACATCTATTTACTTAATTTATTAATGACACATGTACCCATTCTTTATATAAAACATCTTCTAGGTTCCTTTTGGGTGCTTCACTGTCATTAAACATTGCAAATAAGGGAGGTAAAATAATTGGACATAGTATCATTAAACATATAGTGATATCAGCCTGCTGAGTCTGTTTTAAATATCAGCTAAGGAGAGTTGAAGACAAATGATCAGTATGATATAGTCAGCTATAAGCTTATTGAACATTAAAGATGTATGGAACCTTGGGTACCAAATAATATTTTTAATTGGAAAAAAATATGTAGCCAAGAATAGGAAAGCTGTATTTATTGCCATGTGGAACAGCATGGAGAAAATTGGACTTTCAATCATTACTCAACACTTTCCCTTTCCTCAGTCATAGGCACTGGGACCATGGAGAATCCGTAAACATGAGGGATGTTAGCTTAGAAACAAGTAGATTCTTGAGTAAAGTTTCTTGCTGCTGACCTCAGGACTTTCTCCAGGCAGGGAACTCCTTCAAATAAAATTATTATCATATGGGGGTTTGCAAGATTCTAGTTCCTAGGAACTAGAACATTATTTTGGATGTTGTCTTACTTAGGATCACAACAATTCTTTTAAGGAAAAAATTTAATTGGAGCTGGCTTACAGTTAAAAGGTATAGTCCATTATTTTCATTGTGGGAAACATGGCAGCACACAGGCAGACATGGTGTTGGAGCAGTAACTGAAAGTTCTACATCTGGATTAGCAAACAACAGGGAGAGATCCTGGTCCTGTCTTGAACACTTGAAACCTTAAAGCCCACTCCTAGTGACACAATTTCTTCAACAAGGCCATACCTATTCCAACAAGACTCTATATCCTAAATAGTGCTGTTCCCTATGAGCCTTTGGGGGCCATTTTCATTCAAAGCAGCACAGATGTAGTTAGAGCTACTGGAGCCTTTTCTCTGATTCCAAGAAAGTTAACTCATTTTCTTTGGAAAGTTCTATGTCTAGGGTACTGGGCCAAGATGCTTTGGATATCTTTAATTCATCTGTGGTTGGTTTATAGGGGTAGCTATCCAACTTCAGTTGATTTTAGTAATGGTGTCTAGTGAACACTGAAAATGGCAAGTTAAAATAGGTTGCTCTCTACAAATGGTCCCATTACTGAAGATACCTATACATTTCTTTGAACATGGACAAGGTGAGCTGGTGCCTACAGAGAGCCTCATTCATGCATTCTAGAATCCTTTGTATGGTTAGGAATTCTGCATACAAACAATAGGATAATGCAAACACAAAGCCAGCCACAAACCCTTTGATTATGATGGTATCCTTTCTGAAAAATATCTTAGTTCTTGGTGGCACAAAGCTTGTGGAGGTAACTGACCAATATCTGATTTGACTTAGGGCCCACTTCATGAGATGGGACCTATAACTAACACTGCTTAGGCGACCAAAAACCTAAGACAGGATAGCTAAGGGATCTGGGTTAAAACCAAATACTGTTAGACTAAAAAAGCAAACCAAAATGAAAAGTAGAGATAAAATGACTCTTAATGGTATTCTGTTTTACTAATCAGTACCTTGTTTAGCTGTCATCAGAAGATATTCCTCCTAAAGAAGATAGGAACAGATACAGAGACTCATAGTCAGGCGTTAGGTAGAGACAGAGACCTTGGAACACTGACTTCTAAACGGTATGTCTCTATTAAATATCTTCCTCATAGCTCAGGTTACCCCACAGAAATGAGATGAAAAGGTGAAAAGTGTGTTAGAGCCAGAGGGGATGAGGGCACCAAGTAAACAACATGGGCAAAACTCATATGAACTCAAAGAGATTGAAGCAACAAGCACGTGGGTCTGTACCAGATCCTCTGTGTATATTATGGCTTTCCTGAGTGTGTGAATGAGTGAGTCGCTGACTTTCATGTCTTCTCTTGGGCTCTTTTTAGTTATATTGGTTTGTCTTTTCCAACTTGATGTGATAGCTTTTGTTTAATCTTATATTTTATTTTGTTATATTTTATTATCTCTTAGAAGCCTGATTTTTTAAAATGAAAGACAGAAAGTGAGTGTATCCTGATGCGAGGGAAAGTTGGGGAGAAACTAGGAGGAGTAGAGGGAGGAGAAATCATAATCAGAATATATGATATGAGAAAAGAATGTATTTTCAAAACAAGGGAAAACTAAAGGAAAGAAGGAAGGAAAGGAAGGAAGAAAAATTGGCAAGTTAACCTGATCTATGTGGAGATCTCAAAGTTTTTATCTTAGTGTTAAAACAGCTACATCTATTTGTGTACATTAATGGTATAAAGTCAAAGCTTTTAGTGACATTTTCATGAGTGCATATAAAGTGCTAAGATCATACTCACCTCTTCTATTGTTCTTGTTCTTCTCTCTGTTTCCCTGTTTACATCCACAATGGCCTCCGTTTTGTTTTCACGCAATTGTACACCCCACCTGGATTCTATAAATAAGAGAAGACGTGGTGCTCATCATTGTGGGCCTGGGTAATTTCATTAACTTGGTGATCTCCAGTTCCATCTAATTTTTTCTGCAAATGAAAGCATTTCATTCTTCTTTATAATAAAATAACACTCTAGTGTATAGATAGATATAACACATTTATGTTTTATCTTTCTTTGCTTCTCCATCTTCTTTTCTCTTCCTCCTCTGGCAGGCTCTCTCTATGTACTTCTGGCTGTCCTAGAACTCTCTATGTAGACCAGGTTGGTCTCAAACTTGCAGAGATCCCCAAACCTCAGCATCCTAAGTGCAGGGATTAAGAGCTTGTCCTAACATGCCTGGCAATATTTTCTTTATGCATTTAGTCACTTATGATATCTATGTTGATTCCATAATTTGTTTATGATGCATACGTATATGTAGAGATCTCTTCACTTTAAGTTGAATCTGATGGTTTTGGTATGTGCCCAGTGGGGCATAGCTTGATCAAGTGGGCACCCTATTTTTAACTTTTGAAGACTCTCCATACCCATGTCTTAGTGACTGCACTAATGAACCTTCCAGAGGGAATTAGGTCTCCTTCTTCCCCTGAATTCTTTTGTATATTCATTTCTTTGATGTTTTAGGAACAGAGTCACTCTGTGAACTAGAATTCATGTAGCCGAGGCTAACCCTGAACTAGTAGCAATCCTCATGTCTCATCTTCCCGAGGGCTGAGCTAGAGATCCTTGTTGCTCATTCTTATTGCTGCTTGCTTTCTTGATTTCGGCATGCTGACTGTGAGGGCATGGAATATCAATGTGGTTTTAATTTGTATTTTCCTGATGATGTTATGCATTTTTAATGTATTTACTAGATATTTGTACATCTTCAATTGAAAAGTGTCTGCTCAGTTTTCCTGCCCATTATTTAACTGGGTTATTTGCTCTTTTGGTGTTGACTTCTTTGGAATCTTTCCATATTTGTCTTGGTTAAGGTTGGTTGCTATTAAAAAAAACCGGCCCTCCACCTCATCAGCTTCCTGGACACTACACTGGGGAATCGATTGTCCCATCCTACCAAGACGGGTAGACTAAATCTCCCCCGGCACCCCAGGAAAATCTTCGGGCCTCTTAGACTGAGCAGCTAACGGCAAGCACTGCTTCTAAGGCTGGTGTTCTCCAAAGACTACAGAGAGACTTGGGATTGCTGCGTAGCTAAAAAAAGCTGTCTCATTTCTGTTCATTTATCCCTCTTAGATATGTCTAATGGCATTTGATAATGTAAGGTACTGGTAGCTCATTACTTCATTTGTTAAGTTAAAATACAGATAGGTGTGCGTCTTTCACAGGCTTCATAGTCCAGGATTAACAGGTTTCAGGTGTATCTTAATTGTCTTCTAAAATGTTCCTGTTCCAGTTGTTTTACAGCTACTGGCAGGTTCCTGAAAAAAAGTTCTACTGCTATATCAAAAATCAGGTCTGGAAAAAAAAAAAAAAACAGTCACCAGAGCCTATTTTAACTCCACCCATTTTCAAACATATTTTACAGGTCACTCCTGTTGTCTGGGCCAAGACCAACTTACAAAGGACCCTCCAAACAATGCCAACACCTGCACCAGCTCCTGGGATTCACAATTGGTACCAACTCTCCTGGCTCAAAAGGACACCTACCAACTAAAATCTGGTTTTAAAAGAGCATATCTGCTCTCATGTCTCACCTGTGCCTCTCCTGTACAACCAGGGTACTTCTCTGTCCCATTCTTTCTGGCCCATGGCTAGCCCCATTCACAGGGCCAATAATAACAACATACTTTTTCTCCTAGCCACCTGCCTTCTCATCTCCCTCAAGGAACAGCTACCTGAGGTCTCCAGGATGGCAGTAAACCAGATGTCTCTCCAGCCACACCTCTCGCTGAGTGTGAGCCCACCAAAGGCTCTGTTGGTGCATGCCTTTAATCTCAGGATTTGGGAGGTAGAGGCTGGTGGATCTCTGTGAGTTTGAGGCTATTCTAGTCTACAGAGTGTGTTCCAGGACAGGGTCCAAAGTTACACAGAGAAACCCTGTCTTGAAAACAAAACTAGCAAAAAGAAAAAATGTAATTATTTATTCAGTTAGTCTTGGAGGATGTAGAATGTACATGCCGTAGAGCACACATGGGGGTCAGCAGACAACTTTTGAGGATTCTTTCTGTCCTTCCACCATGTGATTCCTGATGGTAGAACTCAGGGTATTAGGTTTTGCAGCAGCCCAATCTAGACAGCACCCCCAATAGACTTCTCTACCCCTGCCTCATTGAGTAAAGACTCTCTGACCACTCAATACCTAATGTGTTCACCCTTATGAAAATTTGCCTTGTGCTCATTTCAAACTGTAATATAATTTTTGGATATTTGTATTCAACATATGAAACTGCATCATTTATTCCATTTTCTCCTTTCTTAGATACATGAAGCCTTTAGTAGGTAAACTGTGTGAGTGTGTTCATTCCTTGATCAGCTGTTATTCTTCTCCTTTGCCTCATTTGTATAATTATGAGTTGTAGAAGGTTGACACATTAGGGAGCAAAACAGAGTGCAGAATGAGGAAAATGAGCAGAGTGGACAAAGATCTTAAGATGAAGATGATTTTAAGCTCATGTGAGTGTCTTCTGCATTGGCAGATGTTTAAATGTGATTCCCTGTGCCGAGGTAGAGCCCTCTCCCATCTTACTGCTGAAGATTGCTCTCACACGTGTGGCTTGGAGGAATGCACTGTTCTGGCTGGTCACTTACGGGGCCACCAGCCCTGAACAATCTCTTTGGGTTTTCATCAGCCTTCCTGGCGCCTCTCTCAATAAAACCTATTCAGTTGGCTGCTGCTTAGCCAGCTTGCTCTGGCACTTGGCTCTGCCCTCACTGGGCATGCAGTGACTTCCAAATAGGTTCTACTTAGCTGCCTGAATAAACCCCCTCCTCTTTGGATTTCTCAGGCATGTCAGGCTGGTCATTTACAAGTCACTCAAGTATCCACCCCATTCATAATGTGGCTTTTTGATTTGTTGGTTTAAAACTCTGATGGATGATTAAGATAGGACTCAAAACCTACATCAAGGACAATTCTCTAGTGTGCATCTTAAATAATTTAATTTTGGAATTAAGCTAATACTGAAAACTCGGTATGCCACCTCCTTTGTTAGTATTGTTTAGATAGACACGCATCTTATTTTGAAATGCTCAGGCACTTCCATCAAGCACAGCGTGCTAATCTCCCTTTTTTTATTCTCTTTATTTGATCACTTAATGTTCTAAACTGAGTAAGATTTGGGAGCTACCAAAAATCAGCAAGCATGGTCAACTAATAAATATACCCTTATAGCCAGAGTGTGGCAAAAAGCCATTCTATAAAATGGCAGTGTAGATCCTGTTGTGAGTCAGACTGATCTTAGGCTTTCTCAGAGACCTCTTTGAAAGGACAAAGTGATTGTTAGTTCTGTGTCCTTGCCCAGTGGCAGACTTGGCAAGGTCTTGTCTGGGACCCAGTTAAATTTGTTCCTGAGAACTCAGCTTTCTTCCTTGAAGGGCTGTGGTTATCAGTTCCAACTATCTGAAGTATCCTGTGTTCTCTTTGCCAGTAGGGTCTGACTTAGCTCTCTGCTGAGCATGGCCATGATATTGGTGTCTAAGATACTATACTTCTTAGTGCATTTTCTTGGCATAGTTATCAGCTATCTGCCTTCTTTATTTCCCATTCCCAGTCTTCCTAGAACACCTAGCACTTCAGAATCCTTATTGCTATGGGTTCAGGTCAGGATCCTGTGGAAATACTAGGTAAGGTATATATAACTCTGGTTTGTAGAATAAATTGAGGCTTCTTCAACAGAAAATTTGTATAAACTAAGATATGAAAACCAGTAGAAGTTGATGATTCTGAAGACTTTGCTTTGGGGGAAGTATTAGGCTCGGCATGGGGTATTGAAAGACCCCAACCGATTTTTCATAACGAACTGGATGAGTCGGATAATGGGAAACTACAAAGCATGGTAAACAGGTTTAATTGTTGCACTCAAGCAGAGTCTTCCTTCCTTACCCCCCCCCAACCCCTACAGGGCAGGAAGGCTAGCAATTATCAGAACTGGTCACAATCTTCTAAGCAGATGATTATCAGAACTGGTCACAATCTTGGGCAGGAAGGCTAGCAAATATCAGAACTGGTCACAATCTTCTAAGCAGATGATTATCAGAACCAGTCACAGTGAATGATTCTGCAAACTAAACCACAGTGAAAAATGCAGGATGCCAGGATGTCATGCAGAATGTCACGTACCTAAATTTTTTGGAAACAGGCTGGACTATGTTAATTTCATTCCAGGTTGAATATCTAGACCAATCCCAATTGTACCCGTACCCCATATTATAATTTATGTAAAACTTGTGATTTTGTCTATAAAAACTTGCTTGCACAGATACTCGGGGTGCTTAGCTATCCTGAAGCTGGGCACCCGCTTGCTCAACCGTGGAAATAAACCTCGTGCTTTTGCATCTGATGGCCTGGTTATTGAGCCTGGGGCTCCTCGGCAACAAGACCACTTTGAGGGTCTTTCATTTGGTGCATTGGCCGGGAATCGGAGACCCCCGACTCAATTTCGGGACCCTTCAGGAGGTAAGTCTGGCCAGCATCTGTTTATTCCGTATGGTTTTCTGTAGGTCTGTTGCCAGTGTCTGTACTGTATGTACGGCTCTGTACTAGAGTCAGGAGGGGGGTTGATGAACCCGAGAACTCTGACTCTTAATCCTGGAGGACGCTCCAGGATTGTTTTGAGGAGTGAAGGAGATGAGCAGGCCGTCCTCCTTCCTGGAGAACAGGGATTTCTTCCCTGTCTCCGTCTGAGTTGTTGCTGTCGGCGTTGAGCCGAGTCGGTGTCGAGTGGCTTCTGGCCTGTGTTGTGTTTTGTTGTGCCGGCTGTCTGTTCTGTCTTTTGTGTCTTTTGTGTTCCCGTCTGGGTGCTAGTGAGGATATGGAAGTTTTCCTGGATTGGAGGAACTATATGTCCTCTCGGCTGTCTGTATTTCTGGAATGGTTTGTCTGTCCCGGTGGAGACGGACATTTGTTTATGTGTCTTTGGTCTTTTGTTTTGTCTTACTTGTGACTCTGACTATTGGGACAGACTGTGATGTTGACTCTGGATCAGTGGTTTTTTCTATCTAAGTTTTGTTAGCCTTTGTCTGTGTATCTTTGGTCTCTGTTTTACGTGCAGGTAGCGTATTCGGTTCTCTGGTGAGATACGCGGGTGGCATTTCTCAGTTCTGTGGTCTCATTTCGATAGCGGGGCAGGTCACCCGCAGAGCAGCTTGAAGCTGTGTCTTGGTTTGTTTGGTGCCATTGTCCTGTATGTCTGTGTAATGTGTGTTGTGCTTTTGTTCTGACTTAGACTGACACTGACGTACTCAAATCACGACTTCTTTTGACTTTGATAGTGTGACCACTTACAAGACTTCAGAGATAGGGCCATAAGCATAGGTATATTTCAAAAAAGGAGTCAGCCTCGGCCCCAAGCACATGACTGTGGGGCAGCATGCTTGTATGGATGACTGGGCTATTCAGCCTTGCTGTTCCAAGGTATCAAGGCTGCCAGACACAGTTGTAGAAGGCAGATGTCTGAGGGTAATCACTATGGCCTAAAGAGGTTAACAATCTTTTTTTCCCAGTGCTGCATACCACCCTGCCCCACCCTGTGCTGATGAACGAATTCCCTCTGCCTGCCCTGGGAGCTGCATGCCAAGCTGACCAAGGCTTGGCTCTGTGAAGAACTCTTTTAGAGTCTATGGGTTATAAGTATCTGTCATCATTTATAGGGGCTGGTTACAAATTATTGTTGGTTAATGTTTAAAAAAAACCATATTGTTGGTCTCAAATGTTTCATACTGGTACAGAATTTTATGTGCTGTTCTTGTTTAAAATGTACCCATACATCCCCACTGAGAAACAACAAAAAAGACTTTGCTAAGAGTTTTTATGTTGTCTAAAAAGCAAGAGAAATTTTTGATATGTTGTCTAAAAAGCAAGAGAGATTTTTGGTATAAAAAATGTGTAAACAAAAATGGGCCTTATCTAGTTCCCTGTGTGTGTTTTCAAGGTCAAACTTAAAGCAGGTAGGGAGTGGCTGACAGTCTATTGCCTCAGGACTCTCACCACCATCTGTGTTTCTTGAATGTTTAAGGGAGACTTACAGGCGCTATACTCCCTTTGACCCAACCTCTGAGGGTCAGCAAGTGGCAGTAGCTATGACCTTCATAGGACAGTCAGTATCAGATATTAAGAAAAGTTACAACAGTTAAAAGGGTTGCAGGATTATACCTTGCAGGATTTGGTTAAGGAGACAGAGAAAGTGTTTCATAAGCCAGAGACTGAGGAAGAGAAGAGAGAGAAAAGAGGACTGGAGGGATCGTAGATAAGACAGAAATTTGATAGAATTTTGGCTGCAGTGGTAGGAGAGAAAGGGAAGACAGGACCTAGACAGTTAGAACCTGGGCAACAGAAGACCAAAGATGAGTGAAGATGAACAGAGGCACCCCTTGGACAAAGGCCAATGTGCTTATTGCAAAGAAAAAGGACATTGGGCAAGAGAATGCCCAAAGAAGAAAGGAAAGGCCTCTAAAGTACTGGCTCTAGAAAAAGATTATCAGAGGGGATGGGGCTCAGACCCCCTCCCACGCACCTAGGGTAACCCTGACTATGGAGGGGACCCCTATGGATTTTCTAGTGGACACAGGGGCTGAGTACTCTCTGCTGAAACAACCATTAGGAAAGCTAAAGAATACAAAGACTATAGTAATTGGAACAACTGGACAGAAACAATATCTTTGGACCACCTTACAAACTGTAGATTTGGGGAGAGGACAAGTGACTCATTCCTTCTGGTTATCCCTGAGTGTCCCATGCCTTTATTAGAAAGAAACTTCTTAACAAAGTTGAAGGCCCAGGTCAGGTATTTTTGTTGACTGAACCAGTGACCTTTGTACCCCCTGCTGTCCTCAATCCCACCACCCTACTGATGACACCTTACTACCCATCAGTGCACTGACATTTTGGCAGAAGAGGCTGGTACCCAAGATGATCTGAAGGATCAGCCTTGGCCTGGGAGTCCGAGCTGGTATGCGGACGGCAGCAGTTTCATGGTTAAAGGTAAGCAGAAGGCAGGGGCAGCAGTGGTGGATGGGAAGCAAGTAATCTGGGCATAGCCTCCCTGAAGGACGTCAGCCCAGAAAGCTGAACTCGTGGCTTTGATACCAGCTCTACCGATGGCAGAGGGGAAGTCTATCAACATCTACACTGGCAGCAGGTATGCTTTTGCCACTGCCCATATACACGGAGCAATATATAGACAAAGAGGACTGTTAACATCTGCAGGAAAAGACAAAAAATAAAGAAAAAAACAGGTGGCCCAAGGAGCAATGATCCTGGCAGTCAAAGAGCCTGAAGATTATTATGATATCAGTGAAACCAACTTTAGATACACCCCCGACGACTATCAAGTTATGGGCAAATTAGAACTGGTAAAGAAAACCCCATATGGGGCAGTAGAGACAGAAGGAGGAAAACTAGTCCTCCCACAAAAAGAAGGGCACAAATATGTTACCAGCTTACATTACCTGACCCACGTAGGGGCCAAGAAACTAAAAGATGTGGTTAGGTCCTCCAACTAATATGTTTGGGACTCTGGGACTCTCTGACTTGGCAGAAGAAATAGTCAAAAGCTGCAAGGACTGTGCTATGACTAGTTCAGGACACTCCATATATACTCCTGAAAAGAGGCTCAGGGCGACCAGCCTGGGACCTACTGGGAGGTAGATTTTACAGAAATTAAGCCAGCCAGATGTGGCACTTTTTCAGGCTGGGTAGAAGCTTTTCCTACTACGACTGAGACGGCCAATGTGGTGGCTAAGAAGATCATAAAAAAAAATCTTCCCAAGGTTCGGGATACCCAAGGTAATCGAGTTTAATAATGGACCTGCCTTTGTTGCCCAGGTAAAGTCAGGGACTGGCCACCCAACTGGGGATCAATTGAAAATTACATTGTGCTTACTGACCCCAGAGTCAGGTCAGGTAGAAAGGATGAATAGAACCTTAAAAGAAACCTTGACAATTGGCCCTAGAGACCTGCGGGAATGACTGGACAGCCCTCCTTCCCTTTGCCCTATTCCGGGTTTGAAACACCCCTAGGGCGATTTAAACTCACCCCTTACGAGATCCTATGTGGGGGACCGCCACCACTCACTAAGTCGGGTGGAATGTATAATCCTGATGCTATTCTTTCTGGACCTTTATTTGCCCACCTAAAGGCCCTTTTAGGAGTGAGACGCCAGATCTGGGCACAACTGAAAGAAGTATGCATCTCTGCCTGGATCCACGCCTCGCATGTGAAGCGAGCTCCTGAACTACCCAAATTGCTGTATCTGGGACTGTTGACAACACCACCAGTCAGGAGGCTTGTGTTTGGGGGACTAATCATAGGGTGACTCTTACTGAGGTTATGTAATAAGACTCTTAAGAGCCCTGAGACTCCTGACACCAGGTACTTGATTCCCGATTTAGATAAATGGTGGGCCTGTGGTACGGGCCTAGCCCCTTGTGTTTCGGCATCTGTCCTCAACCAGACGGAGGACTTCTGTGTCCTGACTCAGGTCATGCCTAGAATACTATACCACCCTGAAGAAATCATCCTAAACCTCCTTGAGCACAGGGGTAGAGCTAAAAGGGAGCCAGTGACCCTTACTCTAGCCCTCTATTAAAACCCTGGAAGGGGCTATAACTTTGCTGGAAAAATCACTTCCCTCAGTGAGATGGTGTTACAAAACTGAAGAGGATTAGACTTACTCTTCCTCCGGTAAAGTGGGCTCTGTGTTGCTCTGGGGAAAAAAATGTTGTTTTTATAAAGATAACTCTGGGTCCATCAAAAAATCAATGAAACAGCTTAAAAAGAGATTATACAATTCATAAAAGATAGGCTATCCACAGTCCAAACATTGGTCCTTACCCAGCAATACCATATCCTAAAACAACAGGAGGAGTCCAATGTTTAACCAGATGGTTTTAAGATTAAAACTGTGCACAAGGAAAAGGGGGGGGGGGGATGAAAGACTCCAACCGATTTTTCATAACGAACTGGATGAGTCGAGTAATGGGAAACTACAAAGCATGGTAAACAAGTTTAATTGTTGTACTCTAGCAGATTCTTCCTTCCTCCCCCCATCCCCCACAGGGCAGGAAGGCTAGCAATTATCAGACTGGTCACAATCTTCTAAGCAGATGATTATCAGAACTGGTCACAATCTTGGGCAGGAAGGCTAGCAATTATCAGAAAGGGTCACAATCTTCTAAGCAGATGATTATCAGAACCAGTCACAGTGAATGATTACCAATCTGCAAACTAAACCACAATGAAAAAAGCAGGATGCCAGGATGTCATGCGGAATGTCACGTACCTAAATTTTTTGGAAACAGGCTGGACTATGTTAATTTCATTCCAGGTTGAATATCTAGACCAATCCCAATTGTACCCGTACCCCATATTATAATTTATGTAAAACTTGTGATTTTGTCTATAAAAACTTGCTTGCACGGATACTCGGGGTGCTTAGCTATCCTGAAGCTGGGCACCCGCTTGCGCAACCGTGGAATTAAACCTCGTGCTTTTGCATCTGATGGCCTGGTTATTGAGCCTGGGGCTCCTCGGTGACAAGACCACTTTGTGGGTCTTTCAGTATTTACCTAGATAAAAAGGAAGAATACAATCTATTCTAGATACTAAAAGGAATCTACTTTGGGTAAAACATTTACTAAAAGTGTTAAGACTTGAGGGTATAATGATAATTAGAAGGAATATTTAAACCAAACCATAAATGTTTTGCAGAAATACAAAAACAGTTCTACTTTTATAGAAGTTAATACTCATAATTCCATGTACCATCTGAGGAAGATTTGTCAATATTCACTTTCAGAGACACTATTATCTTCAGAGTGATTAGAATTAGAAGGGCTTTTTAAGCATATCTATCACCTACCTTTTCATTCATCCATTATTCATTTGACAATCATATATTGAGTCCCATCTCCTAGTCAAATCCTATACAAGACCCTATGCATTCACTTATTAATGAGACAGATTCTATGCATCAGTCTTTGTATGGTGAGACAGAGAAGGAACTCAATGTTTATTATTTAAATTCTATTTTACAAAAGAGTCTGTTATTCTAAATTTTGTAGTAGATGCTTTTCATGGGAAGGTAGAGGAGGGAAATGGAGAACATGGAAGAATAAGATAAAACCTACTTGTAGGAGTATGGAAGAAAATTACTTCAAAGAGAAAGTAATGTGTTAGAGGCAGAGGGGGAGGAAGTGATTTATAAGCAAATGGATGACAGGCAAAGAGAAATACTGGAGGCAGTGGGCAGAGGGTACATTTATGAAGAGGCAGGAAGCACATGGAGATATTGCTGTGGCTTTCTCTATCAAAATCTCTCTTTCATTAATTTCCCACTCCATTCCATTTCCCCCTCAACCATCCCGTTCCCTTGATACCAGAACAATATTGAGTGCATTTAAGGGGAAGGTCCTAAGTATATCTGATTTTACCTTTTATTAATTTTATGCACTTTAGTGTGTAATTATATGTATGCTGCATATTTAAGTAAATATTTGTATATAAATAATATATACACATATACTTCTATTTCATTTGAATATTGGTAGATACTATGGAGGTTGCTAGATAGTTAGATTTGTATAATATTTAAAAACAGGAAGACTACTTTTATATCAAATCTATATAGGAAATGTAGTTTGGTGAAGATTCACTTAAGTATCATGTTTGTTTGTTTTATCTTAACTTTCTATCTTATGTTTCCCCGTTTTAAATGAGTACACATACACATTCCTGAGAATGACTACAGCACATTAAATTCTAGACATTTTGATTTACATTTTTCATTAAAGGTAGGTTTATCCTGCTATGAAATGAAATAGATGCAATATTCTAATAATGAGGTGAGAAATAGTTCTTAACATCTTACAACCTTTCTCTTCTTGTGTCAGTTTCCTATTCAAGATTTTCTCACTTCTCTTTCTTTGTGCCTTTCCTTTCAGGACATTTCAAGTGATGAAGTGAAGCCTGATGGATGGCAGCCTTTTTGTGACGACTGCCCCTAAAAGATCTCTATCCATAGAGGAGGCCAAACTCACTTGGAAGTGATGAGAAATATCTAGCTAAATCTAAACGTTAGAGACTGTTATTTTCCTAAAATATGTCAAGACCACCATGGTTCGTGTTCACAGAATCTGACAATAACATTTATGTAGCCTGATAGAATTTCTCAACGGTTTATTGCTCTTCAGTTTTATACTTCCATTTCAACCTGTATTTAGCTTGCAGAATTTTTTGTTCTTATACCAAAAGACCAAATGCTACATACTTACCTCATGATGATCTTCGCCTTTGTTATCAAATTAAACTTTACACTACTCTGAGAAACTGTTTAAATGATTTATGTTAAGAAGCTAGTTTTGAACCCAGGCACCTAAGAATGCTTAGCTGGAGTCAGACTGACTGGGCTATGGAAACATGACCAAAGGACATTTTGGGCAGAGGGACACACAGAGCAATGTTAGCCACACAGACTAGTAGAGTAAGGTGTAAATCGGGAAGGAAAGTCTAAACTGAGATGCCCGGTCCCTCTTCCGGGAACCTCCAGGACAAAGTATGTACACTTTCTAAGGAGAAGCAGGGGCATCAATTGGGGTTGAAAGAAACAGAAACAAAAAACCAGAAATTAGATGATATCATGCTGATAAGAGACCCTCTATTGACAAAGGTAAGCAAAAAAATAAGGGTGGGTCTCCCAAATCACAGAACCTTGATCACAGAAAGCCCCAAACAGTACTTAGGTTCTCCAGGGCACTGCAGCCAAAAGTACAGGTAGCAGCAGGAGGAGGTCAGACTCAGGGATTTATGCAAATATAGGTCTCACACAAAGGCCTCTCAGCAGAAAGGAGCTACTGACTTAACTGGTTTGTTGAAGCTAGCAGCCACCTCTCCATTTGCAGAGTTGAAAAAACAGTCCATGTGGTGTGAGTAACCACATTCTTCTCCATTAGGAAGAAGACTGACTGATGTTCTGCTGTCCTCTACCCCATTTCCTCTCCTTTAGATACTACATAAAGAAAATATATTTAGACATATTTTAGATAGACATCTTTCTATTTAACCAGCTCCTTATTATTTACTTATTTACAAATGCAAATAAAAACATGTGATATTTTGGTATTTTCATTTTTAAATAAATTAAATAAATATTCATTGATTTTTATTTTTAAATAAATATTCTTGTTTATAAAAACAGTTTGTACTTGAGTTTCTTGGTTTTAGCTTGTTTCTCATTCAGTAGGCTTTCCTGACTGTCCTTTATTTTTCTGCACTTAGTCTTTAGAATTTTCCTTATTGACCCTTATGCTTCTAGCTCAAGTACTTTCCTTAGCTTCACACTTTCCCCCCTTTTCCCTCCCTTTCTCATTACCCACTCCTTTTAATTTATTGCCTATGAGGATCATTAGCTGGAAAACACTATAAACCCTGCCTTTTTCCTAATCAGTACTTTTGTGCTGCTGTCTCCTAATCTTATCAAGGACACAAGTGGATCACATGGGTGTCTTCACTGAAAGTTAGCACTGGGATTGCTGCCAAGTCATTGTGTTTGTTGCTGTGGTTGCCTGAGCACAGCATAAATGAAGAGCACCCACTAGGAAGACTGGTAATGAAACAAGAAAAGAACAGAAGAATTCAATAAATAAAAATTAGAAGATAGGTCAGTTCCAACAGATGGATCAGGCATGATGAAGAAACACCCAAGATAAAATAAAACAGACCACTATGATACTTTTCCATGCTTGCAGTATCTCAACACCAGAAACCAAAGAAAATGAGACAGTGAAAATCTCAGGAAAAGATTTCAGAATCTTACTCATACAAGGAATCAATAACCACATGAGGGATTTAAAGAAACAGATGAGAGTGTTAGGTATATTCTTAAGAGGAGCTTCTCCACCAATGCAAATAATTCCAATCAGACCAAATTAGACAAAATAAAAGATGCCCACGTTTAATGCAGTGCTCCCAGGTGGTCAGGAGCATGGTGAGGGGAAAAAGAAAGACAGAGAGACCACATGAAACCTGGAGACCACATGTTCCTTTTTGGGTGGCAGCCTAAACAGCCTGTGGGAGTAGTCCACCACTTGGCAGGCTTTTTTGGACCCTCTCTGGGGAGTGGTCACTGCTTGGTGGGCTTTCCTGGAGGTGGGGTCTGGACCAAGACAATTCCCAGGGGGAGGGGGCTTCCAAAGATCGATGCCGGGAACTACATTCCAGACTCTTTGCATAACGGATAACAGGGAGCTGAAGTGATGCGTATGTCCAAAATTTAAGGCTTTCTTTGGATAAAGAGGCATCGGCTTAAGTCCGGCTACTTCCTGTAGGCATGGAACAACACGGGGGAAGGGAGAGCTGGGAGTTGGTGGGCTCACACTCAGCGAGAGGTGTGGCTAGAGTGGCATCTGGATTACTGTCATCCTGGAATCCTCAGGTAGCTGCTTTTTGAGGGAGATGAGAAGGCTAGGAGAAAAATATTGTTATTATTGGCCCTATGAATGGGGTAGCCATGGGAAGTCAGAAGGACTGGCACAGAGAAGTGCCCTGGTTGTGCACGTGAGGCTGGGGTCTATAATTGGGACACAATAGCAGATAAAACCAGATTTTAGTTGGTAGGTGTCCTTGATCCAGGAGAGATGGTACCAATGGAGAAGTCCCAGGAGCTGGTGCAGATGTTTGGCATTGTCTGGAGAGCGATTTGTAAGTTAATTTGGCCCAGATAGCAGGAGTGACCTGTAAAATATGCTTGAAAATGGGAGAGGTTAAAACACGCTCTGGAAACTGTTAGTTTTTTTTCTTATCAGAACAGATTTTTGATACAGTAGTAGAATTTTTTCCAGGAACGTGTAGGCATCTGTAAGAGAACTGGAACAGATTTACATCTCGGTGTCATAGCAAAAGGCTATTGCTTTAGGTTAAAAGGTATGGACATTTTAAAAGACAATTAAAGAGAGTTGGGAACTCTGAATTTTTAAGATACACTTGAAACCTGTTAGTCCTGGAATATAGTAACTGTTGAAGAGGCACACCTCTCTGTATTTTAGCAGGAAACTCAACAAATAAAGTAATGAGCTACCAGTACCTTAAGTCATCAAATGCCATTAGACAGATCTAAGGGGATAAATGAGCAAAAATGAGACAGCTTTTTTAGCTATGCAGGAAATCCCAAATTTCTCCTTAGTCCTTGGAGAACATCAGCCTAGAAGCAGCTTGCCATTAGCTGCTGAGTACAAGAGGCCCAAAGATTTTCCTGGGCGGGGATATTTAGTCTACCTTTCTTGGCAGGATGAGAAGATCAGTTCCCCATGTGGCATCCAAAAAGCTGAAGAGGTGTAAGGCTGCTTTTTGCTGTGTGGGTGGCTTTGCCAAACCCAAAGGCAAGCCTGGAGGCAGAAGGTGTTCTGTAACCATGCATCTTCTTGGAGGAGCTAAAGGGTGGTGCAGGAACTGGCTTACCTCTGTGTTAGAAGCTCGTTTGTTAAACGGCATACCCTAAGATCTATAAAGGCACTGGAGAATTGGGTACCATTACCTGTTATTTAAACTGGACATATAAGCTAAATTTAGATGTGTATTTTATCCAATTAGTTACAGCTTACCAATGCTAGTAACTGTAAGAAGATTAAAAAGAGATATTTTAATAATTCAAAGAATACTAACACATGGGCACTCTTACCCAAAATGATGGTGGGTCAAAATGGGGGCTACCAATGTGTTTGTATTTTTCCAGAGCTGTTTTAGTCTGGAGTTATAAATTTTACTGATCTTAAAATGCGCACACATGCACACAGAAACATAAATCAAGCATACTATGAGAACATACCCAAAACATTACACAGGCATACTGTGGCCACATTATTCTAACAGACAGACAGCTTTTAGAAATCAGCTGGCCAATTTAAAACCCCGGCACAGGTAGGCAGCAGAAGCCAGGGAAGCACAGCAAACAGAGGAGGTGGAAGAAGGGGCCCAGAGTGAGACAAACAGCCGATAGCTAGAGAGCACAGGGGAGAGAATGGGGGAGCTGGGTGGGAGTATGTGGCAGAAACCATGGGCTTTTAGAGCCTGTTTATTTTATGTTAGATGATATATAGCCCCAATTTAAAAGGATTTTTGTAAAAGGCCATTGAAGGGCGTTTGAGTAATTGGCTTGGAATTGCAAGGACCCATTTAGAAGTCCATGCCTATTGGGACTCAAGCCTGTCGCAATGCATCCACTGGAAAGAACTCTTGAGTCAAAACAGGGGCACATGAGAAATGAGTGGCAGACATCTCCAAACACCCAAGTCGCATCTCAGCTAAACCTGGCTTTGGTGTAGAGATCATTCTGTATTTGTGTTGCTTTCATTGGTTGAATAAAGAAACTGCCTTGGCCTTTTGATAGGGCAGAACTTAGATAGGTGGGGAAAAGAGAACTGAATGCTGGGAGGAAGAAGGCCATATGGCAGATGCCATGAAACTCCTGTCTGAGACTGATGCTGGTTAGGATCTTTCCCAGTAAGCCACGACCTCGTGGTGAACACAGATTGGTAGAAATGGGTTAGATCAGGATGTGAGAGTTGGCCAAGAAGAGGCTAGATATAATGGGCCAGGCAGTAATTTAATTAATACAATTTCTGTGTGGTTATTTTGGGGGTTAAGTTAGCCGGGTGCCGGGAACATGGCCCGCTCCTCTTACTACATGGCTAAGCTGCATGATCAGGCTTTCAACATGGCCACAACTTCAACAGAAAGCCCCAAAATTGACAAAGATAACCCCAAATGGGTCCCATAGCCCTATGGGCATGTACTCCAAAAGGAGAACGCACCAATTCAAAGCCAATCTTAGCTTGGCAGAGAGTGCACGAGAAAGGTGTTTTCCCAGCACGTGGTGCTGGGCCTGTTGGTAAAACAGACCCCCTCAGTGGGAACCTCGATATGTTAGGAATAATCTTAAGACAAAACTCTTCGCTGACTCAAATAATTCTAATAAGACCAAATTAGATTGAATAAAAGATGTCCACATTTACGGCAGCACTTCTGGATGGCCGGGAAAGCCTGGTAAGAAGGAGACAGCAAGGGAGATCACTCAAAACCTGGAGACCACATGTTCCTTTTTTGGGCAGCATCCTAAATAGCCTGTGGGAGTGGTCTGCCACTTGGTTGGCTTTTTTGGACCCTCCCTTGGGAGGGGCCACTGCTTGGTCCACTTTCCTGGAGGTGGAGTCTGGACCAAGGCAACTCCCAGGGGGAGGGGGCTTCCAAAGATGGATGCTGTGTATTACAGAGAGAATCAAGGCAATCAATTTAGGAACTAGTAAGAAAGCTATCAAAGTAGGTGAAACGATCAACAATTGGAGAAGAAATAAAATATATAATATAAAAATTAAAGAAGGAAATCAAGACTCTGAAATTGAACCAGACGGGCATGCTAGAAATGAAAGCATTGACAGGGCCAGCTGATGCCATGTGGCTCAGATGGGCAAAAATACCCACGTCGGCAGCCTGGGTCCTCCTGGTCAGGCCTGCCTAAAGCACTACAGGCCCACCTTGTGGCATTGGATGGGAGGGTCACATTGTTATGAGGTAGGGCTGAAGAAGCAAGGGTGATGAGCAATGGGCTGATGTTGGCAGCTTGCTTGCCACTCAGGTCATCTGGGTGGCATCTGGGCTGCTGCCTAGAGTCATATCTGGGTCTATAATCCTACCATAGCTGGGGACTTTGTTGACATCCATGACCCATGTTGCCACCAAGGCCACGGGGAAGCCCAGGGTCTGGGCTGCCACCTGTGGCCATTTTGGTGTCTGTCTTGCCAACCAGGGCCATGGTGACATCCGAGCCTTGACTGCTATGTGGGGCCATGTTTTGGTCTCTATGTTGAAATCCAACAGCTATGCTGAACTGGTCCCATCCCTCTCTGACCCTGGGATAGCTGGACTGCCTCCCCCACAGAAGAGCAGGCCCCTGCACTTCAGGAGAGATGACCACAAGGCAGAGAGCTGGCTCTGCCTCTTGTCTGAGGGGTGATCCCAGTGGCCTGGACAACCAGCTCTGCTACCATCCAAACCCACATCTTGGGCCTTGGGTTGGCTCGCTCTAACATCTAACCCACTGATGACCTTCTGGAGTGTGTGAAGGGACTGGTCCTTCAGAATGATAACTGCAGGTTCTCCGCAACTTGGGGCAACAGCAGGATACTTAAAAGGAGTTTGGGTGAGCGTCCAGTGATAATGGTGTGCCCGAATCTTGAACTAGACCTATGGCTCATTGCAATGAACATTTCATGGGTGGGGCAGATAGGACAAAAAAAAAATACTGTGTGACTCACCAAAGCACCCAATGCCACTAGGGTGAATGAAAAGGTGTTGGAAAAATGGAGGAGTGAGGAAGGTTTTTTTATTGTTGTTGTTTGTTTTGTTTTTAATTAATTGGGGCAGCATGTTGCAGGGTAAGGGGAGGATATGGAAGGACTGGGAGATGAGCAGGATAGTAATACATAATGTAAAATCCCCCAGAAACCAATATACAATTACGTTAAGAAAATAAATAAAAGAGTCAAAGAGTTGAATTTAAAACACAATGGAATGCATCATCAATAAGCAAGATCAAGAAGAAAAAATAATTTTAATGACGGAGGACATGATAGGAACGATAAAATGGTAAAGCAAAGAAACACTATTAAAAGCTGTAAGGAGAAATAACCAATTTGTCTGCAAAGGAAAACACATCAGAATAATAGCACGTCTCATTGGCATTCTTAAACACCAGAAAAGCAAGGGGTGATCTCTCTCAACTCCTGAAAGGAAATGGTTCACAACCAAGTGTGCTATATTCAGCAGAGTTATCTTTGAAAATTGATGGAGAAATAAGAAAAAATCAATTCATAACAATCAAGCCAAGAATACAAGAAACTCATAAAGAAATGCTGTATACAGAGGAAAAAAAAGATGATCTCTTTCATGAAAGAACAGGGAAAATGCATTTCAAAAGAAAGACAGATAAATAAAGGATAGTAGGATGAAATCAATCATGTTTAATGCAGTACATCAGCAAGAACAATTAATAGGGAAAGAAGACAAAAATGAACAATAATCTAACAAATCAGATCACCAACTGTAAAACCGTAGCAGTCAGAAAACTACTTGTAGTTGTAATCTTAAATGAAAATGGCCCCAACTCACCATTTTAAAGGTGCAGAGTAGCTGGCTGTTCTTGAAAACAAACCCGATTCTGTCTCAAAAAAAAAGAACAAAAATAAAAACAAAGCAAACAAAAAAGACACTTCACTAGCAAAGACATTCACAAGCTGAGAGTTAAAGTAGAAAGTTATTCTATTAAATAAGTGGAAATGAAAATCAAACTGGATACAGCTATTCTGATATCTGATAAAGTATACTGAAAGTCAAAACTAACCAGAAGAGATAAAGAAGTTTACTGCATATTCACGAAGGAAATTATTCATCAAGACAACTAGTCACATATAGATACCAAATTTTGAGGTTTCCAATTTCATAAAACAAATGCTAAATGCACAAAAGTTGGCAGATTGTGATACAGCAATAGTGGATGGCTTTAATACACTACCTTCAACTTGAAATAAGCCTTTCAAACCAAAAATCAGCAAAGAAACTGCAGATATAATAACATCATAGATTAACTGGATTTAGCAGGTATATTCTTTCCTCTAAGCAGATCAAAGAACTTTCTATAAAATCAACCACAATCATAGAAAAAAAGGACTGCCTTTGTAACAAAAAGTGCTGGGAGAGGTAGATATCTACATGTAGAAGAACAAAAAGCAGAGAGGCAGACTTACTGTATAACAATGCTTCCTTGGGAAAACGTCTCCTAGAAGCACGCTGGCACCTCTAATCACCATTTAAAACCTTCATGTCTCAACATCACCATAGCAATTGTGCTTAACATAACATTCCGAGGACAAAGCATACTGAAACCGCAGCAGATACTATCTAATATCTGACCAGGTATCAAGTGCTGGTACACGAAGATTAGCAAGATATGGTTCCTCTCATTGGACTAGACCTGAAAATTCATTACTATTTGGTGATAGAACAGCCCAAGTGAGTGAGTTGCTTTGCTCAAGGTCTAAAGGTTCAGGTTTCATAGGAAATTCTCCTAGCCCTAATTTTAATCTTGAGTTGAGGTTAGGGCTTATTTCATAAAAATCGATGAGAGCTTCGGTTATGACAAAAAAAAAAACACTAAAAATGTCATCTTGAAAAATTTAAAAGCCACAGAAGGAAAACTCAGTTGAATGAGACTTTTCTTTTTTTCTCTTACAAGTTCCTATTCTACTTCTTGCTCTTGGATCTTCATTTGCACTCAAATTTTGATAGTATTTCTGATATTTTGGACCCTCAGTGGGAATTTCTCCTATCTGTGGACGTAACTGTGGCAGAACAATTCATTTACTCTTCACTGGGGACAGACTTGGAATCTTTCACTTCCTGTCATCTACAGCCCGCCCACATTGGACTCGCCTAGAATTTCATGGAGGCGAAAGGCTACCACAGGAAGAACATTATAGAATTCATCTGGGAGCCATTCAAATCTCCTCATTCTTAGATCCACCTCCAAAAAGACCCAGACAATAACGGTATGACATAAGTCTTGCTTGTCTGCCAAAACAGAGAGAAAATGAGGAGGAAGAAGTTTTATTTTGAGAGAGACTGCTTGAAGAATCAATTTTCCACCGTGTGAAGTAGAGTTCTGAGACAAAGATTTGTTGGAGTAATGTAGAAATGTTCAACTCTGTTTAGATAAGGGGCAAACAAAGAAAGCAAAAGTAATTCTTGGAATTTTGGAAGGGATGGGTAAATTTCAGTGCCTAGTCTACTATCATTTATATTTTAAGTTAATTCTGGAAGGAAGAGGTTGAACTAGGAAACCAGCACACATGTCATACATTGAAAGTGACCTAGAGATTTGTATGGAATAATCAGTTTGTAACCCCAAAACATCTGATGACTATTTGTATTGGTAACAATGAAGAACGGTTTTGTTGAGGCAATGTTAAGGGAAACAGATTTCCTCCGTGAGCAATCTGCTGTACTAGAAACTACTATTGCTGATTAAAATAAAAATGCTCTTGATGTTTTCCAGTATCCGTTGCACTAGCCTGACCGTGTGGCCATTTTGACAATGGTTTGTGAGCACAGGTCTTATGGTCATTTCCAACGGAGGCAGTTAGGCATCTGATGTCTGTCTACTCTTCCACTCCCTCGTTACTGATGGATAGAAGGATTATAGATGGTGGAGAGAGACAGAAAGCATAGAGATCTTTGGATACAGTCTGGGAAGAATCGTCCAGAGAGCTCCCTGCTTTGTGTTAGAGCCTCAAAGAAGGTTAGACTGTGATACAAATGAATGTTCAACTATTAGAAGAAACAAACTTCTATCCATGAAAACGAGGTGCCTGAGATACATATTGTTAAAATTATGTTGCGATTTTTGATTTTTTACATTTTAGAAACATAAAATCTTAACATATTCCTTTGGCGAATTGCTTCGTTGAACTTATAAATGTAGAAATACACATATGGTTGAAAGTAAAACTGAACAACAACAAAATCCAAACTACCTTGATGTGCAGTTAGAGATGACACTAATGACAGTACGGGACACTTAGCATTTGTTCCTTTCGTGTATACATACACCTTTAAGGTCTTCAGCAGATGTTGTTGAGAGGTGGACAAGGGACTTGACAGTGAAACTCTCTACAATGTTTTCTCGTGTTTAGGGACATGGTACAGTTTTGACTTGTTTTCTTTAAGTTGAGATGTCGGTTGAAGGGAGGGGGAATGTGACAAAGGACTTTGAGTGGTGAAGAAGATAAGGCAATTTTTTAGCCTAGACAAAATTTCAAAATTCTGAAGACTGTTGATTAGAGACCTTGAAATGAAAATAAAATGAAAGAAAAATGGAGAGGTCCCAGGGTGCTGATGTGGGAAGGGTTAAGCTGAAGGATAATTACATATTGCATTTTAGAACAGCAACATCTGACCCTTAATCTCAAATTGCAGTATCTGTGACAAGTTCCTTATGCTAATAAAGATCTTTGAGTCTTAGGCAGGTTTGTGTGAGTGAGAGAGACCAGAATAATAGAGAAAAGCATGAGAAGCCATGACAAGGGCCATTAAGGGAGCCCCGAGAGCCCTGGAAGCCCTGAGTGCGAAGCAAAAGGATTCTTTCTTATTCTTGCAGTTCTCAAAGTCATGTCAGGCATGACACCCGATACTACACAGGAATGTAGCAAAAGATGACGGTGTGACGAGCTCAGGCATGACATCCAATACTACACAGGAATGTAGCAAAAGATGACAGTGTGAGGAACTCAGGCATGACATCCAATACTACACAGGAATGTAGCAAAAGATGACGGTGTGAAGAGCTCAGGCATGACACCTGATACTACACAGGAATGTAGCAAAAGATGACGGTGTGAAGAGCTCAGGCATCACGGAGAAAACAGCCAGACTTAGCTTGAGACCCTGGGTTTCTTTTCCTGAAATGGTTTATTCTACATATGCTTTGGGTTTCAGGGGATTCTTACTCACAGTAGCTTCTTAACATAATTTTTAAACTTCTTTTTCAGTTTGCTAAGCAACATACACATTTATAGTACCTTTTGTAGGATTCAGAAATATATTTATCTACTCTGACATCAGGTGTTGGTCTAAGTTGTATTACATGAGGAAGATGCTATTGTCAGAATCTCCAGGTTCTGGGGAGGGATGAGTGACAAGCCCTTTGTCAGAGCTTTTCAGATGTACAGATAAGCTTTTCTTATTAGTACAGGAGCACTTGTACCAGGTCAGCATGATGGCCCTGTGTTAGGTGGCAAGGCACTCTTGTACTTTGAATGGTCACCCTTCATCAGTATTTAGATGGAAAGTGCCAAAGTCAATCTGGATCTACTTCCCCTGAGCTTGTATTTGGGTTGATTCTGGGAGCTCAGCAGCTGAGAGACACCACTGTGGGAAACCCTGAGGCAGACTTGTCCTTTCTGTACTTCCAGCCACCTGCCCACGAGCCCCATCTGGCTGAGGCTTTGGTCAGTGTGGGAGAAGAGAGATGACTGCCCAGCTGAGTCATGACCCAAGGTTAACATGGGAGTAAAGCCAATTATGGCCCTTTTATCTGTGGTCTGTCCATGGCACAGAGGGACTGCGGGAGGTGGAATCCCAGTTTCATTTCTCTTGTCAGTTTCAAGGCTTTGGAAAGGAAAGAAGTGGGGTTAGCGATGGCTATGGAAGAATCTGGCAGAGGCAAGGGGCTGATTGCCTTAACTTCACCTTCACTCTCCACCAGAAATGTTCTCTGGCCAAACCAAATGTCAGCATTCCCAGAAAATCCAGCCTACTCAAAGCCAAGAGAATGTCCCACCTTCCTGTAGCCACTTACAGTCCCCAAAGGTCTTTCTAGTGAATCTGGTCAGGAAGCTTAAATATAATTGAGTGTGTGGTGACAAGCTGTGTGGATTTCATTTGTAAAAATATCCTGAGCAGAGAAATAAGACTTTCAGAGGTTTATTTTTCCTCTGCCCCAGAGTACAGCTCATACTTTGTGCTGCCATAAGCATCCTTGGGTACCTTGTAAACAACGGAATGCCTGCGCTGGGCAGAAAGGGCAGGGACTGACTACTCAAAGCTTGGATGTGGGGTGCTCAGTGAAAAAGAAACACATATTGTTGGTGGATCAGAGGCAATATGGGAAGTAAATCAGGCAACAGAGAGAGACATGGTCCTCACAAGTTTGCGCAACTTGCATTTAGAAGGAAATATGATTATAAACTTGAGTGTTTTGACACCAAGAGCTCTTGTATGTCACAAAAAATGGTAGTACATAGAATATATCTGTGTGTCTATCATCCAAAATGGCCCTGCTAAGGCATAGTAAAGTGCACTACTAGGTATAGTCCCATCATTTTAGGTGGTGCTTCATGCCTTTACAATGCTCCTACTTCTGGGATAGGTCTTTCTAAGTCTAGACCCTCATTACATCAATCTTCCATAGAATATATTTAGTTATTAAAATACAGCTCCATGATCTGGAGAGATGGCTTAGGTGCTGCTGCACAAAAGATAGTGAACTGAGTTCAGACCCCAGCATGCCAGTAACATCTATAATCCCAGTGCTGGAGAGTTAGAGGCAGGACGAACCCTGCATCCTCATCTAGCCAAATCTTGTCTGAAAACATAAGGTATAAAGCAATATCAGAAGGAACTCGACACCAAGTTCTGCCCCCCTCCATGCCCCTTCAGCCTAGAAGCCTGCTTTTTCAGAAAACCCCTTCCCCATTCCCCTACTGTGATGACTCTTAGGCAACCATTCTGCCATCACTGAATTTACCACATGGTGGAGTGTTCCCTCTCAAGATTTGTGTTTTAATCATCTTGTTTTTTTATAGACCCAGGCACCTGGCAGAGCTAATCACTCCTTCAAGAGACAAACGAATGTATTAAATGTGGCAATGTTTTCTTCTACAGAAGACACAAAGCCAACATTGCCAGGTTGGGTAAATCCAGGTCCTTACAGAGCTGATTTTATGAAATGTTCTGAACAGTCCTCACTGTTACCATGGCATTGCTGATAGCTTTCATCCATGAGAGCCACTGTGAATAGGTATGACAGCATGATGACTCAGAGGTCAAGCTCTGGATCCAAATCCTAAGTTCTCAATTCGTCACCAGATGGTCAACACCTGTGACCTCTCTGGACCTCTGTTACCCGTCCTTATATGAATGGTTTAGGAATTGTTTCTAACTCATAGGGTTCAGTAAGCTAATATCATGGAAAACATTTGATAATCAGTGCAAAATATAATAAGCTAGGTACTTCCCCTTGAACCACAATTGCAATTCTAACTCAGATAGATACCATCCCTGTTTTACTTGCAAAATAGCCTGACTTTATGGGTCCATACTTTCTCTAGTGGGGATTTTGAATTCCCATCTTTCTGGATTTAAAACTTGATGTATATTTCTTCTTGTTATAACAAAATATCCAAATAAAAGATTTCCTCTGTGGCTACTGAAAGCAGTATTTCCTTGAGATTTGCTGGGCATGGGGGCAGACATCATGTGACTAAGGCAGTTTATGGGACCCAGAAGGCAAGATCCAGAAGGCAAGCCCAGGGTTCCCTGAGCTCTTGTCAGCTTCCTGAGTCAGAAGTGATGCCTGATGCCAAATGGGACAGGGGTGCATCTCAGAGATACCAAAGCTTAGGAAATAGAGTGAAAGCATTTACAATTCAGTAAGCCTGATTTATTAATGAGTACTTGGTAGACATTTCTAAAGCTGAAAGGCCTATAGTAAGTGCAAAGTAATATTAATTATTGGTTTGAAAGCAAGCCTACCCGTAGGATAAGGGTACTCAAACTTACATAGGTGCTTGTGTGTCATCTGGCAGTGATGGTGAGGGTGCCAACACTTTCAGTTGTGAGGGGGATGGGTAGGGAGTGAGGCCACAAGGATCTGAACCTCGACCCTGCAGAATGGATACTTGTGAAAAAAAGAGTCGCCCTAAGTCTTATCAGCATCCTGTTCAGAAGGAAAGTTCTTGCTGGGCCACACATAGAACGTGAGTATGTTCAATGCTTGTACCCTGAGCTGAATCAGGCAAAGTAAGGAAAATGTGGTTAGTGCTTCCCAGAAGGGTAAGGCAGGACCATAAATGGGAGAAAAAAAGAACCCTGAGTTCAGAAAAGGAAACGATAGAAAACCTGTCAAGAAGCGGAGCGCAGTGTGGCTCTCAGAAGGGAGTGATGGATGATGAGAGGCCTGGCAGCTCTGAGCACAGCATACCTGCTGCTCACTGTGGTGTGACCTGGTCCCTTCCACAACCCTCCCATCTTCCAAGCCTCTCCAGGTGCATCTTGCTTTGCACTCATGACATGTACTCCTGGTATTCCTCTTAGCAGATGTAGGGGTGGTGGGTAGAGAAGAACCTACCTTTGGAAGAGCATCTCGTCAGAACATCAGTGCCCTCACCAATGAGTTCAGTGAGCAGTACATTTCTTTACATTGCTCATCCATCTCTGATCTGGAAAACGAGAAAAGGACTGAAATACTCCATATGTTTTATTCTTAGGTGCCAAATTTCCACAATCTGCCAAACTGGCATGCCTTCTACTTTGTTAATGCAGCAAAGAAGGCTTCTTCATTGTTCTAGAACATTCTTTTTGTTGATTCAGTAAGTTGCTGTGTACTCAGTAGGCAAGTTTCTGTTCTAAAGAAGATTGATTTTAGGAGTTCACTGACATGTTCCAAGCAATCCTTTTGGGAAAAAAGATGTATACATACATGTGTTTTTTATGAGTGATTTATTACTTTTGTGGAATTTTGCTTTGAATGTGTTTAAGTTTTTAGAAGAAATGTAGGACAAGTAGAAAAGTCACTTTTACAAATTTAAACAGTCCTGCCCATGGCTTCAGAATAATAGGCTTTATTACCAATAATTAATTTAGTTGTATTATATATCAGAAGTAGCTAAGCATTTATGATTCAGCTGTTTACATAATCATAACTGGTTAATGAAAACCCTCTTGGGGCAGGGGACAGCTCAGTGAATAAAGTTTGATCACCTTAGTTTCATTCTCAGAACTCATGTGAAAAGAAAACAACAAAGCTTGGGCAAGCTTGGGCATGGTGGCGGGCATTTGGAATGCTTGCACTGGGGAGACAGAGGCAGGTAGTTTTGGCCTACTAGGTAAGTTCCCGACTAAAGAAAGACCCCAATTCAGAAGGAGGAGGAGAAGGAGAAGGGAAGGGAAGGTAAGGGAAGGGAGAAAGGAAGGAAGGAAGGAAGGAAGAAAGGAAGGAAGGAAGGAAGGAAGGAAGGAAGGAAGGAAGAAAGGAAGGAAGGAAGGAAGGAAGGAAGGAAGGAAGGAAGGAAGAAAAGGAGAAAAGTTCCACTCGTATCAAAGGAATGATGATACCCACGGCCTCCATGGCTGAATGTGTACCTGTGAACACATACCCACATCCTTGAGTGCACACACACAGACACAGAAATAAAATATGTGAACTAGGCTTTGTCTTATTTTCTGATTTTTAAATACATTTGTTGATAATTTTGACTGTAAAATGAGTACATATATAGCAGGGTACAATTTAAAAAAAAATACCTTTTGTCTTCCTGAGAACAAAAGAACCAGAAGCTATTCTGATCATTTTTGAAGAAGTGTTTGAGGCAAAAGTTTGCTCCCTTTCAAAATATGGAAGGAGAATCTACCACCTCATCTCCTGGAACTCACTGTTGGGGTGGAGCCTCCTAAGTGTGTGCCTCTGTGGAAGTGGTCTGGACTCCCCATGGAATGTGGGGAGCACCTACAGGCAGATGCTGAGACAGAAATGAATTCTGACAAGACAACAGCTGGGTGGGTTGCCCTTGGCTTTGGATGGAGCTGAGCAAATTAAACTTGTCAGTCTCTGGTCCTGGAAACTCAAGGGCATTGTGAACTCAAGCTCAGAACTGCAAGCAGTAAGTAGCCTGTGCATGGAACCTGAATCAGTAGCAGTCTACATTCATTTCCCTAACTCTGTCGCAATACTCAGTAAACATTCTGGAAAGATCTTGCTAGAAGAATTCTTTGGGCTTTGTGGGACACATGGTCTATGTCAAATGACTCAGCTCTGCTACTGTGGGATGCTGATATATCACAGAATGGATGTGACTGCTCCCAAATACTGTTTACAGAAATAGTTAGCTCTTTGGATGGCTTGCTGACACCGAATTAGGATAGTCACAGGAGCAGAGTTACCATGTTAAAGTGTACACACATTTTTAGACTTTACTACATGTTATCAAGTTATCCTTCAAAAGGATTACACTGAATCTTTATCCTTGAATATAAATTACTTGTTTCTTTCCATGGTCCTCAATATTATGCGTTTCTATTAAAAATCAAAAACACAAGGAGGCATAGTTGAAGAATAATTTTCCATGTGGAAAATAAGAAAACAATGTCATTTTTTTCTCACCAAAGTTATAAAAGTAAGAAATTGATGAAGTTGTCATTAGTACCTTAAACTTTTGAATTCAAATTAGATTAATATCATTGGGTGGATATTCACTGAGACTGTATGTGTTGAGATATACGTGAACAAGGGGTGTGTGTGTGTGTGTGTGTGTGTGTGTGTGTGTGTGTGTGTATGTGTGTCCCAATAGTAGAGGGAGTGCTGCTCACAGGTTTATGCAGATAATAACTTCTGATTTCTTCCAAATTCATTGGGTAGATAGATAGTTAAAGTACCTTGGTGGGACTATGGCTTGGGACTATAATTAATAACTGTCTCCACCTAAAGTGAATTCTCTGGAATGTTATATGAGTTATTTTGTCTGGTTTATCTGTGTAAAATGCTGTCTTGAGTTCAGTCGTCCATTTCATTTATCTCATATATGCTTCATAACAAAATGGGGCTATGGCTAACTAGTTTCAGCTATGGCTACCTGCAGATGCATAGTATCAACTAATAGTGTGTGCCCCTTGGATGCACACAAATCTGATTGGAATTCCATATTTGTCCTATGAATTGGTTATCTGTCGTCTTAGATATTTTTAGGTGGTATTCTATAATATAAAACAAATACAGTAATATCCTCTATGCATTGTATTTGCAAAGTATGAATCATCACACATTTTGATCTAGTTAAATGAGGCATGTCATTTTTCTAATCCCAGGACATTGATAACTATCCTGTAGTCTCAATTGCAAGTAATAGGTTAATAAGGGAATCAGAAGACCTGCTTGTAGTGATATTTAATTTGTATTTTAATAAACAAAGATTTTCTGAAGATCAGAGTAAAACAGCCACACTGATCATCCTTACAGACCAAGCAGTGATGATACACACCTTTAATCCTAGTAGCCATGCTAGCTTGCCACAGAAACTGGGCAGTAGTGGTGCATGCCTTTAATCTCAGCACTAGGGAGGAATATAAGACGGGAGGAGACAGCTCTCACACACAGTCTCATTCTGAGATTCCTGGAGTCAGGATCACCATTTCAGAATGAGATGGAGGTAAGAGCCAGTGACTGGCTATTTTATTTTTCTGACCTTCAGGTTAAACCTCAATGTCTGTCTCTAGGTTTCTATTAATTGTGCTATACCTAGTTTGCACTGAGCTATTTCAAGTGGCCAAGGATTGAGTCTCTCAAATAAAATTTCATAGGAAACAATCTGCTTACCTCTAAACAAATTGTTTAGAATTGGCTTCACCAAACCATTTCATTAAAACAGTTTGATTCAACAAGCCTGTTTTAGTACTTGAGATGGATGACAAGTCTGTTGTTTTATTCCTGAAATGAAAATATTAATTAGAACTAAATTGCAGTACCAGGGAGTCTTTCAACACAGAGATCTAGACAACTAATGTGAAATATTTTAAATATTTAAAATATAATGTGACAAAATGTTCAAAAGGGAGAATGATAAATGTGCCAAAGAGGAAAGAGAAAATATCCTTGACCTTGATAGCAGGGATTGGGAAGAGCTTCTTTTTGGGTCATATAGACTTGAATTTTAGAGAATAAATATATGTATTTGAGTGCAGGAGCATGAAACAGACAGCATATAAAATGGAACAATTTTTTGCAGCATAGGAGATATAAGGTGGAAGTTGGAGGATAGCAACAGGTGAGGTCAGTTGTAAGTATGATCAAAACTAGTTTTTGAATGCTACTGAAGGCTTTTGGGAGACAGTTTCCTATTTCCAGTAATCTAACAGTACAGTGGTGTCAGTTGAACTATGGAACTGACAATGAGAAAGAGAAAGGGAATCTATGCAAACTACATTAATTGAAAAATCTTGTGAGGTTGGATCAAGGCAGTATATAGTATATAGTGTATACTGTACAGTATATAATTTATAAAATATATTATGTGGTATATAGAGTATAGTGTATAGTATATAGTGTATAGTATGTAATGTATAGTGTAGAGCATATAGTACATAGCAATAATCGTGTCCCAGAGTCTTATCTGAGGACTGGTTGGATGGTGGGGTTATTTCTTGATCTAGAAGTAGAGGAGGAGGTGGAAAATGTAGATTAGGTGTTTAGAAAGAATACAGAGTCTAACCAAGGAGTTCTGAACTGGGAGTCAGGTTCTCTAGCTTCTCATAACCCTTGCTGCATCCAACTAAATCTTTCTCCTCACGTTTAACACCCCCACTTCTATCATAAGGATGATGGCCCCAAGGGAACTCCACATATGTATCATTAGTCTCAGAATTCTATAGTCTGATTCAAAAGACCAATGTAAAATACAATAATTTCTGTTTTCAAAAGTTTCTAGGAGGGCCAATAAGTTTGGAAACCCATTACCACAGCATCTCTGAGGATCTTATGTCTAAAACATCTCTGAATGCATGCTCACAAAATGCTGTCCTTCATGCTGGTTCTACAAATGTGACCTGACACACACCATGTCCTCCATATCCACTGCCAGCATTAGCCAGTATCTGTTGACAGAGGTTTCTGTCACACCCGGTCCTGCAGCTGTTCAATCCCAAAGAAACACATGGAGGCCTACATTAATTATAAACTGGTTGGCCTATTAGCTCAGGCTTTTTATTAAGAAATTCCTACATCTTAAATTAGCCCATTATTCTTTTCTATGTTAGCCACATGGCTTGGTACCTTTTATCAGTGAGGTGTTCTCATTTACCTTCTTCCATGTCTGACTGATGACTGCAGACTGAAACTTTCCTCTTCCCAGAATTCTCCTATTCTGGGCCCCACCTATACTTCCTGCCTGGCTACTGGCCAATCAGCATTTTATTAAAATACAAGTAACAAATCTTTACAGGGTACAAGACCATTGTGCCACAACACCCTCCCCCTTCGCTTCTTTTTCAAAACAAGAACTCTGAATCTAATCTCCTTTGTTTAGCTTTTTCCCATACCATTATCCATAACAACCTGTAATCAACACTCTAAACAAAGACAAACATCCATAGCCCATTTTTTGGGGGGGATGTGGGTGTAGTTTTCCAGGCTACTTCCTGCTGATTGGGGGTGCTGATAACCTTATGGGGACCTAAAGAAGATTTTGAATTATGATCAAGTTCTGATTGGAGTATTCAGTGAGACTTGATTATCTCAGCCAACAGTCTTGAAACTGTTCTGTATGTAGAACTCAGACATCTGGGCCATCTGCTTCTACTGGAGATTTCTCAGGTTGTCTTCCTTGATCAAACCTGATTTTTCTTAACCCAGAATGAATTCACAGCCTCTCATTTTCTGTGGAAACCTCTGGCAACAAATGGCACCAAAGTGAACAGCTAAATCCACTTAAAACCTGAGAGAGTTGGGGAAGTAATTCTAGATACCAAAGAACAGAATTAAGCATGGCTTCTTGGGAGCAACATTTTCTTGGATGGGCTCTGTTTGCTAGAGGCAAATGCTTCTCATTTAAGAGAGGTCTTCTGACTCAACTTTAGCTGCAAAAACCTTGCAGCTGTTTTAAGAGGATCCAACATCAAACACTTAAATGGTGTTTATGAATAGCTAACAGCAAGCTTCTTGGTGGTGGCACAGACCTTGAAACTCCATAGAGTTCTGGCAATAAACATGGCTTCTACCAGTACCTCTGCCATGAATCTAGACTCTCAGAAAGCTAAGGAATGGGATGGATCCAGGCATCAAAGCCATGACTTTAATTCTAGCTATATCACTTAGCAAATTCAAGACTCATATGGTCAGAAAAAGAGATATATAGTAAAGATAGATTCAAAGATGAAGAAAACCTCTAAACAGTCTCAATGTGTTTAAAAAAATATATGTAGACTTTGGAGAGAAAAGAAAAAGGATAAAGTCTTTTTAAAAAGGAAGAGAGTAGTTGGGTATGGTATGCTTTAATCCCAGCACTTGGGAGGCAGAGGTAGGCAGATCTCTCTGAGTTCAAGGACAGCCTGATCTATAGAGTGAGTTTCAGAACAGCTAAAGATAGTCAGAGAAACCCTGTCTCTAAAAAATAAAAAAAAACAAAACCCAGGAAAGATTAAAAGGAAAAAGAAAAAAATAGAGTTTAAAATAAAGACATGTGAAGATGGAAAATACACAGAAAGTCTGGACATTGTATGTTATTGTGTTGTCCTTGAATTGTTTGAATGCTGAGGAAGGATTAACAGCTGCTAAAAGACATTTGATTATAAATGCTGCTGGATTAATACAACATACATATTTTGAAAATGCCTTGAGTTCAAAATTTAAGTCAAAAGATATGTTATTTTAGAGAAGAAGTTTTGTTCTTGTTTCCACAGGAAATAAGAGGCTGTGGATTCATTCTGGGTTAAGAAAAATCAGGTTAGATTAAGAAAGCCCCCCTGAGAAATCTTCAGTAGGAGCAGATGGCCCAGATGTCTGAGTTCTACATATAGAACAGTTTCAAGACTGCTGGCTGAGATGGTCAAGCCTCACAGAATATTCCAGTCAGGACTTGACCATAATTCAAAATCTTCTTTAGGTCCTCATAAGATTATCAGTGCCCCCAGTCAGCAGGAAGTAGCTTGGAAAACTATGCCCACATCCCCCCCAATGGATTATGGATGTTTGTCTTTGTTTAGAGTGTTGGTTACAAGTTGTTATGGATAATGGTGTGGGAAAAAAGCTAAACAAAGGAGATTAGATTTAGAGTTCTTGTTTTAGAAAAAAGGGGGGGGGTGCTGTGGGACAATGCTCTTGTACCCTATAAAGATTTGTCACTTGTATTGCTTTAATAAAATGCTAATTGGCCAGTAGCCAGGCAGGACGTATAGGAGGGGCAACAAGAGCAAGAGAATTCTGGGAAGAGGAAAGGCACAGTCTGCAGTCACCACCCAAATGCAGAGGAAGCAAGATGAGAATACCTCACTGATAAAGGTACCAAGATGAGAACACCTCACTGATAAAGGTACCAAGCCATGTGGCTAACACAGACAAGAATTATGGGCTAATTTAAGATGTAAGAGTTAATAAGAAGCCTGAGCTAATAGGCCAAACAGTTTATGATTAATGTAGATTTCTGTGTGTTTCTTTGGGATTGAATAGCTACAGGACCAGGTGGGACAGAAACCTCTGTCAACAAGTATCCACAATATGTCCACCATCCTTTGTTTCTCTCTTCACTCACCACACAGGCTGGATCAAAAGAGGAAGCCATGGTAGCTGCCTTTTATAAAACTGACTCTGGAGCTGACTCGCTGCTGTGCGAGTCCTATACTCCCGAGAACGTGTGGCTGGCCTTTCTCTAGGCTATCCTGTAGTAAATCTGTCATAGCCTATGGGGATTGTGGGTTGCTTTTTATTTCAATGTGGTAGTCAATTCATGAATAAAATGGGCCATTCTTAAACTCAAAATTTTAATAGACAGGAGCAATCCAAGAACTGAGCTTTCTTTCTTTTTCCTCCCCAGCTCTGCTAGGAGGACACGTTACCTACTCTGTCTCTTGGTGTTTCCACAGATCCCACTTCCTTATTCAGATGAGCTCAACAGACCCTACATGTAGACACATGCAGAGAAATCATCCAATATGTCTGCAAAACACATCAGTGCTTGGCCGTCAACACTGAGGTTTTAGGTGTGACTTCTTATGACTTGCAAGCGGCATTAATTGCACTGAGACCTCCAGGCTGGACCAAGAAGGGGATCCTCTTACACCACACATGAGGACTTCTGGCTGGAGTGAGACAATGCTGGCCTTTCCCTCGCTGCAGGGCTATGATCAGTTCTTGGCACCCAGATACAGAAAGGATGTGGAAATCTGGTAGGGACTGCAAATGCCTGGAATAGAAGATTTATGTGCAGAGATGAAAGACAGCAGACTTATTCATCCTGGGAGGATTGTGGGACAGCTTAATTATAACTTCCCACTAGTTCTTATATCTCTGATGAGGATGAGGTAAAGTTGATGCCGAATCCCACGATCTTCTACAACAGACACATCTTGTTTATCTTTCACTCTCTCCACTGTGTCTGGGATGAGTCTGTGAATGAGAGTATTTAGGGCAGCTGATTCAGCAACTATATTCCCACATCTCCTGACTATGGAAAGAGATGAACATTGAGAGCATTCAAATCTGGGTTTGAATTTTAGATAAAAACAATTAGAACCCTTGGATAAAATACTTCATCTTCTGCATTGTAGTTTCTTATCAACAAAATGGAGCTAGAATACTGACCACATAAGGTACTTTTGAAGAATAAAAGAGAGAGAGTTACCTAGCATTTATAGAGGACCTTGTGATACAGTTTTAAACATTTGTTGGGTGAAGAAATAAATGCAACTTTGGAGAACATTTAGGTAATCCACTGAAGACAGCCAAGTAGGGTTATTTAAGGCCTCTCTTTCCTTTGAATAGTGCTGGATTAAAGTCAAACAGATATGCAAAGGTCGAGGATTGATGGGACATGGTAAATAGGTGATTGATCTCTGCCCTTGGAGGTTGTAACCCTAGAGGTTTGGCAAATTAGTGCTGCAATAATTCACAGTCTCTCTCTCTCTCTTTTTCTCTCTCCTTCCTTCTCTCCCTCCCTCCCTCCCCCCTTTTCCCCCCCTCTCTCTCTGTACATAATTTTTTGAAGTCTGCACTTGTGTGATGCCCTACAACTATTATCCTGATGGTAAATTTTGATGTCCCTGGCAACGGCTAATATTTGATTCATATCTGTATTTCTCACTCTCTGTTTAACAGTAGAACCAACAATGATTAATAACTTCTGTAATCTGAGAAGAGAGAGGAAAAAGACAAACAAGCAAAAATCAAGGAATTTTTTCTTTCTACTACTTAAATTCTAGTGAAGTCAGATTTTCATGTTGAAGCCTTTTGATAACTATACTTTTTGAAATTAATTTATAACACAATTTGCTTATTTCTTTAAAGACATTGATCATTGTGAACAGTGATGAAATTGTTTCTACTTCTACTGTTCTCCCTTTCTCAGAAGCAACTAACAGCAACAATTTGAGACTCCCACATTCTATATTTATTATTAGATGTCACCATAATAACATATATAGTTAAAGGGATTTTTAAAAATAGTTTTATATACTAATTTCTTACTGTGTGCTTTTAAATAAATTTCTCTGCAGTATAAGGCATGGTTTCTCTGTTTTGAGAGGATTTAGGTCTAGTTGGAGAGCTGTTGGTCACAGTCCAGGTCTGGGCACCTCTCCTGCACCCTGAAGCTTATCATGTCGTGCTGTCGATCGACGTGCTTTATAAGCAGGACGTTGGCTGCTTCCTTTGCAATTTTGCATATTGCCTTCTAGCACAATGAAAGTTTGTCTTCAGGACAGAGGCATTCAGGTCAGCTCCAGATCATGGGCCTTCAGGCCCTACATCTGATGTGCTTGGTATGGACAGGTCTCAACCCTGCCCAACACAAAAGAACTACAAGCAACCAAGAAATTCTGAGAACAGGAGAAATAGTCTTTCCTGGAGGAATGTCACACCAATTGGTAGTACAATGCCAAATGATCAGTGCTGGAAACATACATACAAGTAACATTATATAGACTGAGCAGGTTACACTAAGAATAATATACATATATTTGCATATATATGTGTATATTAATATCCATAAAAATTTATCTATGTAATGGCAACTAATGAGAAAAGAGACCATGAATTTGTAAAAGAGCAAAGGGAGGCTTTGGAGGGAGGAAAGGGAAGGGGAAAATGATGTAATTATATTTTATCTCAAAAATAAAAGAAATAAATCTAAAAAAGTAAGTTTTTTCCTTTAAAACTCAACATTATGTTTCTGAGATTTACCTGTAGCTAACTGATGTTTTAATTTTTCTGCTGTAATAAATTGGATGAATACATAATAATTTATTTTCACATTCCCTGCTGAAGACATAAAATTTGTTTCCATTTTTTTTTCTCCAATGAAGACAGTGTTAACGTGAGCATTCAGTTCCCTGGGCACACACAGGACTTTTCTAGAGTACAATTGCAAGTCGTGGGGTAGGCACATTCTAAATTTCACCACCTTCAGCCAAATTGCTGTCCTGTGAGACTGCACTCATCCACACTCCCACTAGCAGGGTTGGGGGTCCATCTTTCTCAGGGCTTCACCAACAGTTGGTACTGACAGATTCTGTAATGCCTGCCAAATCATTTAGTGTGGAATGCTGGCCCATTGTTGTCCCAGTTTTCATTTCCATTATTCTGGTGAGGATAATGATCTTTTCATGCGCTCCTTGGCCCTTCTTCATTGTCCGACTCCACCCTTCCTCAACATTTACCTTATGTAATTTCTTTCCTTACTTATTAACTTGCTAGTTTTCCATATTATAAATACCTTTCCTAAGCCTGTCATTTTCTCCTTTCAGTAGTTTTATGTTGTGTTTTGTAATGGAGAGCTGATGCAGTTTTACCAATGGTTCCTATAAATTACCGATTTTTGAGAGAAAAGATGCTACTTTTTTTCTCAGAAATATAGTCCCCCCCTCCATTTAAAAAACTAATTCTCTGAGAATTTAATACATTGTTTTTAACTTGCCCATAAAAGATATAAAACTGTACATAATAATGGAGTACCAAGAGATGCTACAGTGTGTGGATAGTCTGCAGCCAGGTTAAATATACCTGATATATCAGCTCAGAACCTTTCACTTAATTATGATAAAAGTCATTCCAAATCTTTTCTTCTAGGATTTCTTGTTTGTGGCTGAATAGTTGTCCATTATGTATGTATGTATCACCTTTTTCTTTATGAAATCATCACCTGATGGATTTTAATGTGTTCCTCTTCCTTGGCTGGTGGAAAGAGTACCATTTTATTCTAATTGGGGAATAGCTCTGTAGCACACTGGTTGCATTTGGTTTGAATGTATGCATTGGAGTGGGACTGGAGTGGTGATTATAGTTTTGACATCTTGAGAAACCTCTGCATTGGTTTCCCTAACAGCTGTTTGATTTTCCATGAACTGTATGCAAATATTTCCTTGTTTCTTCATTAGCCCTTTATATCTTTAGTATTTTGTTTTATTTCATATGCATGTTTACATATGGACAAATACCTACAGGTCAGAAAACAGCTCTAAGGACTTGGTACTCTCCTGCCACCTTGTGGGGTTCAAGGACTCGAACTCAAGCCTTTGGGACTGAGCACAAATGTCTCTATCATATGAACTACCCTGAAGGCACCATCTTTCATACTTGGATAGCAGCCAGTTTCCCTCTTAGGAAACAGTCTATCAGCATTATTTCTACCTTTCTCTGGTGATTGCCTCATCTTTGCTGTTATGAATTTCACTATCATTGCTGTTGTGTGTACACTGGATATACAGTATTTCGTATATTCAAGGACATTTCTGACATCATACTCCCTGATTTGGATTTTACTTGTACTTTGTAGATTATGTAGACTGAAAATCTTATGATCCCTGAATATGAAATGACAATTGTCCTGTTTTATTTCGTGCTTATTATAATCATATTACATAATTGGGGGCATCAAATAGGCTAATTATCTGGGCATTATCCTTTTAGATTACTTGGTTTTAACAAAATGCAGTTTATGTCAATTATATATTATTTTTCTAGATATGTACAGGCCCCTAGGTTTGGTCACAAACACCATTCACAAATATAAATATACATGTTCACCATTAAGTGGGCTTGCTTCTGTATGTGTACATGTGCACGCGTGTGTGTAGTCCAGTGGTTCTCCACTTTATCTTTTTAGAGATAATTTATCACTGAAGCTCATCCTTTTGGCTAGGCTGGCTTGCCATTTAATGAGACTTTGAGACCCACATATTTCTCCCCACCAGTTTCAGGGTTGTAGACTATGTGTAGCTATTATGTGGTTCCTTGGGATCTGCACTGGGGTCTTCATGCATGCACAGCAAGCTCTACACTCAGTGAGCCTTTTCTAAGTCAATTGAGTATATTTTTGATTTCTAATCACTGGGTAGAATTTCCTGTTATTGTTAATTTGGTGAGAATTTTAGCATGGATACATCTGAATTTTGCTACCCAAATTTATTCTTTTGTTAAGACATTCATTTGTTTTCTCTTTATTTGTTCACATGTTAAACTTCTATGCCTTATAATTTTATTCTCCTGGTGAATCATACATTATTTCTTGTGATAAATCCTAGACAGCCATGAATTTGTTTTTAGCCTTAGTGGAGGACTAAATGTATGCTACCAGCTCTCTAATTGGTGTAGGAGGTTCTTCTGTCTATGCATTGCTTTCATTGGTTGAATAAAGAAACTGCCTTGGCCTTTTGATAGGGCAGCACTTAGGTAGGCAGAGTAGACAGAACTGAATGCTGGGAAGAAGGTCAGACGGAGAGCCACCATGGAGCTGCCAGAGACAGACATGCCGAATCTTTCCTGGTAGGCCACTGCCACATGGTAATATACAGATTAACAGAAATGGATTAAATCAAGATGTGAGATAATAAGAGGCTAGAGATAATGGGCCAGGCAGTGATTTAATTAATACAATTTCTGTGTGATTATTTCGGGTGTACTTCAGGTGTAAGCTAGCAGGGACAAGCAGCCTGCTCCTCCTGTAACATTAATCAAGATATTTATAGCAATGGCTTGAGAGATGATCAGTGGTTAAAAGCACATACAGGTTTTGGAGAGGACATAAGTTTGGTTCCCGCACTCATGTCAGGGGGCTCACAAGTATAACTCCTGTTTCAGAGATCTGATGCCTCCTGTGGCTTGGTGGATACCCATACAAGCACACGTGCATGTGCGTACACACACACATATACATGCTTGCTGGTTCTCACTGTGCTCTTAGAGAAGCAGTTATAATTCTTAAGAAGAAAAAAGCTAACTATCCATTTAACCTGTTTACTAAATAAGCTAAGGAAACATCTCACCTTCACCTACTCCAATAATATTTATTTATTATTGCTGGTGTTTCTATGACCACCAAGGCCAGTAGAGTGTTTAGGTGTAAGAGGCAAGAAGGTAGTTTGATTCAACACAAATCAGTAAGCAGTGCTGGTTAATACCTCCAGAGTCTGAACCTGAATAGTTTATTTTAGACACAGTACAATCTGGGAAAATGTTTTCTGGTGATAATTAACTCAATCCCACATGCACAGCAAAGCTTAGGACATGACTACATTGAAACTATTTGCAAAGTAACAATGATATCTTCCATAAAGGTGGCGTCTACAGGTTAACTGAAAACAGGCTCGAGACAATTGTCTGGGGGTTTTGGTGTGATCTGGTCACAAAGATAAAGCAAAAGTTCCCAGGTTATTATTTCTGGGCAGAAAACACGTTATAAATCTTTCATTCTGAAGAGGCAACACTGTGTTTTAACATTCCTGGTTTTCCTAGTCATTATTTGTGAACACAAAGTGCTGCATATCTGCTACAAATGATTAATTAAGTTGGTGTTTTGCTGTGTGCTGGACACTGTAGTAAACACCACATTGCTTGACATTATGTTATATGATATTTATCAAGATGATATGGAATAGGTGGTATTATTCTCAGAGAATAAAAGCTCATGGTTTTAAGAAACTTGCATAGATTTGCCTTAAGGTGATTTCAATTCAGTCCTCCCTGACTCTAAACCACTTAGTTACTCATTGTCCCTCATCAAGGCGTGGCGATCCCAAGACCAGGCCTCTAGCCACAGCACCAGACCAGTGTGCAAGCCTTCACTGCCTCCTGGTAAGTGTGCTCCATGCAAATGCATGCCTAATGACCTAACATTCTGTTTGATTTGTCTTGTTTTGTTTATGTCTCATTTTCCTTTCTTTTTACATGTAATCCAAGAGCCATATCTCCATTGTTGGCCATTTCTTTCCTGAGCACTCCAATATTTTATGTTCAGAATGCTAATACTCTAGGCATTCTTGTTAGTACTTATCAAACATCCTTTACTTTCATGTTGAAAAAAAGAGACATAAATAGAAGTAATTTTAAAAAGAGAAGGAAAATAAATTTTTCACACTGGACTATTGTGTCTCATGCTAGAAAGCTGGTCCTTGATTCTTTGATACATATGAGGTTTTGGATAGTAGTTTTTGCAATGAGAAAACAAAAGAACTATCTGCCTTGGGTGCTTCTTTATCCTGGTCCTTTCTAATAGGCAATGGGCCTAATGTCAGTGACATGCAAATTCTTTGGCTGGATAATTGTAAGACAGAACACAAAAGATGAGCAGCTTGCTGAGTGGTGAATGTGTTTCTGTTTCTGTAATTTATTTGCTGTCAATTCTTTATTTTCTTTGTGATATTTTATTGAAATAGCAGCATAATGAGGTCTGGACAGTTGCTTCCTTTGGTTGAAGTCTTGATGTTACTGCCAGCATGTCCACAGCAACTTCTGGAGAAACATAAAACTTGACAACAATCAAAGGTCACCGGAAATCTGTTTATGTGATAGGTTCTCTGCTTAGCTTTTAGCAGATTAATTTGCCACTAAGTTGATGTTTTCTTCATCAATAATGATTTTTATTTGACATTCTTGGAATGTCTCTAGAAAACTAAATGCAGCCAATGACTTTAGATGTTTATTGGTTAAAGTTCAGATTTGTGATCTCACCTGAATTTGCTCACGGGAGTATACTCAGAAGAATTTAATTTGTCTTTACATTTTCCCTTTCTTCCCAGCTCAGTTCAGAAGCTATGTCTTTATGAGTCATCTTCTAATTTCCAAATTGCAGTCTTTCCATCGCCTAAGCATTAGTGGCAATTCTATTTGAACTGTTTCACTCTTGGCCATCTACACAGAGACCCAAGGTGGTTAAAAGAGCGGATATGGATGTCAGACCTGAACAGGAATGGTTCCTGTTCTGTGTCATGTGTTTACTGGACAAGTTTTACTCCCTATGCTTTCCTTTTCTATGAAATTTGATAATATGATCAATCTGATTTCTGGAACAAGACCCCGCAAAAGGTCTCGGTGAACCCTAAAAAATTATTTCGCCTAAAAAAAAAGCAGGAAACAATTTGGAGATAACTATGCCCAAATTCCCTAAATTATTGTTTATAAGTGTTTGTTTACATTTAAAGGGAGATGTGCTATAGAGATGAATACTTTGCCTTGGTATAGATCTTAGTCTATTGATACAAATTTAAGGTCAGTTTTGTTACATGTATTTTTCTGCTCTTGATTAAGGTATTGTGTTTGTGTAGCTCATTTAAAAATGTAATGCATAATTTAAAAATATAGGTTAATAGATTGTCAACTATAATAGTCAAGCTTATAGTCATGGTAGTTAGATTTTCTAGATGTACAGAGATATATTTCATATGGATAGTTATTCTTCAAACCTTTCAAAGACTAACAGAATATGATATTTAAAATGTCTTAAAAACTTAGTACTTTTCATTACAATGAGACTCATCTGCTCCTGGCAGTGCCAATCTGCTTCAAGAGGATGATGGGTATTGAAAAGGCTCGTTATGGAGTTTGTTAGCCATTTTGGGCAAGAAACTGCTTTTGCCTTGACTGCTTGATGTTATGCTGTATGAACTGGACATTCAGGACCCATAGAAAAATGATTACTGAACTTGCCTAAAGGTGAGACAATCCTTCAGGGTTCCTGCTTCATGAAAGAGTCTGCTGGACATTCTTCAGGTCACAGAAGAAAGTGCCTGAGAAACAGCCGATATAGGTAGAATTGTCTTTGAAATTTCCTGCTTCATGGTCTTCTGGATACGATGGGCATGTAGGCTAAAGATGGATGCCCCAATGTTACAGAAGAACTTTGGGTGGCTGTTTAGGCAGCAAGATGTCTCTGTCAATTTTAGAGTTTTGTTATATGTAATTTTACTATGTTAAAGTTAAAACCTTCCTTTTTATTTAGACAGAAAAGGGGAGGTAGTGTGGGATTCCCCTCTGTATGCTGTAAATATGTTTTATTATCATTGATTAATAAAGAAGCTGCTTTGGGCCTATGGCAGCATAGAATAGGGGAAGGCGGGAATTCCAAGCAGAAATAGAGGATAAAAGAAGGCAGGGTCAGAGAGATGCCATGTAGCTGCCAAAGGAGAAAGATGCCCAGGAACCTTACCAATAAACCACTAGCCTTGTGGTAAAATAAAAAAAATAATAGGAAAGGGTTAATTTAAGATGTAAGAGTTAGCCAGGAATATGCCTAAGCTATTGGCCAAGCAGTGTTATAATTAATATAGTTTCTGTGTTATTATTTTGGGTTTGGGAATCTGGGAAATGAATGAGCAGCCTCTGCCTAAAATTATGTTCCCATTTTTCCTTCTTATTTCTGCTGTGACAAGTCAAGAACAGCACTGTACAACTATGAGTCTGTCTTTTTGTAATCTGAACAGCTAGCCTAAGGGTTATTCATCTGAAGAGCTTCCTTATTTCACACACTTGTTTTCATACTTAGCCCAACCAGTAGACTTCATTCATTATTTATTATTATTTATTCATTATTCAGTAGTTAACTGAATAAAATATTGCTTTACTTCACACAGGAGAGTCTTCCAAAAATTATTTAATGGCATTTTCTTTTAGAATTAAATCTTATTTTATAGACATCTGTGGAACTCATTACTAAAGTCAATAATGAATTTAGTTTTTTGGTGCTGGGATTGGGGGTGTGGATTTGAGGGTTTGTTAGTTACGTGTTAGATGTGATGCTGATTACTAATTAAACAAACAAGCAAACTAACAAACAAATACCACACACACATACATACACACATATACAACACACTCATATACACACCACACCACACACACTTTTACACACACACACACCACATTCACATACACATCACACACATATACTCAGACATATACTTTCACACACACTTACACATACACAAAAACCAAAATACAACAACAACAACAAAATGAAGTAAGGAGCATTTGTGGAAACTGAAGAACTCCATGGTGGTTAGCATGTTTAGACTCCCTCCTCAGTGTTTCTCAGGGAGGTGCCCAATCCATGTTCATGTACATAGAGTCCTCTGTACAGTCTTCTGCTACAACATTTTCCACTGGAAACATCCAAGTCAGGATTTGAATTTAGGTGTTGGGTGTCAATTTCTTTACTAATTCTTCATAGTACTGGAAGGTATTGTACATGCTTCTGGAGAACAAAAGTAATCACTAATCTCATCCAAATATGAACCCTGAGAGCTACAGTAAAAACTGGTCTGGCAGGACATTTCCACTGGTACAATAGTGGTCAATCATTAGGGAAGTAACCCACTACTTTCTGATAGTGTTAAGTTCTACACTAATTACTATGACTGAATAGCTCATAGTCCCTAGGGGTGAATCTACTATTAGTATTTTGCTAAATGAGCACAGCATTAAGATACACACACACACACACACACACACACACACACACACACACATATCCCCCTTCTTTCCAAAGAAAAGATTAGGGATCATTATAGAGAGGGTTCAGGAAGAGTATTAAAACCACATATGGTGAATGACTTCTCTACTCACATTGGTTGTGATAGCATGCACAAGATCTGTTTAAGCCCAAGCCAGATCAAATCTAAACATAGAGAGGGGAGTAAGGCATGAAGTTCCATTCTTAGTGGCCCAACTATTGGTAGTTGTTGGATGCTGGGACAGGGATAATTGGTTTTCTCTAAGAGTATGCCCTGGTAAGTTAACCATGCTCCTAGGAAAAGCCATACATCCAAAAATATTTGGGTAGCACCAAAATTGATTCTAATATGTTTGCAAACAAACAAACTATCTAACTAAAGAACACAAAATTGGATGGGTTGATAATTGGGTCAATCAGAAAAAGAGTTGGGGAAGGCCATTGAATATGATCAAATCACATTGTATGAAATTCTCACAGAACTTACACAAGTACCAAAACCCTTACTAATTCCAGCAAAATAGTCTTTCTTGAGAACATAATACTAAAGTTGTACGTGAAGTGAAAGCTAAGGTTTGTGTAGCATTTACTTTAGTTTTTCTAAACAAAATATCTTTTTATGCGTTTTTGAGGTCTTATGTTGTATCTTTGGGAGAACATGGATCTACACCTTTTCTCTGAGGCTAGCTGCACTGGCCTTTTGAAGGTGCTGGATATACTCCCTTGCTGATGGCAGATGAAACGTGGACTGTAGCTGAGAGCCACAAAGCTGAGTACTTATTAAATACACTAATTTCTCTTTCATCTAGCAGCCCAAATGTTTCCAGCCACAATCTAATTTCCATTAAAACCTTTCCACGGATCAGGACGGTGGTTCCAAATCTAAAATGCTGAGGGAATCACTTAATGGCCAGTGGTGAGTTCCTATGAGCTCATCCTAGAATTGGTAATGAGTGTTTAGAGAAGATTCTTGGGCCGGCTCCAAGCCTCCCCAAAATAACTCTGTGGACTATACTAGGGGATATGAGGCTGTGCTGGGAGGATGGGTAAGCTTTTGATGATCTCTCTCCACTCCCTCTTTCTGTGTGTATGTGTGTACATGCATGTTTGTACATGCATGGGTGCAGGCAGGCGCACAGGAATGTTAACACATGGGGCCCCAAAGTCTATGTCAGCTGTCTTCCTTATTTTCTTATTTAAAATAAGGTCTGTCACCGAATCCATATTACAGCCACATCCAGACTGTCAGGCCATGTCGCGTCAGAGAAATGCCTGTCTCCATCTCCCCAACTTGGACTTTGGAGATGTATATATCACACTCAAAAATTCAGGTAAAGGCTGGGGATCTTAACTTGCGTTTTAATGCTTTCTTAGTAAGCATCTATATACTGAGTCACTGCTTAAGGTTCTTCTAGGTCACTTGAAAAATTGTGTGTGTGTGTGTGTGTGTGTGTGTGTGTGTATGTGTGTGTGTTTGAACAGTGTGCTGCAGGAGCCCACAGAGGGCATACTAGATGCCATATGGTTGAGATCTGCTCTTGTGAGCACTGGGAACTGAATCTCAGTCATCTTCAAGAGCAGCAAGAACTCCTGACCACTGAGCCACCTCTTCAGCTCTTTGCTTCTCTTTTCTAGGTGACTTTTAAAGGGGTCTGTGCAATCCCTCTGCAAGAATGTGAATCTGTTCCTATTACGATCAACAAGTGGCTTGAGCTGTCTGTCCCAGTCTAATACTCATGATGCTATAATTCTCATTCTAGTCGTCCATCTAGCATAAAATGGTATGATTTATAAATTAGCAGGAAAAATACTTGGGAAAGCTTAGCATGTATTGTTGAGTCTGTGCATCTATTCACCTTTAAGTTAGTATGAATTAGTAATACACTGTGATTAAGCTGTGGTGTTTGACAGAAAGTCTAATATTAAGTCATAAAGTCAGGTGAAATATAAGCAAATAATTGTGATTTATTATGGTGAGATTTATGCCATCTGTTAGTAGATTTGGATGTCATCTGTAGGAATATCAGGATAAGAGTTGATTAGTGAATGGAGTTATTAAGTTTTTATAAAACATATTGTAATAATAATTATGACTGTTACCATATGCATAACTGTCATAGTATTATATTTAGTGTAATAACCTTGACATTTGCAATGATTAATGATAAGAAAAAATGAGAAATAAATATTTGTATTTTCTATTATTTTCAAGACATTGTGCAAGGTATATGAAGATGTTGTGTTATTGAATAACTCAAGCAACTTGATGTGGTCAATACTATTTTCACCATTCCCAAAAGGAAGAGTCTGATGCTAAAGAAAATACAACATATTCCAATGAATGGGGTTGACAAGATATAGTGAAAATTGGTTAAGAAAATTAGTTTCTGAAAAATGCTTAAAGGATCTAGCCCTCAACTCAGACACACAATTGCCCTTTTGTCCTACTTCCACAAGTGAGCCTAGTGAAACAACTTAAGATTTCTGTGACAAGAATAAGACCTTTGGAATATTCTAAAGCCAATAGGCCAGTGTCACAATCACCATTCTTGTTATGTACATTCACTTCTGGACCACTAGTCTACATCCCCCCCCCCTTTTCATCTCCTTTCTCCCTTTTTCCTTTCACTCACCTCTTCTTCCTGTTCCCCTCTCATTTCTCATTCCCTCCTTCTCACCTCCCTTCCTCATCCTTCATTCTTTCACTTGTTTCTCCAGCTTAAATTTTAATATTTATTTTGTTTTAACTTGATCCTGTATTTTGATTTTCCAAGTTCATGAGTACTCAATTAAAAACAATGAATGAGTCTCAATCTCACATATTATACAAAGATTAAGCAGAAATATATCACAGATCTATACATTGAAATTCAAAGTTAAAAAGTTTTAGAAGGGTCCATGACTTGAACAAGGTATAAGCTATTTTAGAAGAAAATTTATGAATAATATCTTAATTACCTGAATAGAAAAGTATCTTAGATATGATTCAAAAGTTATGACTCCCATAAGAAAGGAAATTGATACATCATTGTCAATATATGTATTCTTCATAAGATGCTATTATAAAATGGAAAGAAAATTACAGACAGTGAGAGAATACTTACAGTGTATAGTACTGACAACATTTGTATCTAGGGAACATAAGGGACCTTCACAACTTAAAGATGAATAGTGCAGTAAGTTGCCAGGAATAATTCACACATGATTTGAAAACTACAGCCCACATTTTTAATATGCTTCCAGAAATGTGCTCAGCATAAGTAGACATCATTAAAATACAAACTGAAACCAGTGAGATGTCCCAGAATCACCATTCTGATGACTATAGCTAAAAAGACAAACAACAAGCTAATATTGCTAGTGGGAATATATAATATTTTGAAAGTTATTTTGGCAACAAGACCCATCCAAGACAAGGAACAGAATGGGTAGCCAGACAGCTAGGACAATAACAAAAGGAAAATGTTCCAGAATTCTAGGAAGAAGCAGGTTTGAGCAATGACATTAACTTCTAGAGAAGTCATGTGAGGCAATGTTGGAAATTGCACATGCAGTCTGGCAAGAAGGAAGTCAAAATACCTTTAAAGTATATATGTTGGTTTAGTTTAGCAGCCCATACAATGAAATGTCTCTCTGTACTTAGCTCATTCTTAGTCAAAAAAAATTTTTTTAAAACACAGTAATATACATAATCCAGACTCTCTGTGAATATTCCATCTTTACGTGGCATTTATTTTACCTTTTAAATCTATGTGTCTGTATTATGTATCTTTAAAGACCTTTTTTTTTATACTCTTTTTCTTCTTTCTCTCAACCTTATGTATATTTTTAAACACTCTTTGACCCATTCAGAATCTGTCTTTATTGAATATCTGTAATCATTTTCTGATCAGGGTCACTTTAAAATGGTAAGCAGCTTGATCACAGTGGCCCTGGAGGCTGGATCTGCCTCTCTTGTATTTTCAGTATGGCAGAGGTACCTTAATTCCAGATCTGGGACTGCTGGGTGGGAACCACGCTCACCACCTCAACTCTGGGTAGCACTGTGCAGCATAAAAATCTGAGTAAAAGCTAAATCTGCCATGCAACGCAGTGTGCCTGGAAATATCTTTGTATATGGTGGAGTGAATCCACCATACTCTCTTGCCTATGCACTCCTAGGAGATCCAATTCCATCATTTGCCCAGGCAGGGAGTACTGAGCAGCAGGCATGGTCTCAGCTACTTTTCTCCCATCCCCGAGTGGGCACACAAGCATCTGGGCCTGAAGTGGGTGGTGGACATCAGCCCAAAATGTTCATTGGTTGCCATTTTGTAGTAGGAGGCTGCTCGTTCATTCTTGGCCACCCAGACCTGAAATAATCACACAGAAACTATATTAATTGTAACACTGTTTAGCCAATGACCCCAGTGTATTCCTAGCTAGCACTTACATCTCTATTATTCTGTGTATTGCCATAAGGTTGTGGCTAACTGGGTAAAGTTCTGACATCTGTCTCCTTTGGCAGCTACATAGCATCTCTTTGACTCTGCCTACTTTCTCTCTACATCTCTGTTCAGATTTTCCATGTGACTTTACTCTGTTAAGCCATTGGCCAAAAGCAGCTTCTTTATTAATCGATGGCAATCAAATATTCACAGCATACATCACCTTCTACATTGCTGCTGCAAATACTTAATAATTGAAGCACAAGGTTGAGAAGGTCACAAGCTCAGTTGATTCATATTTGCAGTTTTAAACAGAACTTACAATAAGATGATCATAAGATATCAGCTCCTCATGCTACAATGCAGGACCTACAGACGCATAATCAGTGTGACAGTCAATGAAATCTTACCCGTTTAATGAAGTGTAAACAGACTGTTCTGAGAAGTGAGGAACAAGTAGAGGAGTCTGTAAATTGGAACCTCCAATGAAATGATTTATTGGAGTTAAATGAATTGAGATAAAATGGCAAAGTAGAGAGAGGGAGAGAATCATAGGTCATTAAAAGGTTGAAGAAGCTTAAAATCCACGATTGTAGAAGGATTACCTAGTGCTAAAGTCACCAAAAATTTTTATATATTTGATAGGTAGAAAGGCAGTGTGCTGGTAAGTTTCTGCCACCTTGACAATATGTTAGGATTATTTTGGAAGAGACAACTTCAAATAAGCAAATGCATCCATAAAACTGGCTTGTTAGCAAGTCTGTGAGGCATTTTCTTGTTTAATAATTGATGTGGAAGGGTCCATTTCACTGTGGGCAGTGCCATCCCTAGGCAGGTGGCTCTGAGTTTTTCTTTTAAAAAGCAAGTCATGGAAGCCATTGGAATTCAACCAGGAAGAAGCACTCTTTCTAGTCCTGTTTCAGTTCCGGCCTCTGGGTTCCTGTTTTTAGTTCTGTCCTGACTTCTCCTTGTAATGGACTATACATTGTAAGGTGAAATAAACCCTTTCCTCCACAACTTGCTTTTGGTTAGTGCTTTTATTGCAATGATAGACTACAACTGATGGATTTCCTTTAAATAATGAAGAGGTGTTACCAGAACCAAAGGTCTTTAGATGACAATAAGTGCTGACAAGGAACACAGAAATTCCCATCTATAGGATCTGTAGGTAAATTGTTATAGACAAGAATGACATACATTCAAATCCTTTAATGAAATGGAAAATAGGAAGGAGAACCCTCACGACGTGGCTGAGCTGCTTCAGTAGGTGAGTTCCATGGAGGATTTTCTGGCTCAAAGATACTGTCATTAATACGATGAAGACTCTGTCAAGAAGAGGGTCCTTCACACGGAAGCCTGATGCTCCGAGCATCCTCTAGCATTGGCAATGCCCAAGTCTCAACCTGAGCAAAGTAGTTAAGCTCCAAGGTTCTGCTGGAAATTGCCTGTGGGCCCAAACTTAGTTTCTTCAAGTATAAAATTAGGATTCTACTACTTTCTTTAGTTTTGCTCCAAAATGTCAACAAAGTTTGCACTGAGTTATATGGTCATCAAATAGCACATTGTAGCTATAAAATAATCTATACCGCAGAATGATGCTATTGTTACAGTTGTAGGAATATATGATGCTGGCCCTCCCAGAGAAAGCCCTCTACTTAATTTGACAGCCTTTCAGTCAGTATGGGTACAGGAAGGTGAAATAGGATCATCTGCTAAAAGGAAAAGATGAAATCTTTCCATGAATGAAACATTTATTTTCCAGGATGAAGTTTTAGACAATGGAAAATGTCAAGACTCTGAGCATCAGAGTCCTCCTTTATTCTATAGTTGATATCCAAATACACAACAATTTCTCTTTTCCTTTTTTGACAAGAGTGAAGTGCTTGGGAAGGAGAGCCTGGAGAGAGCACTGTAATCCCTTTCCACTTTGAGCATGCCCCTGTTCTGGCTGCTCAGTCTGCTCCATTCTGATGAGACAGGCAGCATTGTGCAGATGGACAGACACTACCACAGTTTGCAGGTAGGAAACGAAGGTGCTGTGTGTATGGAAGGTTTCCTGAAAGTTTGGCTCTGATGAGGAGCTCTTCTGTTGCAGCAGCTGAATCTTCACGTAACTGAGAGTTAATTTCCTTTTCCTCTTGACACCTTTATCTCCCGAAAGGGAGTGGCCTGCTTCATGGCCTTGGCTCTTTTGTGGGCAGTATGGAAGATAGATGAGATCTCTTAAAAAACAGTTGCTTTGCTGAACCCTACTTAATCCCTGAACGTAACTGTCTGAAACCTGGCCAATTCTCTTTATGGTTGGTCTACCGAGGGGCTGCTTCTGTACTTCAGAAAATGCCCTCTTAGATTCTGCTTTTGTTTTAATTTGGATCCTGATAATTTGTTCTTTATCTTTTGTTGTTTAAAACTTTTATATTTTTCCAGAACTCAAAGTTTTGACATAAATTTTACTTCACATTTTTGTAAATAACTAGATTCATTTCACGTTGTAGTGAGTTAGGAGGAGGAACATATCAACATAAATAGCCATTCATGTTTTATTTGTCTTCTGAGTACATAAAAGCCCTAGCATGCAAGACTCTGGGATCAGAGTGAATCGCAAACCATCACAATGTGTGTGATCACAATGAAGACGCTTTATTTCTTTGTGGCACAGCTCTCATCTGGGAATTGGGGCTATACACTCTTTCTAGAGCGAGTGTAGAGATTAAAATCATCCATAAACACAAACACAGAATTTTTAAAGTAGCACCTAGTGTGTCTTAAGAGCTATAGGCATCATTGTTATTTATTTATTTATTGCTGCTGTTCCCTACCATGAGAATGCCTTCTGGAGAGATGAGTGGGGATGAATAAATCTTTCTGAGGCAGCTGAAATCTTCAAGACATGGGTGCAGAGAGATGTCAGACATCCATAGATGTGTCTCAGTTTTCTATGAATTTGATTTATAATGTTTGATCCTTAAGTTGAACAAATGAAACAAGATGAACAGATGCTGAGCCCAGTGCTATAAAAATGTAATGAAGTGTCTCAGAAACATTTCTAGACTGACAATCCTCAACATGGACAGTTGTTCCATAGTGACAAGACATCTCTCTTCTGAATGCTCCTCAACATGGACAGTTGTTCCATAGTGACAAGACATCTCTCTTCTGGATGCTTTTTTTCCCATTGTTGCACAAAGTCTTTTTTTTTTTTCATGAAAATATTTATAGATGCAAAGAAAAGGAGTTCTCTGAGTTTGTTCTTTGGGGACTATAACAGCAGTACCCATTTAGAAACAAGATATTAAGAGACAAGAAGTTCTGGAAATTTGCAGAATGTTAGATCAGGATGCATAGTCAGATGAAGTGTTCAGTAATCTTGCTGTGATCTCAGATGCCAGGGAGACTCCAGCTAATATCTCAACCAATATCTATGATCTATATTTATGACCAACATTTACAAGTTATATAGTCCTCATTGACCAGAAGTCTGAGAATTCAGGCCTGTCACAATCCTCTTGTTGTATGTCATGGAGTGACAAGACAGAATCCTTACCTTTTATTAATATATATATATATTATAATATATTATATATCGGTAGGTAGTGGGGAAGTCAAGAAGGGCTCCATCCTCTGTTATTTTATACTTTTCCAGATGCAGAAGGATTCAGAATATATGCTGGTAGAGACTGATATATAACCATACACGAGGCACATGGATTAGATTACACTGGATCTCTCTCTCTCTCTCTCTCTCTCTCTCTCTCTCTCTCTCTCTCTCTCGTGTGTGTGTGTGTATGTGTATGCGTGTACATTCTTATATATGTGTGTGTCTGCACATGGAAGTTAAATGACAACCTCAGATGCCATTTCTCAGTTGTCATCTACTTTTTTATGAAACTGGATATTTCAGTGGTTTGTACCTCACCAAGGAAGCTATCCTGTCCCGCAAGCTCCAATAAACTGTCTTTGCCTCCCTAATACTGCAATTTTAAGCATACACTAGCACACCTAGCTATTTAAAAAAATCCTTTGATAATTTCATATGCTGTATTTTGATCACACCCTCCCTTCATTCTACCCTGCTACTTTTCCTGGACTCCTCTCCTCACTCCCCTCACAAAACTTAGTCTCTTTATTTATTTATTTACTTACTTACTTACTTGATTTTCATCTTTTGGGAACTCTTTGTTAAGTTTCATGCCTCATTTTTTTTTTGATTCATTGGGAATTTTACAACATGTACCTCAATCCCACTCTTTTCCCACTCCCTTTGCATCTGCCCCTCCCTATTCTAGTGTTCCCCGCCAAAGGAATCTAAAAACGAGTAAAAACAAGGTAAAAGTAAACAATAATTTTAAAAAGGAAAATATTTTGCTCCTTATCTTTCCCACTTCTCTTGCCTCTTCATTCATCTTAGTGACATTGGGAGCTGCTATGTGTCGGGTAGTATATATATCCCTTTGTCCAAACAGCTTTACTTGCAATTGTTCATTGTGTAATGAATTGCTGGTCAGGCTCAAGGCCGCCAGCTTTGGACCATGATCTTTACTGGCCCCCTCTCACATTCCTCGCAGATATCCTGCTGTTGCTTCAGTTGTGGAGATTCTGCAGGCGCAGTCCCTTCACACGCTCCAGCACGGCATAGATGGGGAAGGTGATGGGTGTGCCTACTTTAAGCCCTAGATTACATTCCTCTGAAGAAAGAGCTTTATAGAAGTACCAATCTTGTAGAAAAACCTCAACAGAATGGGGTGTTATTTTTCTTTCGGTAATCCGTTCGAGACACGTTTTATTTTTTATAATTATTAAAAGCCTACCTTGAAAGACCCAGATAAATCCAGACCCCTCTAGCAGAAAGAATAGAGCCAAATATCTAGCAGGAAAAATAGAGCCAAAAATCTAACAGGGAGAGAAGAACCAAAAATCTAGGACAGCCGGTTCAGTGACTCTGTTCCAGGAACTGGCTGAGCACAAAATTAGATTATAATCTTGAGAATAATTTTGAGAAACGGTGAGTTACCCCCCCTGTGATTATCACTGGTATTTTCAGAATTTTCCAATGACACCCTCCCTGCCCCCTTTGTGTTGTGGTTTCTTCCCCTAAATACCGCCTCTCCCAGCTACTCGGGGTAGAACTCCTCCCCTGAGTGGGATATGAGTCTCCGCCCCAGCGCTGGTTCCTGTCAATAAACCTCGTGTGATTGCAGCAAGAACAGTCTCTAGTGAGTTCTTGGGGGGGGGCATGTTATCCTGAGACTTGAGTGAGAGTCTCCCCACTCCAGGGGTCTTTCAACCTAATAGTATAGAAAGAAAAAGATAAGTGAGATTATCTGTCTAATGAGTTAGGCCACTATAGTTATGTTGACTCCTGTATGTTCCTTGTATGGAAAAATTGCTTCATTTACGGAGTCTGCCAAATTCTTACAAAAACACAAAAAGATGAAGGGGCAAGAGAGGTGAAGAAAGGAAAGAAAAATATTCTCTTTGTAGACATTTGCTGTTGACATGACAATGTTCCTCCGTAAGCCAGGAGCTGAAGCCTTAAAACTAGCATGGTTCATGGTCAGAAGGACTCGGAGCAGAGCTGGTCTAGAGAGACGACATCACCAAGAGATTTCCATGCGCCAGTGTAAGCAGGGTCTTCTGGATTATTATTGTCTCCTGGAAGAAATTTCAGGTAGCAAATAAGGAAGCTTCTCCAAAATTTTCTGGCTCTGGGCTCCCGCCCTGGTTACATTAGTGAAGATAGAAAGTGAGGGTCCCTTTCCTTAATGTGTGAGCAGAGAACAGACAGCAAATGAGATCCTTGACTGGGAAACCCTCTGTACACTGTAGCTGGAGTTCATTTCCTTCCTCCCGAGGCTGAAATGGGGGAGCTTGGAGAGCCTCAGCCAGGACTGACCTGGATAAAGGGGTTTTGTGAAGGGAAGGCCATTTATCAGAAGATTTCAGGAAATGACTTAACTACATCCTCTCTGTTTCTTTCAGCCACTTTACATCTAAGCCTACATTCCTGCCAGGATTAGCATACATGCTTACTTGAGCTGACCTGGTGTGTTGTTTTCCATGGAGGGGTGGGTGTTCTCTGGATTTCCATATGTTTAACTATTATTATTATTATTATTATTATTATTATTATTATTATTATTATTATTTTGCATTTGAGGAGCTAGAGAGGAGGAAGGGGGAAAGCTAAAAAAGAGAAAACCTTTTTCGTGGATCTAGGCCAATGTTCCAAAGAGCATTGCTGATGAAATACAGCAGTTCAAGTGAAAACAAACTGAGCTTGGAAAAGAAAATTCCCTCCACCCAGTGGCAGTTGGAGCTTCCCTTCTGATCTACTTCTGACTTCCTGGAGCCATGTTTACTTTACTGAGCAGACTAAATCATTTCATTTGTCAGCTTCTCCTTGCCACCAGCAGAACTCCATCAAGGAACCCTTCCAAGGCCATGGGGAACTCACCAGGCCCTCAGACTGCCTGAGTCACTCCCTGAGTTTCATGTGCCCTCAGAGCGAGGTTCTCTGTCCTATTGTCGGGCTTCTCAATGTCAGGTCAAGGCATTTATCTTTCCATCCACAAAATCAGGCCAGAAGGATTTGATAATACAAATAGTGTTTTTATTGAATATTGCTTGTGTGTGGCAAGCATGGTGAAAAAAGCTTTTCATCTATTGATTTATGAATTCTTCACAACCACATGAGAGAGGTAGCTAATAGTCTTCTGGCTTTACAGAAGAGGCTCCTGATATTCAGACAAAAAGCAATTTGATTAAGGTTATGGAATAGTATAGCATTTCAAAAGCAGCTGGTTTGGCTTGACTTTAAACTTGGCTCTTACCTCTCAGCTCTCTATTTTGGGGTATGTTGAAAATTGTTCAATGAGAATTGAATGTTGTGTGATGAGAATACAGTGGTACATTAGCTGTGTAGAGGGCTCTGTGCTCAGAAAGAGCTAAAACTTCATTAAGTAGACACACATGCAGATAAATTCACCAAGACAAAGTCTAGATGTGCTACAGAGGAATGAGCCATGAGATATCCAAAAGGAGCAGATAATGGCTGAGCACAGATGGAAAATGAGAGGTTTAGAGACCCGCAGGGGCAAACTCACCAGGCTAGGGTCTGAACGATGTGCAGAGAAGAAAAAGGAGCCTGGAACTGAACTAGCAGAGCAGTGAAAAAGGAAAAGGGCTGAGAATACCAATCAATACATAATTTTCCAGTTTTTTTAGACATTAGATAAAATGTTATTCTGATTTCATTTTTGGGCAATAAAATGAGGCAGAAAATTAAATGCTTGTTTTCCAGGTCAGAAGAATAAACTTGTGGTTGAGCTTCCCTTTACAGAACACAGATCTCTGAGAATCTGGAGGAGGGTGAATTACAATGCCAAAGGCAACAAGGATTTCCCCAGGTCAGTTACTTACCCCCAGCTCATCACATTACTTGGAGACATGAACATATGTTAATTGTATTTTGTTGCATATTTTTATTTCAGTGCCTAGTCTATCTTAATTCATTTTCCAGGGTCAGAAGGGAGAAAATGACCAGTTAGTCACAAATAGCATGGATACGGTTTAAGAAAATGTGGTTCAGAAACAGGCATATGGGTTGGCTAGAGTCAGGCAGAAATGGAGAAAAGAGATGCTGCCCTGTAGATTGAATCCAACTACTGTTTCAATTTGATCCACTGTTGACTTTTTATATAGTAAGGTCTCTTGGAAAACTCAGTGCATAAAATGGCACAAGTGAATAAAGGGTTTCTTCATGGCCAATTATTTTATGACAATCATTTTACTTCATATTAATACTCACCAATGTCTGACAAAACTTATGCAAAACCAGGAAGCAGATACTGTTTGCTCATGGAACAGTGGAAGGAAGAGGAGAGGCATGTTGAGCCGCTTTCTCTGAGAACTATAGCAAGTGCATGGGGGAGCTGAAGCTTGAACTCAGTCCTTGGGACTCTGGAGATGTTCATCATGTCACTCCTTGCTTTCTGAGCAACTCTTAGGTTTTAGGGGCACTTTTGATGTTGTATTCAACAATTGGCTTCATAGAGAATCCCTTTTGCCCTCTTTTTTCACATATCTTCTGCTTAGTATATGTAAGAATAAGTAATGACTTCCGTTGTCATAGGTTCAATGATATTTAGGATCACTGTGTCTTCAGATATGGTGAGCAAACTTTGTGCTTCACAGATGAATAAAATTCATGCTTAGGAGGAAGTAAGGAAAAGATTGGCCTGAGGAAGAAATGTGAGCAAGTCAAATCTCCTTGTAAACATACGATGAATTCCAGGGTAAGTGGCCAATGTCTGGCAAAGTCTTTATCTTTGGGACACCCTCAGCAGCATGTGCCTTATCAGTACAGGATTATTTATGATAAATAATTCCGAAATCTAAAAACTCTGGGTTGAGTCCTGTAATCTCTACAATTACTGGAATGTACATTCAAGATATTTGTAATCAAAGCAGCTGCCTTTGATCTAAATTAGACAAAATCAAAATCATACATGCAATAAATGACTTAAAGGATGGCATTGGCAACTTGGAACCATTCCCCACTTTCCTTTTGCCTTACAGAAACTTCTATCTTTGGAATGATTAGTAGAGATTGATACTTTGTGAGATATTTAATTCTTATTTATCTAATTTCAAAATCCAATCTCTGTGTTGTCTTCAAAGGATATAACCTTATCCAAAATCATACAGTTTTGTAGCATTGTAAACTGTAATCTAAACCCATTGTCTTCCATATTCTAAATATGGTTTGAGGTTGACTTTCCTAATTCTTCCTCATCTTCTACATCTTCTTAGGTAACAGAGAAAGACAAGGAGGATGTTGATGCTGCTGCTACTTGAGAAGACAGTGGGTGTTGACAAGAGCAGTGATTGAAAGAACAACTGTCCTTTGTTTCTTACGATGTGCCAAATGTAATGGCCCACAGTATGTAAAGGCAGTTCGAACAACACAGATGGACAAAATATCATATTTCACATGAGACAGTAGCACTGGGCATTTATTAAACCTTATGAAACTTTCCACATTCAGCCTATAAGTCAGTACTTTCATATGACTCAACATAATAATATAATAGTATATGTAAGATGCTTTAAGCTATGGGGCCAAGGAAGACTTCTCTGAGGATCTGAGTTTTAAATGGCACAAGTAAACTCAAGTACAAATGGATCAAAGACCTCAACATAAAACCAACCACACTGAACATCATAGAAGAGAAAGTGGAAAGATATATATTTTTAAAATCAAAATGGAGAATATCTAAAGTAGAAAAAAACTGCTACAAAGACTTTGAGGAAGGAATCCCATTGGCAACCAAACACTGGAAGAGTAATGTTAGAGCTGAAGAAGAGCGGTGAGATGAGAACGAAGGGCTTTGTCGGGGAAGTTTGGTTTTATAAGCAAGAACAGAGTTTGAATAAATTGAGTTTTGGCAGGAGCAGAAGAGGAAAACAGAGATAAGGCATTTATTTAGTGACAGGTCTTTCTAGCTGTAAAATGCAGAACCAATTATAGTATTACAAAAGTGGTAACAAGGGAGACCATGTGGGCTATAAGTATCATGATTAAGGTAAGAGCTAATGGTGGCCTAGTCTAGTGGAAGAGCACTGAGATGGAGATAATGCTACAGATAGGGAGATTCATTTTGCTTGCTTATTGTAGAAAGAATGGAACTGTTCCCAAAATAGCCACTATAGGTAAGCTATTGCTGGCGTTTTAGAAAATGTTTGCTAACAGTTGCTCAGTTTGGAGAAGACTGTGGGAACAGGTAAGAGTGTGAATTCACTGTGACGCATGTCTTATATATTTGTCAATATGATCCTTTAAAAATCATCTTCCTTTTGTCTTAGGGAAGGGTTTACAGTGGGTGGATAGGAGAGTTTGGTAGGAGATTCTTGTAGCATCCCTTTTACTTAATGGGCCTGCCTTTGATATAGTGAAAGTCAGAGACCAAATCTTTTATATTTTCCAGAAAATGAGACTGCTTGCAGGTCCAGAAATAATTAGACAAAAGTGTCCCAGGTGCAGTGGGCAGAAGAGAAGGGCTATGGTGGGCAGATTCTTGGCATAGTTCTTCAGGATACATAAGGGTTTGCCCAGTGACCAGGAGAGCAGGGGTCATAGACGAACACAAACTAGTAATTAATTGACTGATGGGGAGGAGGGCAAGGAGAAGAAGAGGAAAGGGAGATTTGGATCTGGGTTACTGCCCAGGCTGCCTTTGTAGATGAGTTCCCTAACAACGCTTTCTCCGGGAAGTCAAGGACTGATTGAAGCTTAATTCACATTCTCTGAATGTGCCTTAAGGAGACAGATTAAGAAATGAACTGATGAAATGCACAGGAAGCAAAACTTGGCAAGGGCAAAGTGGCAAACGAGCTAAGAATATGGGGAAAGACCCTGCCAAGATCCCCATCCCCAGGACCACCCTTGATGTATCCGGAGAAATCAATCAATTGGACAGGATGGGATGGCTCCCACAGAAGAGCAATGGGGGACTGATGTGAAGGTTGGGGGTCTTCCATTTACAGACAGGATATGGGCCTCATAAGAACATTAAGAGGGGTCATTGAAGGCATGGGGTTGGCCCTCAATGTCTCTCAACAGCCTGTGAGTGACTCCACAGTGCCAAATGCTATGATCGTTCCTGGGTAGCACCCAGAGAATCATAACCCTGCCTCCTACTTTGTGTGAAGGCTCTGGAGCAGGCAATGTGACATGATTTCAATGTCTCACCACACTGAGGAAATTGAGAATCTTGTAGAGAATCCATAGAATTCATCAAGTTTACAAACCCTGCCCCATCCTTCCTCTTAAGCAGCTTCCATCCCCATGCTGCTCTGCTCTCCATAGACCAGGCGTCCTTAGCTAGATGGGTTCATGCTGCATGCAGGCAAGCACGTCTTCTTCACTGTCTTCCTACTGGCTGTGCTTGAGGTCACTATCAGATATGTTACAATTAAATGTGGAAATAATTTGATATATGTAACTTCTTTGTTTGTATGTGAATTATTTCCTGTACCATTAATCAATTTGATAACAGGCTATCCTATCCCTTTTGGCCCCAAAACATAGGCATAGTCTTTGCTCTGCTCTTCACTTAACTGAGATAAAGCAATTGCTCATCAGGAAAAAAATAGTTTATAATATTCCAAGCCTTAATGGTTGTCTTCTCCAACCTTGTACTTCCATATCCAACATCCTTAGTTCCTCTACAACAACTGGTATTTAAAAAAAAAGACTTATTTCATGGCACTGACTGTTTCTTTGTTAAATCTCTACCCCACTCTAAGTGTCCTCATTTGGAAGAAAGAGTTCTACCCTTCCTTCAAGCTTCTGCAATTTATCTTTCCTTTCCCAGTGAGGTCAACAGGCCATCTGTGATCCCATCTAGCATTTCTATCTTCTCCCTTTCACAGAACATACTGTTCTCTACGTCTAGTAATGCCCATTCCCATGCCTGTCCTTTGCTCCTGGCCTCAGAGCCTCTCATGGGAAGGGACTTTCTCTCTACAGCATCTAACAGAATCAACCACATCATAAATCATGATCAGGAAATACTTGATCCCTGACCTCAAACCACAAGCTGCAGAGAGATAATCAGTTTCCTCAACAACTGATTTTTAAGTAACCATTTTCTTACCTCCAGAATGAATTTCACTGATGCTTTCTTATGGTCTTATATATAATGGTGTGTGCATATAGTATAATGTTGAGATTTGGGTACCCTGGAAAACTATCACTACAAGACACAGATTATTCCCACCTATTTTTATCTCTGCTTTCAGATTGTAAGAACACTCTTCTGAACACTTTGGTCAATGCCAAGGATGCTAATTTTAAATGATATCTGAAAGTAAGCCACTTCTTTCAAGTGCCGAACTTGGATTGAAGGTCCTTAAAGGTTGTAGCCAACTGGCAGGATTATAACCAATGATGCATAGGAGGAGTTCATTATTCGGAGGATAAAAGGCCCTACAAGTGATGTATCACTAGTTAAACATTTTGTGACATTCTGTGTCCCTGTCCTTCATGGTCATTGGTCAGTTCAAAACCCTCCTTTCCTGTGCCCTAAGCAGAGAAGTTCCAAGGAATTCAAATCAGCCAGGGATAGGAAAGGAAGCCCAGATTCTTAAATCATTCTTAGGCTTATGGCCTGGTTTTCATTGGGTCCTGAAGGATGTCTTTTCCTCTCATGGACTGTGAGCCAATGTTTCTTTTCCTGCTGATTTATGACCTCATATAAATTAACAAGGGCCTTTCAACTGGGACTAGCAAATCCCAAAAGCATGAATCTTCCATATGTAATTCTTCCCTGAGGAAGCTGGAGTTAGCTCTCAATTACATACAGTGATGGAGACACACGGTGGCTGAAAGGAGACAAATGGTGCTTATGTTCGACATGGAATTGCTGTGCAGAGACCACGGAAGAAACAGCTAGACGGAGTCTCTGAAGCACAAAATCTTTGCCTGTTTGGGACATAGGAAGAATCCTCATTCTGTCTTTGTGGTTTATTTACAAATCTTCCATGAGAGGAGAAATGGAGGACAATATCTCCGGTAAAGCGTTCTTAGCTAGTGTGAGGCAGCCCACCTCCAGCTGCAATACAGCCTAATGTTTTCCATTTGTTGGGAAATCATTTTTATCAATATTTTAGTGACTCAGGAATCCAGGGTCATAATGACAGAAGGAAAAACACTAAATCAAAAATTGTACTAAGTCCTATACTAAATGTTTTATTTATTTCTTCTTTTACTTATTTAAATACTCACAAAGCATTGCCAGAGACCAGGGAAAATTTTACAAAGAACAAGTGGCTTCCACATTCAGGGATTTCACAACTGTAGCAGCCGTGTCCCTGCTTAGAGTTCATCAGCTCGACATGGATGAAGGATGAAAATCAGTTGCACTGTTTGAAGCAGAAAATTTAATTATGGGCTCTATCACACTTTCATTTTTTTTTAACATAGTGAGGAAAAAGGAGGCTATAGTCAAAGAGGTTCACAACCAGGAGTGTGGAAGCCTTGGTATCTATACCCAAATGCTTTGCCCATTAGAGAGTGAGTTTAAAATATTACCTCTACTCAGAGTGCTTTTATGCATGGGGCATGTTTAACTGGGAATCTGTACATGGATTTAGTAAGAATCATCCATCACAGAGTCCATTTATTCTATGTGTTTTGTACTTCTTCATTCTTCTAAATGAGCATTCATTTGTGAACAAATTTACCTATTTCCCTAAGGCTGCTAGGACAAATTACTAAAGATCTGGTGGATTCAAACACTGAAATTTAATCCCTATCATTTCTTGGAGGGCAAAAGTCCATCCATACTGTGGAGTTGAAATCAAAGCATCAGTTAGTGATGACTCTCTGGAGGCTCTGGGAATTAATCTATTCATGTCTGTTAGTGTCTGGGGCCCCCATCCTTCCCTAACTATGAATATTATTAATCCAGAATCTGCTTCTGTGGATACATTACTTTCTGTTCTGTATTTAAACACTCTGTCTACTTCTCCAAAGACACATGTGTGTGCACCTAGGGTGACCGATACACTAACCATTAACACTCACATTTGCAAGATTTGATTTTGCACATAGTGTAACATCCATAAATCCCAAGCACTAGAAAATCACTTTTAGGGTCATGATTCAACATATCGCATCTTGCATTCATGAACTTGCCTGAAGTTTGAGACTGGGTAAAGGATGTTGATTATGAATATAGAGTTTGGAATGAAAAGAATTCAGCCCTGTCTTTGTCATTTGCTAGCTGTAATTTCATGCAAGCTACTACAGTTATATTCAGGTGTGTATTTTTCTCATTTTTGCTATTACATATATACCAATGAAGTATAACATAGATACTCTATAAAGAAGTGAGCTTGAATTTGCTCACTGACTTGAATGTTAATCCAAGATTGGTCTGCCTTATCTCTTTAGCCTTGGCATGAGCACCTCACGTCCACTGAATCAGAAGGGAGGTGTTGTAAGAGCAAGATAGCACATGGAGAGGACAAAACAGAGGGCAAGCTAACCAGGGTCTCCTCAGGACCATATTTATTATTTCTGAGGGTAATACTTCTGAGGCCCTAATTCAGTGATTCTCAAACTGTGGGTCATGGCCTCTTTTGGGTCACTTTCAGATATTGTGCATATTAGACATTTATACTACAATTCATAATATTATCAAAATTATAGTTATAAAGTAGCAATGAAAATTATTTTATGGTTGGGGGTCACAACAACATGAGGAACTATATTAAAGGGTCACAGCATTAGGAAGATTGAGAGCCACTGTTCTAATTATTTCACACTAAACTTTACTTTGGACTTAAAGGTTAGCTCCTTAACTCTGCCACGTTGGGGATTAAGCATTCAGCACAAGCATCCTGGGAGATATAACACAACCAAACCATAGAAATATGTAGATTATGTGCATATATTATGTAACACAATTAGTTCGTAGAATAAGTTATTTATATAGACACCATAAAAGCATCAATCTTAGGTCTATACATGGTTTAGAGTCAGAAGATCTCATCTCTGTCACAATAGAATTACAAGACCTGGTTAAGAAAATGCAAAATAAATATTGTCAATGAAATTCAGAAAGTTTTATTAGCAGTGAGAAGTTAGGGCTGTTGTAATCTAAAGCCAGACTCTACGTCTGTGATATGGAAGGAAAATGAGGTGTTGGATAGCTATCAACAAGAACTATCTCTCACCAGAAGAGGTCTTAGCAGGGGCAGCTTGTGCAGAGAAAGGCCGTAATAGCATAGAAAGCTGATCGTGCCTGAGAGTGGGTGGGCTCCTGAGAGATACAGAGGAACAATACACACAGGGCTAGTAACTCAGTCTGGAAACAGCACATGGTCTGTGCCATTTGTCTACTTGCACTTAGGCTTTGTGTTTGCTTGCTTGTCTATTTCCATTCAGCTGTAAAGAGCAAAATTATGTTAATTTTCAGGAAAACGGAAGGAACTGAAGGTCATGGCAAGTAACACAATTCAGACTACGGTATACAAGTGTTGTGTGTTTTCCTTCTATATGGGATCTAGGATAATATAGATTATATGTATCACATAATAACACATAAATATATCAATAAATTACTACCTATCTACAATATTAAAGGAGGAGGGGAGTATTTGAAAACTAAAAGAGAACCACAAGGAAGAAATAGAGAACAAGAAGGAGTAATGAGGAGATCAATGTGAGCAAAGCCAAGTGTCATGTATATATAAGAATGTCATAATGAAGCCCATTATCTCACAGAGTTTGTAAAAAATTAATAGCAAAGACATGCTTAATTAAATATTCTGTTCATGTGCTCTTGAAATTCTTAATATGTTTTACAACTGGCACTAAGTCATGACAATTAAATGGCCAATTCTGCTGAGAAGAAAGGGATATTAGGCTTTTTTTTTTGTTCATGGTAATACATTTTCATTACATGACTTTAATCAAAGAGAACATGATCTGAGTCAGATCTCAGAAACACTGATCTCTGCTTGTTTCTGGAGAGAATAATGTGTAGGAGTCTATCCAGAAATCCATAAAAATGTCGGGTATACAGGGCACTCAGTGTCTGCTCTGAGGCAGAAAACACAGTGGGAGGATGTGGATTGGGCACCAGGCTTAAGACGTTGAATGAATGGATGCAGAAATAACTGGATGTTAAGAGACTGACAGCTCCATCAGTGAGGTCTGAGGGAGAGTGTGATTGGGCTGCTGGGGAATCAGGGAAGGATGACAACAGGCTTGCCGAAAACTACAAGGAGTACTTCAGCCTCATTCCTCCTTATCATCACACTTCTTCCTGTCCACTCTATTCTCTTTTTCTTATTTCTCATTCTTTTCTTATTCAACAGAATTGGGAGAGTTATTTAAAAAAGATATTTCAGGCTAATGTAAAAAAAATCTGTCTTACTTTTTCCTGATGGCTCAAATTGAGTTTTCTTGAGCTCTACATTTTCCTCTGCTCCCCTCCCTGCCTCTCCCCTCCCCCCTTCCACCCTCAGGTTCCCATGCTCCCAATTTACTCAGGAGATCTTGTCTTTTTCTACTTCCCACGTAGCCTATATCTATGTACGTCTCTCTTGGTGTCCTAATTGTTGTCTAAGTTCTCTGGGATTGTGGTTTGTATGTTGGTTTTCTTTGCTTTATGTTTAAAAACCACCTATGAGTGAGTTCGTGTGATAATTGTCTTTCTGGGTCTGGGTTACCTCACTCAAAATAATGTTTTCTAGCTCCATCCGTTTTCCTGCAAAATTCAAGCTGTCGGTTTTTTTTTTCCATGTGTAAAAAGAGTCATTTAAAAATCTGTCCTCCAAGTGGCTTTTAGAGTGTCAAGTTCTTCTACACCATCGGGCCATTCTCCTGAAAATCTGTGTCCTTCAGGAGACTTTTGTCTATCTTCCTTCCCTTCACCAATGGTTCCACTGACACATTAAACAGATGTACATTTAACTTGCTTATGTCTCATCCATTCTTTAAATTGTTTAATTAACTTGTCTTCAGGAAAGACCTTATTTTGAAGCATTGTGTCCCTACTCAGATACTAAGGACACACACACATATACACATACACGGACATTCACACACACACACACACACACACACACACACACACACTCTTCTCTGTTATATACTCCCTGGTTTTCTGTATTTTCCATTTATTTATTTAGTAAAATAATTGAATGCTGTTTTGTAAGTAGCCCTCTTCCCCACTAATTTATCATCAAGAGACATAGTTCTCTTACAGGTTTGCCCACTATGGCGTTTTCAGAATTAACCTTATAGTCTGGTCAATAATAAGTCATGAATAATTTTCTGGGCGAAATATAAATGAGTGAACTAATGGTGAATGAATGTAGGAGATTACATTAATTGTGTAAGGAGTCACTTCAAAGAACACAGAGAGCATAAGGCAACCTTTGGGAGGCAGTGTACCCAGAGCCTCTAAAACATTCTTCAGTCAGAATGGCAGCTCCAACAGAGGGACATTAGGTTAGTATATAACCACAGAGGGTTCTACTGGTCACCAGTTTATAGCTTATAAACTTCTCCCTGGGTAATTTCATGTGATCTGCCACAGTAATATTGACTCAGACAAATTACTGTTCCAAAAGCAAATAATGAAGTGGCACCATTTGGGGAAATGACATCACTTCCAGAGGTGCCACTACGACTAAGTGGTAGCGTTTGTCCTCAACTTCATTTGGAGTTGATTCTAAAGCTTATGTATTTCTCTCCATACCTATGTCCTTTTCAAACAAACTAGCAGTCACTATGCACCAAGTCTGAGTAGGGCCCCGAGTTATGGGCTGCTTGGCCTATCGAGATAAATTTGATTCTCTGCAAGGAGACAGATGGTCACATACCTTTTGTGCAAGTGCAAGCAGCTCTGTGGAGGGAAAAGCTGTGTCAGCTCAAGGCATGGCTCAGCTTTTGGGAAAAGAGGATGCGGAGCCAAGCAAGGGAAGTGTACTTTTGAGTTAATCTCTGGATAGCCAAGACAGTAGAATTGTTGAGAAATGGCATTAGAGAGAGACAGGGAGGGCCCTGGCTTTGCCTGCCTAACTGCTGACAGCCCATCTCCTGGTACTGCCAACTAACAGCCACAGAAGACAGAACTGTGCTAAGTCTTAAACTGTTCCATGGCCCTTTGCCTTCCTTCCACATGTTTTTTTTTTCCTGGCATTTTTTCTTCCTAGACACTCAAAGCTATCCTCATTGTTTGTCCTCCTCCATTTTGATTAAAAGGTTCCTTAATGATGACTTATATTTCCTTTAAAAGAACAGAAAAAGAACATAAATGTGTTAAGAAGAAAAGTCACAGTCACTCTAAGAAGCAAATCTATCTCTGATTACAGCTCACTATTCAATGTGATTCTGCCTCTCCATGTGCAAGAGAAATTTTTTCCTTTTTTTAAAATTTATTAGATTTTTTTTTTTAAAAAAATACCAATCCAAATTCCCACTCCCTCCCCTCCACCCACTCCCTCCACACACCCTTCCACCCCTCCCCCTCTGATCCTAAGAGAGAACAAGGCACCCTGCCTTGTGGCAAGTCCAAGGCCCTCCCTACTACATCTAGGTTGAGCAAGGTATACATCCAAAAAGAACAGGATCCCAAAAAGCCAGTACATGCCGTAGATACAAATCTCAGTGCCACTGTCAGTGGCCCCTCAGTCTGCCCCAACTGTCAACCACATTCAGAGGGAATATTTTGATCCCATGCTTGTTCACTCCCAGTCCAGTTGGAGTTGGTGAGCTCCCATTAGCTTAGGCAAACTGTCCCACTGTGTGAACCCCTCATGGTCTTGACCTCCTTGCTCATATTCTTACTCCTTCCACTCTTCAAATGAACCTTGGGAGCTCAGTCCAGTGCTCCGATGTGGGTCTCTGCCTCTGTTTCCATATGTTGTTAGATGAAGGTTCTATGGTGATATTTAAGATAATCATCAGTCTGGCTACAGGGCAAGGCCAGTTCAGGCACCCTCTCCTCTATTGCTTAGCATTTTAGCTGGGGTCATCCTTGTGGATTCCTGGGAAGTTTTATAGAGCCAGGTTTCTGTGCAAGAGAATTTTGAAGTGGGTGATAAAATAAGTCAAACAGGAAACGAATTGCTTCATTCAGTATGGAGACATAGAGAATGGGGGATTGGGATGGGTTTACACTTCATGGGCATCTCTGCTTAGCCAATATGGGGTTAATCATGTAAATTTCCCTTTGTAAACCTGATGAGAGAGTTATTTCAGGGACTTTGAATTGGGCTAAGGGACTATTCTGAAATGAAGTAGTCAGAGCATGTAAGAACACACACTTTGAGCCAGCGATTCATGTTTGAACCCAAGCTCCATTGATTTGCTTTTTCATCTCATTCCTTGGATAGGTAATGCGACTTTTCTGTGCCTATTTTTATCATATGATTACTCAAAGCAATAGTCAAAAATACCAACTTCACAGAGGTGGCTAAAGGATACAAATAGCATGGTGTGGGTTGAGTAGAGGAGAGGGAAGGGGAGAGACCACACTCGTGAGCATGTACGGAGTGCTTATTTTCTGCAGTAAACACTATGCTAACACCCTGCATAGAAAATTATATGAAATAAGTTTATTAGTTCTTCATTGAGATAAAAATATGAAGTCTTAGAGGGTAAGCAGCTTATTTAAAAAAATATGGCTGGCAAGTGACAGACGGAAGACTTGAAGTTTGTATCAAGTCTTTTAAGAAGCAAACACTTAAGTATTGGTTGTCTTAATACCTAGCCAAATGCGAACTGTCTTTCTTGATCCTGAGTCACTCTGAGTTACAAAATTTCCAGTTGACATCAGAATTAGATAGTTTGAACCATGAAGTCCTCAAAATAGAAGGCTCTGTCCCTCAGTTCCTTAAGCGCCCCACCTAAGTCTTATTGCAGAGTCTTGAAGAAGGAAAAAAAGTGAAAGTTGACTTAAAAAATGTGACACATGCTTTCCGCAGGAGACTACCAGCAATGGGGTAATGCTCCTGAGCACAGGGACTTCAAACTTTTCACTTAATATTTCATTTTCTCTTCACCCTGTGCTGAATAAGTGGCTGGGCTCTTGAATTTTGTATAAAGATGGGAATGAAAAGTCTTTAACTTTTAGTTAAGGAAACTATTTCACCATGCCCAAGTCACTTCTTATTTCTAGACATCTCTCTCATCACATTTAGTGGACTTTTTTCAGTTTGTGTCTACTCATTGCCACTTGGTATTGCCTGCACGAACAAAGCAAAGACGATTCTGATGCCTCGTGTATCTCAGAAAGAGAATTTGTAGTGGGAAATTACTAGGGTGAAGGGTATTGTGCTGGAAAAGACGGAGTTTAGTTTATAAAAGTAGAGCTTGCTCTGCACAGCTCGTGCCCTCCTAACTCTTGAGCACTGTTGCTCACCATGCTTTGTGCTACCACACTGTAGAGGCCCCAGCAGTCTGCATGTGACGTGGCCAAGGGGCTTGTATCAGGAACAGAGCAAACACAAAAAAGAACATAGTGAATTTGCCACTGAACTATTTTTTCCTCTTGAATGTTTTAATTTAAATGTGAGAAAAAGTATCTTTCAAAATGGTTATCTTTCATTACAGGAGGCTGAGTAAATTATAGTGATTCCTAATAAGGCAGATTGGGCCAGGACAGGGGTAGCAAGTCCAAGCTTCTGTATTCTCTTGTCAAGAGTACATTCTTCAGAATGTTTTCCATGCTCCTTCTGACTTCCTGAAGTTGGAAGCAGAACAACGGGAATTAAGCAGGCACTGTGGGTGATTCCTAACATGAGGATTTATGAACATTCTAAGAAGAGAATTTGGTTTTCAAACTCAGAGACAAGACATTCTTTCTAAAAGTCTTCCAAACTGACTGAAAGAAAAAATAAAAGAGAAAACAAACAAACAAAAACAGGAGAAATGGAGTCTATCTTAAGCAAAAGTACAAATCCTATACTCTTAACTTGGATATATTACTACTTAGTATGGTGCTTTTGGCCTGTGGAAATGGTGCCAAAACTCACTGGATCTGGAACTTGGTATAGAGTTTCATGGAGTTCTACACGCTTGAAACAAGTATTCAGAAACACAATGCAAGCTGGGCAGGGTGGTGCAAGCCTTTAATCCCAGCACTCGGGAGGCAGAGGCCAGCTGGACTACAAGAGCTAGTCCAAAGCTACAGAGAAACCCTGTCTCGAAAAACCAAAAAAAAGGGGGCGGGGGCGGGGGAAGGGGTAAGATGATTCAGATGGAAAACACTGGTCCAGAGGCATGGTCTCTAATGTTTACAATTTAACCTGCCAGATTCATTTTCTTCACCTAGTCTGACCATTTTATGTCTGGAAATGAGGAAAGTGAAGAGTGAAGACAACATTCACGGGTTCATAAATCAAAAGGCTTCTGATATGAAGAGTGTGTACGGGAGCCAAACTGATCTTCCAAATTCTCAAAACAGAAGGAGAGGGCACATGCTCTTAGGAATAGAAATGTTAGATTTGTTGAACATGCTTTGGAAAACAACCACCCAAATTAAGATGACAAATTAAGATGAATACATCTTCAAAGAAGATCAGAGAATGTTCCTGGAAGCTCTGCTTCTGCGTCTTTCAGCGTGCACAGCATCATTCGGCAAGTACTTTGTCATTTACAAAAAAAGTTAAGAGTGGGACACAGACTCTAACCAAAACCACGACCTAACGAAGGAATAAAAGCACAAAGAAGAATGTACATTTTCTGGGGGTAGTGGAAGGGAATGTTCTCCAGTCACCCTAGATCTTAAGGACATTAGTCACCTTGATTACCCTTGCATGAAAATATGGCACACACAGGAGATGAAAAGTTCTAGAAAAAAGTAAATGATCATAGAAGGTAAGAATGGTTCGATAAATGACAATAACCGTAGATATCAGGAGTGTGCTGACTTTCAACTTTTCACTTAGTATTTCACACTTATCGGAGGGGCCTGAGGTGCAGAGAAGGCTTTGAAATTGAAATAAAAGTCTTTAACATTAGCTAAGAAAATCTTATCATGCTCAGGTCAATTTTTTTTTGGGTCTCTGCAAATATTTCCTTGTGTTCAGTGGATTAATTTTTAAATTTGTTCAAGGTTAATCTCCACTATAGAAATGGGATGGTAAATACAGTGGGATGGAAAAAATCTCCTGGTTAATTCCCTTCTCTCTAAGGTAGGGACTAGTGATGTGGATAAAGACATGTGATGTTTCTTGATAAAATCTGCACAAAATTTATGTAAGATACTGGTGGTGAAACCAAGTAGACAGACTCTCAGGAGCCATAGACAGTACACTAAGAAAACAGTTGGGTGGGGGCATTTGAATGAGGTACATGGTAATCTATCAAGGTGATTCTTCATATATGATGACTGGAAAGAGAAGAAAGGAGAAAGTGTCATTGTGCCTTAGCAGTAATAGTCATCAAGAAATCATAGCCAGGGAATAATGGGATGGATCAGTGGACTCTTGTTGACAATTCTGATAATATGAATTAGACTTTCAGAATTCACACCATGGCAAATATCAGGCATCTATCTACCTCTCACTCCATTTTCTCAGCACTAGGACTACACGCAAGTGCTGATGTGCCCCATGCTAGGTATCCAGATTTAGGTCTGTATGTTTGCATGCCAGGCACTTTATCGGCTGAGCCACCATTGTAACCCCTATCTTCAACATTTTAGTTGTACTTTTATGGGTTTTCTTTTCTCTTTTTTTTCTTTTGTTGCAGTCACGGAACTAGAGGATTTGAATTCTATCTGTTTTCCTTGTTCACGCTTAGCTATGTAGGGCTATCTTCTAATGTATTTTGAATTATTTCTGCCTATTATGGAGTGCTTTCTTCATCCCTTATACTATGCAAAATGCTTCACAAGAATTAAACAACTTAGTCTTACCAGTTACCATCCCATGAAGGCTCATTAAGAGACTAGGACCAAGGCAGATAAACACCCTGACAAACACCATATGGCTAGTGGGTAGGAGAGTTGAGGTTTGGTTCGAATGAACCACCCCTACGCTTTCACTTTTTAACAACTACTCCATTTCACACATTCTAAGGGGAGATGCTAGGGAGATTTTTCACAATAAAGGTTCTGATCCGAGTAATTGAAACATATGTCATCATCCAACTTTCCCCTAATGATACTATTGGACTGCAACTTTTCTGATACTTTTTCTACTGTGAGACTAAACACTGCCACCACCACGATCTAGTTAATTTAAACATCTATATGCAATTTAGCTTTTTTGGTGAAAGCCAATTTACTGAGCTGATAATTTTATACTAAACACTCCCCAGTCTGGATTCTGTAGACAATCCAAATTGCAACAATCACATGAAACTGCTATGATTGTGTTAAGTCCTGTCTCAGCCTCACGGGGAACTTGCTATGTATTGCTATTTTAAAAATTATGGTCTTAATTAAAATGCTCAAGAAATTTATGACCCTCCCTTGCCCTTAGTATTTTTTTCTCTGAATTATCATTGATAAAATTGAATTTATTTGAACTTTGACATTCCAGTGGCATTCACAATGAGATGTTTCTTACATATTTGGACATACAGAAAGGATATATTAATTATAAAATAGTTTCTTCATATTTTTGTTGTAAAGATTGTTGCATTTTCAGAGGACATGTGAACAAAGGAATAATGAGGAGCTTAGAAGGTAGACTAAACTTCGAATCAGAGAGGGAGACATCTGAACCATCAGTTAGCAGTAATGATCCTAGTTAATGCACTTACAAAATAACATCTACTTTCTAGGCCTGCAAGTGTTTTGCCCCCTGATTCAACTCTTGAAAAAGCATTTAAGTATAGCCTTTGTCTTTCTCTGGGTTCTTGAAGTTGTCAGACATCAAATTGCTTGGTGTAATGCATAGCTTTTGAGTTGCAGAGGTGAGATTCAAGCTAAGCTTCTTCCTTATTCACTACTGTACTACATTGCCCTCTAGGTGAAGAAGAATGTAAAATGTAGATGCAACAATAGAGTCTCTGATATAGAAAAGAAGGAAGGAACTGTTCCAATGACTGCATTTAGTTAGAATTATAAAGTTGGAGAAATATCCACCAGTATAGCTGTGTAGTGATCCTCTCTTTATATGAGGGGCTAAACATAGTGCTGCAACATTTAAAGATCAGTGACTTGGAACCATTCTGGCCCCTGCAGATATTTAGCAATGTCTTCAGATGTTTTTGGTCATCATAGCTTTTGAGTAGGAGGGAGATGTAGTTGGCATTTAGGAGATGAACTGGATGATGCGAATGTCTCTCAGTTTATAGGACAACCCCAAGTAACAATAGTACTGGGTGAAACTGTCAGTAATCTTGATGCTGAACCATCTTTGAATGGATTAAAATTACTAATCTTGGGGTTTGTGGCTCAGTTGGTAAAGTGTTTCCATACAATCATGAGTTTAACCACCTCCTCCTAAAACTTGCACTAAAAAGCCAAGCTTGGCAAGCCTGTGATGCCAGTGCTGGTGGGATGAAGACAGGAGGATCCCCCACCATCAGTGAACTCCAGCTTAAGAGATTCTCTTTCAGACAAATAAAGTACACCCCTTCCAAACGAGCTAAAGGCAGTTAATGGTGTGTGTGTATGTGGTTTGTGGGAAGTATTCTTCAGTGGTGGAGCCACTGGTAAGTTTCCATTTTCAAGTGAATAACCTCCCACCCATGGTTGTGCAAACATCCTAATTACAAGCAATGAGACACACACAAAAAGAGAAAGTAGGTTTAGAATTTATGAAGAAGAAAGGGTTCAGTGGAAAGGGAAGACAAAGAGAAGATAATGGGAATACATTTTCAAAATATATTATATGTATGAAATTTTGAAAGTCTGCATTTAAAAGAAATTGAAAAGCAAATAAAGTGGAGAGCTGTTAATAAAAACATGTCAACCTCTGGCCCTCATAAGCAGGTGTGAATATTTACATGCACAACTGCATGCTCATGTGCACACACACACATGGCCAAGCACACAAACATACACATAAATTACAGGTCTGTATAATAATTTCCTTTTTAATCTAAGGAAAACTCTCATGTCTGGAAGGACTGAGTCCAGAATCTGAAAACATAAAAAAACAACTGGACTTTCTGTGTGGGGAGAAGGGATGAAGGAATGCACTTTGTGGTGGGGCTAGTTGCCTGGCAAAGAATGTGCTGACCATGGCCTTGTCTGTGCTAACAGTCAGCAAGTACTATGTCTGTGCCAGCCATCTCTTGCATGTATGGTTTGGGGCCCAGCTTTTAAAAAATTGGCTTTTGAATGTCTATTCAATGATTGGACCAGATCTGCATGTCTTCCTTGCTTTTGTTATTCTTTCTATATCAAAGGAAACAAAACAAATATAAACCCCCAAAGCCCTATGCCTGTGGCAAGTTTGAAAAAGATACTCTATTACCTGCTATATTTAGCACTTGGGAGAGAAGAAACTGAATATTTACTTTCCATAAATTTGCAGAAAGGAAGATATTTTCCACTTACCCCACTCATTTCATGGTTGTCCACTGAGAGATACATAAATGGATATCTGGATATATATCTCTTAATACAAGGAGTCCTAGGGGGGCTGGGCAGACCTGTGAATGCAGTCATTGATTCAGATGTTCCTGGATGGGCCAACGTGATTGCTTTCTGGAGACCATTTCTCCCAGAGTGACTGCAGAGTGGGACATAGCCAGAGCATGGACTTCATCTAGTAATTCCTGGTTGATTCATATTTGGGTCAGCTATGTGGTGGGCAATGTTAGCGGTTGCCCCAGGCTTCAAGGGAAATTTTCCAAGCTTGGATGTCTTACAATCAAGCCTTGTTAGTGGAGACTGTGGGGAAAAATCTAGGGTGGGTCATTCCAGGCATGAGTGGGTGAGGAGAGGAAAAAGAAGGAAACGGTTTTCCTGAATTATTAGTATGGCTTTTGGAGAAATAAAACATGCCTAAGAAGAGATGGAAACTCAACTTCATTCTATTTTCATTGCTCTTAGAATACAGTTCAAGTTGTCTAATGTGCCCTGTAGGCTTGGTCATAAGTAGGTCCCCATCTCCCTCCCTAGTCTTTGGGCTGTCTGTATGTCTTTGGTATCTGTGTCCAGCCACCATGATGACTACCTTTTAGCTCCTCTGACAAGTCATTTACCTATCACTCTCTTTTTTAATGTTGTTCTTTTATTCTAAAAAGGCTTGCTCCCATCCCTCCTTTCAACTCCCACCTTTCTTTAAGATACACTTGATATGCAATTTTACCGATTTTCCAAATTAAGACAGATTCTCATTCCATGTTTTCCTAGAAACCCAAATTTCATCATTACTGTGCTACTCATTGTAATTCTGTGGCTATGGTTAATATATACTTTTCTCATGTGTTTGTGAGTCCCATGAAGGGCATGTTTAGATTAATCATATCTATATTCTGAATGTATAGTCCAAGACCCAGTTCATGGTGGTACTGTTGAGTATAACACTAACTAGGAAATAACAAGGATAGGAAAAAGAAGAGAAAATAAGGGGAGAGATAGGGAAAGGAAGAAGAAAGAAAGAATAAAGTATAAATTCAATATAAAGTATTCATCATGCAATTTAACTTCTAGATTTTTCTATACAGCAACAACAGAATCAAAGGATAAAATCCAAGTGTCCAGAATAATACCCTCCAAACTAAACATATGAATAAGGAGACAAAAAGAAAGAAAGAAAGAAAGAAAGAAAGAAAGGAAGGAAGGAAGGAAGGAAGATCGACAGTAGACAGACAAGGAGAGACTGGAAGGAATATTGAGCACTTCATCTTAGTTTGTGATGCCTACTTAAGTATCCATGTAGTCTGCCTCCTGTCTTTATCAGGAGCATAATTGGAGCATAAGGTTAATTATTCTGAGCATCAACATTTGCCAGGCAGGAACTTGTGTCAAGGACTGTGAAGGGTATGTGAAATACAATTTCAGCTCCCCACCCCCCCCAAAAAAATACAGTGACTGAGGTATGAATTATCGGTCCCTAGTGTTGATGGAGAGATTGAATGTTTCCGTGTGTTAGGGGCAAACATACTGTGGAAGGCATCTGGAAGCCTTGACCATTTATTGCCTCTCCCTCCTGTCTGCTTGCATGGCAACTTCTTATGTTACCATTTTGCACTGCATTCTGCTTCATAGGTGTGTATCTCTTCTAGAAACCTGTTCATTCAAAGTAGGCACTTTGATGATTTATTGGTTTATAACTTGCTGCAAGGCTTATAACTGGACTTATTTTCTCTCATTTATCTAGACTCTGCATAATTTTAGGTATTAATAGGTACCCTGTAAAGAAATTAGGTCCTGTTTTGTCCTCACACTGATCTTTCTGTATTCTGAGAAAAGCCATCCCCTGCCACCACTTTAAGAGGCTCATAGTCCATGAGGGGAAAAGTACTGTAAAAATCAGATATTGTAAATAGGGATCCTAGGCAGATAGATGGTCTGATGTCATTTTACAGAGGAATAGGTGTCAGAAAATATTTTCTGGAGGAGAGTTAGCTTAGTGGGGCCTCCTGATCGTAAGAAGAAGGCATTTTTTGGGTGTTAGAGGGAGATATAAACACAAATAGAGAAACATTAACAAGGAGACAAGAAAGGATATATAAACTAGAATAGTAAATTATTGATTGGCTGGAAACACAGACTCAATCTCAGGGATGCTCAGGATATAAGTGAAGATGTAGTTGAAGTTACATCATAAAGTTATTTTTATGCTTTAACTTGGGAGTTTGAACTCTTTCCTGGAGATTCCAGCAACCAAATGCTGATGGCTAAACACAGTTGGAACTGCCTTGAACCTTCACTTTGCAATAACCTCATGACACAATGTGTGCTTCTATACTAAAGGATGTAGGCAGAAACTAAAACAAAGTCTCTAACAAACCCTTGGCCTATGGAGCATATAATAGCAGTCCAGCTCTGATCTCTACTTTAAAATGAGATATATGAAGGCAAAAATGAAACTCCCCATAATCTGTCTGAAGGTCATACCCCATTATGAACTGAAAGTGAGGCAAAGGTGAGGGTGCTTGACAAGATGCTGTGCAAAGTGGACACATAAAGTCATGTATTCTCTGGAGACAGTTGCACAATGGAAAGCATAGAGAAGAATCTCTCTTCATCTCTCTCTCAAAAAATTTCTTGTTTTTTCATAACCCTGCTTTGAAAGGCTTTTCATCTCTGGCATCATGACAAACACATTTTGATTTTATCATCTACCCATAGGCCCTACTTCATTACCCTTTATTGGGTGCCCATTTTTTGATAGGCATTTTCACAAGCATTTATTAGTGTCATCTAATTTAATCCATTAGCATGTGAAATCAGCATCATAAATGTTATCTTACAGATGAGAAAAATGAGACCAGAAAGTGGTTTAGCAAAGACTTGGTTTCCTAAAACATCTCCTGTCTAGAACTAAAGAGATGGCTAAGTTAGGAGCACCTGCTTTTCCTACAGAGGATTTGGGTTCAGTTCTCAACATCCATATGCGGGGGGTGGCTTATAAACACCTGCAAGTCAAGTTCCAGAAGATGTTATAACCTCATCAGGGCTTTGCTGGCATCTTCATGTATTTGGTACACACACATAAAGCCAGGCATCATACATACTCATAAAATGAATATATAGATCTTTAAGTTTTTCCTAGTGTATTGTACTACATTAGCATTGAGTGTCTTTCTGATTTCATCATACCAAACACATGATTATTAAGGCAATAATGATTGTTTGAAAAATATTTATCTAGGGCATAAAATATGCCCAGTAGATAAAAACACCTGCTGCAGAGCCCAGTGACCTGAATTTGTTCCCTGGCACCAATATGGTAGAAGGAGAGAACCATCTGCTAAAAATCATCCAATGCACCATGGTGCATGTAAGGTATAATGGAAATTCAGCTCCTTTGTTTTCTCCTTGGGAATCTGGAGCCCAGGGATATCCAGTGCTTAACTAGCACGTTATAGTATGTTGGTGAAGAAGTCAAGGTGGAGACCCACATCTATAAGCCATGTCCTTATGACCTTGTCACAAAAAACATAAAGATTCTATAGATTCTCTTCTTTGATACAGATTCTTGAGTCTTTATTCTTCTTGCCATAAATGAAACAAGTAGAGGAGGGTGTGGGTTTTGAATACTATTGGTTTTTGGTAAGGAGATTGTAAGTAGGTGTACCCTTGGATTTAGTGTCCTGTGAAATTGAGCAAAAGTCATTTTTCTAGTGGGTCTTTAGTATGAGTTCATTGTATAAGAGTATCTAGCACAGAACACTGTCAATAATATAACACATGCTATTTCTCTAACTTCCCATGTTGGAACATGGAAGGAGCTACATTCTCTAGTATCACTATGAGCCACAAGATGAAACACCCTCAAAGAATAGAAGTTGTTTTTGTCTCTCTCACTGCTATCAGGATTTATCATCATCTCTGTTGATTGTGCCTTGGGGAGCAGCACCCTTCCTTAGACCAGGAATTCATCTGGGATTCAAATAATACCTCTCTAAAATCTTCTTGCCAGCAGGGCTTTAAACTCACCAGCGGAGCAGGCAGCCACGGCTCTGCATGGGATGAAGTTGCTCCACCTCTTAGCAGACCATGAAACTATCTCCTTCCTTGTCAGATCTGATGATTTGTTAGCTTTATGACTTAAGTGCAGATGGTGAGATAAAACCATTGTTTGGAAATGCCTCTCATTTCAAAGAGTAAACTTTCTTTAAAATGGCAGGAACAAACTGTGGGTTTTTTCCACTAAAAGACTCCTTACTGAAGAAATTGAGTTCTAGTATCTGTAGGAAGAGAGTAGTCAGTTGCAGGAATTTCTACCAAACACATCCTCTCAGAGGTGGTTTGGCTTCATAAATTTTTGCATTTTGAGAACAGGACTCATGAACGTTCTCATTTTCATTCTTTTTTTTTTTTAATCTTTGTTTGCCTCCCCACGTACCCTTTCCTTCTTATTAAAACTAGAGCCAGAAGAGTTGAAGCATATCTGTATTCCAGGACTGGGAAAGCTGTGGCAGGCAGATTATGATTTCCATAAGTTTGAGACGATCCAACCTCAAACTTTAAGAAGAAAAAGAGCAAGAAAGAAGATAATGATGATGAAGAAGAAACTGTACCTGTATCCTTAATTTCTAATGGAAAAAGAGAAAGATTCTTATAGTTCTTTAGATGTCTTCAAACACATTTCTCTTAAAACGAGTATTTTTATTAATTCTTTAAGAATTTCATACATATATTCAGAGCATTTTGGTAATATTTATTCCATTTCTCCTTTTAATTACTCCCATATACACAGCCATTTCTCTACTCCCTTTCAACTTCTTGCCTTTAAAAAAAAACCTCAGAGTCTACTTTATATACTTATGTGCTATGGTTGTGGTTCCATCCACTGGAGTGTGCTTGACCTAACGGGAACCACATACTTAAGGAAAACTGACTTCTGCTACCCGAAAAGGCATCAGCTGTCTATATCTCCTCAGATATGGGTTGGAGCTCATAAGCTTATCCGCCATCCATGCTAGAAAGTTTATGTCTTGATGTTAGACATGTGTTATATAGAGGAACCATAGAACCTTGAATGCATGAATGCAGTGTCTTGTCATTTCCAGAAGACACTGTTTTGCTCCAGTGGTTCCCAAACTCTGGCCCTGGCTGATTTTCTACATCCTTTTCCACAGTGGTCACTAAGCTGTACAGGGAGGTGGTGCAACCTTAATGTCACGTTTTTAACTAAGTCTTCTATAGACACCTACTCTCTTCACTTTGCCAGTTTTCAGTTTCTGCATTAACTACCATCTTGAATAAAAATTTTTCTGATGATGTTTGAGAGCTTTGCTGATCTATTGCTAGAAAAATATGAATCTAGCAGTTTGGTATGATATCCACTTAGGAAAATAAAATTAGTAGGCTCATTCCTGGAGTCTATGAGCTCCCCAGTCAGATATAATTGGCAAGATTCACAATATCAGGGATGTTTTTAATCCAGAGGGCCTGGTCAGGAAGTGGTTGGTTTCCCCCATAACATTTGTGTCATGATTGCACACATGATCACATTTTGATATGTCAGTCTTTAATGTTGCTTATAAGACTCACAGCTGGGCAAGACTGCCAATGTCTTTCCCCCCACCCCAAGTGCTTACAAGTTATCTTATGGTTTTATGAAAGCTAGCCAGCAAGGTGGAAGATTCCTGGTCAGTAGCAACTTGGCTTTTCTGTTTTATAGCATGTGACCAAAGTATTTGATTTCATCAGCAGTGATGTCTTACCATTAGATTTGGTAAACAACCGAGGGCAATGGCAGTAGCCTGTATTGGTTGGGGTATCTAGGACACTCCTGACCGACAATCGGAGGAGAGGTATCCCATATATGGCACTGAAACCCATCACTTTCTATAATCATGCAATACAATATAGAATTGCAAGTAATGTCTCTGTTTCCTTTATATTTCTCTCTAAAAGTATATTTTGAAATAACTTCTGAGATTTCATTTTCTTTTGTATAAAACCCTGACCTATATACTTCTGTTACGAGACACTATATAGACAGGTAGAGTTGACTGAACTAAAGTAAAGAAAATGGAATAGTGAAATATTCGCTGCTGGTTCAACAATGGTACAAGCTCTGCTTGCCATGTGCTAACCCACGGAATCAGAAGTTGAAATCAGAGTACAGGAAGAGAAAAGACACCATTTCCCTATTTGCAGTAACATTCTTGTAAATTATTGTCTGAATTAATGAATTATGGGTATTTTCATTTTTATAAAGACCACAAAGCAAACCCTCCCTAGAGCAGCTGAATGACATTGGACATATGACAAGAAATGGAGGTAGCATGTGGTTGGAAAGGACAGACTCTAGGGTCAGAGTCCCCCAGCCTTCAGTTTTTCATCAATAAAGTGAGAGAAACACTAATGTTTCTCATCAAACATTGCTCTAAGGAAAAACTGAGTACACATTTAGTGTCTAACACAGAAGAGCCCAGTGCTGCTGGAACTTGAACCTGCGGATGCTAAATTCAATTTTGCTGACTCAAGTCAATGAAGCCAGAAGGAAATGAGATTTGCTAGCATTGACAGAGCTGGATGTGCTATTGAGTGTGTGGGTTTCCCTGAATGAATAGGTTTGGAAAGTGTTATGTCCAGCAAGGGTCTTTAAGAAAGCATGGCACTTCCCCGGGAGTATGGAAAAGCTCTACTCATTCTTCCCATCCGTCTCCCGAAAGACTGCTTCCTTCCTGCCACTTTACATTTCCATGTCTCTCACTGATGTGGAATATGATCAGAGACACTGATTTTTTTCTAGCTCAAACCTTCTTTTTGAGTTTGTGTTTGAGAGTATGATCTCCTAGGAAGTTAAAGATAGGGAATTTCAGTTTGGTTTAAATGATGACTGAGAGTTTTGAAACTCATTGTCTTTTGGTATCTGTCCACCCTCTGTGACCAGAAGAGCACAGTGACTCTCAAAATCATCTTCTGTTCTTCCCACCCCCTCCCCCACTGGTTCAAACAGCATGACCCATCCATTAATAAAACCTTTACTTGTCTCACATTTTATACGGAATGCTATACTAAGTGGTTAGGATTTAGCTATGAGTAAATTTTACTTTCTATTGTCTTGACTGTTATCCTCCAGTGGAAGAGTAGATAAAATGTCAAAGAGTTTCAATAAATTATAGCAAATAGGATGAGAGCACAGGAACATGTAAGTAAGTTTGGTCCCAAAGCAGAATTTAATGAAGACTCTTAAAGTCAGACACTGAAAAGAATAAATACAGGCCAGGAAAGTGGGTGAATGGTGTATTTCAGTCAGATTTCAAAGCTTGATGGATAAACAAGAGCATGGGATATACAGGAATGTACAGGAAATGGAAGCAAATGAATAAAGTATCGTATATAAAGTTGGGTGTAACAAGATTTGAGGTTGGAAAATCAAACAAAAGACAACTTTCAACAGTCTTGCAGGTAGTCTGAAAAATGTGAATGAGCATGCTTCTTTACTGAAAGACCAAATGGGTCTATCAACAGTACTCCAAAAGCAGTGAGAAATCATTAGATACTTTTAAATTAGAATTTGAATTAGATATGGTAATTGTATGATCTAGATAAATAAATTGTTCACTCTGTACCTAGTGTGGGAGCTTTAACAGCAAGCAAACTGGTCATCTGTATGTTGTAATAGTCTCAGCATATAAGAAAATGGGCTATAAGAAGTCAAGGGCAAAAACCAGGAAGAGTATGAATACTGGTAGGTTGAGTCACACAAATCTATGACCAGCCCCAAGACATGCAGAGGATTCTTAAGTCCTCTAAGGTGGTGGACAAAGGGGAAAGATGTATGCAAAATAAGCCATAGACTTATTGTGGGTTTTTACTTCTTAGACACTGGAAGATGGGGTTTATAACATCCCAGTGTAATCCCTATCCTTTAACCGAGATGTTCAGAACAGATGGTTTGAGAAGGCAGAATATAATTTAAATTCTCTATAATTCTACTAGAATAATTATATTTATTGACTACTTACTTTGCAAACAGTCTAAGATATTTGCTGGGGCTTTGGGGAAGTAAGCTTCATGGGCGTACTCCAGAAACCCAGCCCATGTAGTTAGAACAGGGACAAACGCTCAAGTATGAAGTGGCACACTGGATTCTGTGTCATACAACAGAAGTAGTTTAGATAATCAAGGGAGATCTATGGCTGTATTAAGAAACTTAAGTATGAGAAAAACTTTTCCCACTGTCATTCTAATAGCTCAACATTATTGCCGACGTCGTGTTTTGTCTTTTTGATTTTGTTTTCTATTCTTCTGTTACCATTTAACTAATAGAACATAAGAAAAATCTAAGGTGATGGCCAGGCATACTGAACCTCACTCACAAACAGTGACAGAATCTTATTTTGACTGGCTTTTTAAAAATATTCTTCATTATTTATTTATTTTACATAAGTATTCATATTTGTTATTTTATTTATTTATCATTCTTTAACAATGACCCCATCCTCTGTTCCCATTAATTTTACCAGTCTCTCTTATCATTTTCATACCTCCATTAACCTCCTCTATTGCCACCAAATCCCCTTCTTATTTTAATGATTCTTTTTAAAAGCAAAAAAATAAAAAGATTTCTTCCCAGATTCCCTCATGATTCTTACATCTCAATGGCAAACACTAAGTTTCATTGCCCATTCTAAGTCAACCACAGGGTTATTAGTGTCAACTAATTAGTATAGTATACAACAACCAAGACCTGCTTTCAAAGCTGAGATTGGCCACTATTATCTTTAAGACGATTGGTTCTTATTTTAATTAACACAATATTGCAGTGCTAGGTCCTAGATTTGCTAGACAGCCATTCTACTAACTAAACTATGTCTCCAGACCTTATTGTTCATTTTTCCATTTGTGTAGTATTGGAGGTTGATGCTAGGGTCACATGTTTGGTAGGCAAGTGTTCTATTGCTGAGTTTATTTTATCTAAAATGCATAGTGTACAATGGTAAAAGATCAGTTCCCCAATGAATTTTTGGAGCTAGCCTTTGTAGGAAAGGTAAAGGTGCACATTGAAACTTCTTCCTAGAAATAGTCTGTCATTATAATAAAAATAATGATCAGAGTTAGGGGTTATCTAAATTGTAAATAATCTTTTAGGTTCTAAGCAATGTCTTGTACCAATCAACATTCACTTTAAGAACAAATCTCTTATCTACTGGGCCAGATCATCTGGGCTCAGTATGCTTGGATGGTCTGGCCTAAGCATACCTGAACACTCTTAGATCTTGGAAAAATATTCAAACGTGAGTGTTTTAGTTCCCAGATGGAGAAAATAATGCTATGGGGAGAAAGGGCCTTGTGTCTGTAAAGAGTAAAGCAGCATGGAGACCCTCCCTCTCCCCTGCTTCCCAGTTCTCTTACGCTAAGAGAGACAAACCAAAAAGGCTTCAGCTAGTCCTGATTAGTACGAAGTCATTCAGGAGTTTACTCAAAGAATTCAGTTAGTTCTTATGATTATTTTAGGCAGCAGTACTGATGAGGCAAGACTGCCAGAGACACACGCATATGGATTAGGGGTGTGTGTCAGTGGTAGCATGTTAACACTATTATTTGTTTTCATGCCTGAGTAGCCAAGAAACTTGTTATTTTACCATTTATCCGAGGCTGGGGTTTGAGCTTGACTCTGGCATAAATTTTCCACAATCAGATCTCTACACTTTTTCCTTTAGGCAACACTACCGTAATGGCAAAAGCATCAGGCGATGACTTCCATCTGGTGGCTCCCAACTTATTGTTCCCAAAATTCATCATTTTATGAAGTTAGCTCCCAACATATCGGGTCCAGCTTGACAAGCCACAGCCTTTCGTGAGACATCATTTTAATTATCTTAGGCTCTGAAGTAAGAACTCCACAATTATCTTTTAGGAAAACACTGGGTACACAGTTTAAAATGGTGTGTCCAGGACTTTATGTGCAAAATCAAGGTATCATATTATTCAATGTTCCTGGCAAGTTCTGAGACTAAATTTCAGGCTACAAGATGTTTGTTGTTGCTTGCAAAGGTCAGGTTTGACCACATTTATTAAATTACAAACTTGTTTGTCTTTTGTCATCAGAAGATGGTATAAATTAAAGCTTTCTTGTTCTGGTCAGAGTGCAGATTACAGCTGAAGAACATCTAAAGGAATTAGTGTGACCAAGAACACTGATCAAAAAACCATAACAAACGACCATTCCCCCTGCGGGGAGGATACTATTTGCTACAACACCAAGATGTAGGATATGTGGAACTATAAGACAGACCAAGTAGTAAGTTTGACCTCAAAAGAAACTAAGCTGTCAGTGATCAGTGTCCATAGCTTCCCTTTTCCAGTTCTGTATACGGTGATCTTGATCTTTTCTGACCACATTTGCAGTTAAAGAGCTTCCAGCAGATCTTCCATTGCCTAGACTGTAAAATTGCTCGCATCTAGACGACCACAGGGCTTGCTTAGTCCTCATCTACTGATTCTCCTGGAGCCCCATTTTGCTACCACCCACCCCCCCACACACACAGAAACACACACACACTTAATTTTTATGTCTTCCTTCAATTATTCACATTCGTTTTCAAAATGTCCTTCAGATGTTCAAATAATGAAATCACCTTTCAGAACTTGGCGTAAGCATCAAAATCTTAGGGAAGTGTGAATTTTATGATATATGAATTATATCTCAATACAAATGTTGTTAAGAATTATGGCAGAGGGAGTGTGGAAACTCTTTCTGGATGAAGTTGTCTTTCACAGCGTTCTACTTTAGAGGCCCAGGCAGTGCAAGGAGATGCTTGCATGCATGTGCATGTGTGCACACCCAATCCTGAGGTAGGACCTGCAATTTCCATCCCAAGTGCTCTGTGTACGCTGTATTGCTACCAATTTTCTGCATTTACATGTTTGCTTACTTTTTATTTACTGTTTATTCTCTGGTAAACTCTTGTTTACTTATCTATGTGGACTTAGAAATTCCAAATTGTAATAATTAACAACACATGGCTGTGGAGTACTTGAAACATTACACATCCTTGATGAAGAAGTGCTGGGAATGTAAAAAAATGCACTATATTTGAAAACTCTAGCATTAAAATAATGTAGAATGTTACATCAATGGTATTGCAATCATCACATTTTGGAATTAGAATGTACATTTTGTTAAGTATCATGTAAGTATACACATCATATCATTTTATCTTCTTTAAAGTGGATTTGCTTAATCAAAACTTATGCTTTTGGTTTTTATCTTTTGTTTTCTGTACTTAAAGAGTGAACTTTGAGACTTACCCATGCTAGGCAAGCACTGACACTGGGCACCAACATCCGAAATCCTCAGATCACACGCCATTTGGATTGCACTGGTCTAGGTTGTAAAATTCTTAAGAAGAAGCACAGTGTTTGTCCATCTCTGTATATAGAGTCTATTCTATGGCACTGCTAAAGAAAACTCTTCTGCATGGGATCAGTGAGCAAATCGTGAGTCCCCAAGGGACAAAGCGATTACTGAAAACAGAAGGGCCACAGGAGATAAAGCTGAGCACTACTTTCTTTCCATCAAGGTTCCAGAAAGCCATCCAAGGAGACTGACTACTCTGAAGCTTGGGAAGGGGTTTTGGCTAGCTTAAGCCATCTCCAGAAGCAATTGTATGCCTATCCTAAGTTGTTTCTTCTCACTAAACTCAACTTTCCCAAATGAAGGGCAACATGAATTTTGATGCAATTTCATAAAGCTGGCTAAGAGGGCTAAGGGTGGCCTCTGTACTGGAATTTTATTTTTAGTTTTGTTCATATCACTGGCTTGCCTTGAGTTTCTGTCCCTTAGGTATGCAGAGGGTCCTGACATACTGGGGCTTCTCTTGAGAGAAGTCGATTTGTCTGTGGAGGTGACTGAATCAGTGTCCCACTGGAAGCTTTCATACCTACAGTCTTGATTCATGGAAGTATTTCAGTGTATTTTATCTCTGACTTGCCTATAAATAAATAGATATATGATTCATGACAGCCACTGGCTAATGACCCTTACATTATGGTTGTGTGTATTTGTGTGTGATTGTGTCTGTGTGTCCATGAACTTGTGTGTGTAGTGTATATTTGGATGCCTATGTATATATAGTGTATGTGTATATCTATTTCATATGTGTAGTGGATGTGTGTGTGTACATATGTGTAAGTATGTGTGGAGGTCAGTGCTTGATACTAAATGTATCCTCCATCACATCCTACTTACTAACACAGTGTCTCTTACTGAGCCTGGTGCTTACAGATTGTATATACAGTTACCCAGCGTTCTCCATAGATCTGTTTGTCTCTGATCTTCACAGTCAGCATGAGGATTGTAGACACCTAGTTTCTATTTACATGTGCCTGACATCTGAATTCAGGGTTTCATTCTTGCATAGCACAGGAGATATTTTGCCAACTGAGTCATCTCCCATATTCTGATTAATACCAGTTAGGCTAATCCAGCCAGGTAGTCTGCATGATGTAGATTTTAAGATCTAAAAGAAAAAAATCTCTTCCAAAAATAAATATAAAATTTCATAACCTGTTTTACAAAAGAAATGCTAAAAAGTTGCCATATTTACTGGACTTTCACATACATTAAAGATTAACTGTTAGTTGTAGTATCCTATTCAAACTCATGAAAAATAAAGTTTAGACTATTTGACTTTGTAGATGTTGTAAGTGCTTCATAAAGGAGAATCAACTTGGTCAAGGAAGTAAGAAGAATTACAACTCAAGCCTGTTCTGTTTGGTTTTGCTTCTGTATGACACTCTATCTTTGAGATCATAGACATAAATATAGTCCATGATATCATCATGAGTACTTGACAGTCAATTTCTCATTTGGAAATACTTCACATACAGAATTCAGTTCACTAGAAAGACACATATGACCCCTGAGTTTCTCTTGAAAAACATTCTCATTTATAGTGCCCAAGGTTTCAGAACAGAGTTTCTACTTTCCTCTAAGACTCTGTAAATCAGCTGGGCCTCCTCATGACCCAGCCCTCGAAGGGCTATGGTTGTCCTGGTCCCTGATTTACAAAAATATAATCAATAAAAGAAACAAACACCAAAACCAAAACCAACTTCTGCTCACCCTCCAAGAGCTGAGTCAACCTCTATTTCCTCAGGTTCCAGGAATTTATTTTGTATTAATGGCCCTTCACAGACTGGTATTTATGAATCCACATATACGAAAGAGATGAAAGGCTGGTTCTCTACCATGTGTCTAAGTTGAATTACTGGGTTTTCAGGAAATATATTTGCTACTTATTATTTTCTGTGGACTCATAAAGGCAGAGGAGAATATCATTCATCTCTCATAGGCAGGCAAATGCTTAGTAGTGGCTTAGTCACTGCTCTATTGTTGGGAGGGGACACCATGACACACACAACTCAACATCATTTAACTGGGGACTTGTAGATCAGAGGGTGAGCACATGGTCATCATGGTGGGAAGCAAACAGGCTTGGCACTGGAGCAGTAGCTGGGAGGTTTACTTCTTGGTCCATAGGCAGCAGACACACACACACACACACACACACACACACACACACACACAGAGAGAGAGAGAGAGAGAGAGAGAGAGAGAGAGAGAGAGAGAGAGAGAGAGAGAAACTGGGCCTAGCATGACCTTTAAAACCTCAAAGCAACAAGGCGGGGGGCTTTGAAAATCTCAAGTTCCTCCATCAAGGCCACATCTCCCAAGTCTTCCCAAACAGTTTTACTAACTTGGATCAACCATTCAAACATATGAACCTATAGGGTCCTTGTCATTCAAATCACCATGCTCAGCATTAGAGACAACATGCACCAATGTTTTAGATAACATGCAGTGCCCACTGTACCATACCCTTGTCATGCGCCATTAAGCGTCTGTTTGAGTACCCATTCATACAGCCTTCTGAAAGCCTATTCACACATCATTGCGTACTTGTTCTCTAGACGATTATGTTTTAGGATGAGCTCTCAACATCTGACGCAAAACAATAGTAGAATTGTGATTTGGGACTCACAGCACTATATTAAATTATTTTTTACATGGATACAATATATTTTTGTTCAATTCCACCACCCATTTCTTTCCCTACAATTCCTTCTCTATTCTCCACCCCACTTTTCTGTCCCAACTTTGTATGATCCTTTTTAAAACCAACTAAATTCACTTAATTTTACTAGTATTCAAATGGGTCTAGCCGTGTATACTAGATCATGGTAAGCATTCCAGGGAACATATCTGTGCAGAAAACTGACTCCAACCCCATGAGCCCCAGTAGCTCCTCGGTTAAGGAAGGGACTAGATGATTTCCTTCACTATCCGCTTTTGCTTAACCTTGTACAGACAGGTCTTTTGCATCCAGACACAGCTTCAGGAAGTTCATATATGCAACACCCCCTCAAGTCCCGAAAACACTGCCATCTGTTAGCTACCCCTGAGTCTTAGAGTTATTCTACTCTCCTTCCATCATTAGCCCGGAAAGGAAGGGGTGTGATATATATGTCTTGCACTTCAGTTTCTTATCTACTCTTCATATTGTTTTTGGTGGGTCTCTGCATTAACAGCCATATATTGCAAAAGAGAAACTTCTCTGATGATGGTTGAAAGAACATTAATATATGGTATAAGGATAAATTCATAGAGGACAGTTTAATACTACAGAGTAATAGGATTTCCCCTAGTACCCATGACCTATGTAACCATCAGTTCTTGGCTTAGTTAATGATACCAGGCATGAGCTCTGTCCTGAGCAGAGGGGCTTTCAATCCCATCCGAAAACACTTTGTGCCTCTATTGCACAAGTGGACTTAACTTTCCAAGCCAGTTTTCATTATAAGTTACAGATTCATGGCTGGTTGCTGACATTTCTCTTCCAGTAGTAACTGTTGAACTTTAATAAGTTAATTATCTTTGGTATTTGATTTTAGTGATGGAAATCTTATAACCATGCATCCCTAAGCAGTGAAACAAAAATAACAGTCTGTAATTCCTTCAGGCTGTGGTAAGAAGGGAAGTAGAGTTTATAAACTACTACACAATACAGTGCCTACACAATGCCAACTCTTAATGACCAGAGAAAGCAAGGACTGTGGGGTTCCTATCAGGATCCTCACTGTTGTGCTCCGTGCTCATGTAGGACATGAGGAATAGCAACTTCGATGGGTACCAGGACAGTCAATAAAACTATCATCTCTGTTTCATTTGGTTGTTTTAAATAAGGCAATTGTCTTTTAATAGAGAACTAGACCAAATGTTCACATTAGTTTCCTCCTAGACTAATTGTTTCTTCTTAGACAAAAGTCTCTCAATTCCACCTCATGTGTAACCATTTTACTTATTCCCACAAGCCCTAGAAATCTACAAAAAGGAATATTTAAATGTGAAGCTGAATGATAATGCAGATAGGGCTAATAGATTGAACATCTGACATCCTGCTATGTCAGAGAAACTGAGGCTGCAACAGGATTGATTTTTTACCTGAAACTAGGTTTCTTTAATGCATTTTCTGTCACAATAACCAAGCAGTTATGTCTCAATTTCACAAGATTTCCTGTCTCAATAGTCCCTTCTAAATGAGAAATGATCACTATAGCTGTACATCACTACCTTCCATCTCTAATAGCCACCCAGAGATTTCCATTTCTTACATGTGTGTATAAAAGTTTAGGAGGTTATACTCAGATGGGTCATTTTTCCACTGAGAAAGAGATTTTCCTCAATACTGTAGTAACTTAGGCTGAAGCAGGATGATCCATCAATATGCATATTTTAATCCATCAAGACCAATGAAGAAAGAAAACTTTTATTTACTTTTTTGTACAAGCCTTACCATGTGATTGCAGGTCTTTGAATGACTTCATTTACTAAACAAACTGTCTTGTAACATCAAAAACAAGTTTCTGCTTTTTATTTTATTTTTTTTAAAGAGGGCTTTATGTGACACTCCATCTTTGAATCCTCAATACAACAACTCAGCTTCTCCCTTCTAGCCCATTTCTCAGCAGGAGCTGCAAAATCATTATTAATCAAGCCAGCTTTAAAAGCTATCCAATTTCCTTTAGGGATCTGGCCAGGATCCCTGGGCAGGATGGCCCCTGCTGACATGTGGCCACAGCTTTTCCAGGCCAAGGCAGCAGCAGCTGCTGTTTCTTAATGTGCTAGTCCATCTACTGGACTCAATTAATTTCCATGTGGGGCCCATGAGGTTGGAATTAATCTTGATGCAAAGGCAAGGACACTGAATCTTCGGAGTATACAGTTATTTTTCCAAATTCAAAGAAGAACAAAAAAGAGAATTGGGATTCAGCCATCTCTTTAATTGCAACATCTGAGAGTTTTCTCTCTTTCAGTCAAGCTTCTAATGTCAAGAATTATCATATCCCTGCAATTATTTTATTGCACTAAGTTCTCCCTAAAGGGCCTATGACTCCCCTAGCTATAGAATCTCTCAGCCAGGTTTACAGTACCAGTCATGAGTTCAGTATAGCAATCAGAAATCACTTATTATAGCCATAACATGTCCACACAGGGTTAAACCAGTCCAAAATCCAGAATAGATGGAGGGTGCAGCTCATGAAGCTCTGCCCATAACTGAGGTGCTTTGTCAGTTGGAGGCTGTTGAACAGAGTCATTTTCTTCAGGGAAGTGGCCTCTGTTAAGTTACCGGTATTGCAGTGTATGGCTCTACAGGCATAGACAGGGGCAGTCCTGAGCAAACTTAGTCCAGTGAACCAAAAACCTGAAGTTGAGAGGGAGATAGACCATGTGGTGCATCTAGAAGATGTTGAAAATAGTGTGATTTTTGATATGATCAAACACATTGTATACATAATGAAATTCTCAAAGAATAAATAATATTTTAAAGGGAAGAGGCTGCCATAGAATTGTATAGGGATAAATCTGAGTCAGTTTGAGCGGAAAATTAAAACAGTCAAAAGGGCACACCTGCCCTTTGTCTATAGGTCCTGAAATCTCTAATGATAAGATTCATAGCTTTATCTTATCATAATAAAAATTTTATTTTGGATATGCAAGCCAATGACCATATTTTTTATTGAGCAAACACTGGTGTATCAAACATTAGCCTCTCAAAGTGAAGTACATAGATTCAGAGATAAGGCAGTTATGACTTTGTTTCTCAACAGCTCCAAGTTCAAACACAGAGACATGATAATGCTGTAAATCAGTGATTATGAGAAGTGAGTGGTATGATTGATTCAAAATATAGGAATCAGAGAAAGAGAGGGTTCATAAGACTATGCTTCAATGGAGAATGACTATTAAGTCACTCACATTAATTGCTGTGTCTTGCAGTTCCAGACTGTCAGTGGCTTTATCATGATAGTAATTTTTTCCTCATTATTTACAGTGATCAATTTTCAACATTGTGTTTTCTTGTGTCATTTGCTGCCACCATTTGATAGCACTAAGCTTCAAACTATATGCACAGATAAGAGGATAAGAGTAGAGATTTAAATGAAAGATCATGACTAAGGCCAGAAAGTGGCTAATTTAATTTTACTTTCATCCCACAAGGACAGCTGAAAGAGAGTCTGGGAAAAGCCTTCTTCCTGTATGCCTGGGAAGGGCAAAAAGGTGTCATAGGTCCCAGATCATTGTTTTTGCCATAGCAAATGTTGACATAAGTATTACAGAATGGAATTAACCAAAACAAATCAGTGGGTAGTAGGGTGAAGACAGGATAGGGAACATTCAATCAGTGATTTGATTAAAAGACTGTTGGTTCAGAAAGATAGCTGATAGGAGATAAAGTAAGGCCCTAAGTGATAGACATTTCCTAAAATTTGCATTCCTGAATGTTGGTAAGAAAAATGTTTGAAATGGTTTGTGTCAAATGAGTTAAATACATTTTTGACAATTTGAGTTTTCAAATTGTAGCTGTTTGAACTGCAGTTTTTTTTTCTTTATGAGTTTGGGAGGAGAGATCATGTGCCAGTTATAATGAAACTCTTTATGGGCAGTGACAGGTGTTGCTTTACAGCCAATGCTGGCCAAATTCAGAGTTATAGGAGTGAGCATTGCACTCAGCTTTTCTAATGAATCTTTCTGATAAAAATCTCCCTTCATACACTGTCTTATAAGAATAACATTTTGTGAAACACAGTTTGCATAAGGAATCTTAGGTAACAAGGGACAGTCAATGGGAAAGAACATTGGTTGGGACTGCTTTTAGAAGCACACATCAGAGGTGTGTAGGGTTTGACCTGCTGATACTGGTTACCAAGAGCACTGCTAAGAGAAGAATCAGACCATCATCTGAACACATTAGGGGAAATGTAACCACTGTTCGATAATGTTTGTTGGGTATTAAAGAATGGAGAAATGTGGATTAACCGTATCTGGCTGTTACACCAACTCATCATTGGCTGCATGACTGAAACATTTATTCCTATAGTCCTGGGATCTATCAGGTCTAAGATTAAGGTAGTGTCTGGTAAAGGCTTGCTTGGGGTTCAAATGTGACTTTCTTGGCGTGTCTTCATTACAGGGTATACCTGAGAGTAAAACAGCAGTCTCTCTCATGTCTTCTTTATGGGGCATTAGTCTCCTGGATGAGGCTGTTTCTTTCCTGACCTAATTACTTCTCAAAAGCCTTGCCTTTTAATATCATCATGCTATATGTGGCATTTCCCATATATGCATTTTAAGAAGTGCATATATTAAATTCCCAACAAATTGTGACAATTAATTTTATATATGAATTTGACTATGCTATAATGTCTAGTTTAGTCATAGAGATGTTACTGTGAAAATATTTAGAGACTTAAATAATGTTTGCCATCCATTACTTTAGTTATGAGACAGAGACATCACCCTTAGCAATTTATCTTATCTGATCAGCTTATGGCTTTAAGATATCTCAGGAAAGAGTAAGTTCTGCCTCAAGACAGTAATGGAGAAAACTTGCCTGAGCTTTCAGTCTTCTTCCTTGCTCTGCTCATAACAGTGTCCTTAAACCCTCTAACTGGGGGTAGTAAATTTCTTTTAAAAAGTTGTATTATATGATGTGCATGTGTGTGTATGGATTTATGTGTAAATGCACATGCGCATAGGTATATGTGGTGTTTTTTGTGTGTATGTGTGTACATGTGTGCGCATACATGTCTGTGCATGTGTGTGTATAACTTTTGTGTTTGTAGAGAATTTTTGCATTTTTAATTGATTTTTATTGAGCTCTACACTTTTCTCTGATCCCCTCCCTGCCTCTCCCCTACCTGCTTCAACCCTCCCCCAAGGTCCCCATGCTCCCAATTTACTCAGGAGATCTTGTCTTTTCCTACTTCCTGTGTAGATTAGATCTATGTAAGTCTCCTTTAGTGTCCTCATTGTTGTCTAAGTTCTCTGTGATTGTGGTTTGTAGCCTGTTTTATTTTTCTTTATGTTTAAAAACCACCTATGAGTGAGTACATGTGATAATTGTCTTTCTGGGTCTGGGTTACCTCGCTCAAAATAATGTTTTCTAGCTCCATCCCTTTTCCTGCAAAATTCAAGTTGTCATTATTGTTTTCTGCTGTGTAGTACTCCATTGTGTAAATGTACCACATTTTCCTTATCCATTCTTCGGTTGAGGGGCATTTAGGTTGTTTCTAGGTTATGGCTATGACAAACAATGCTGCTATGAACATAGTTGTATGTGTGTAAATTTTGTGTTTGTAGAGAATCTTAACTGGCGCAGATGACTGCATGATGGCAGCCTTTGATGTTTGTGCTGGAAGGTTTTATGTTAACTTGGCATAAGCTAAAGTCATCTGAGAGGAGGGGACTTCAATTTAAAAATGTCTCCTTATTATTGAGCTCTACACAAGGCCAATTTTCTTAATTGACGAGTAATGGGGGAAGACTCATTTCATTGTGGATGGGGACACCCCTGGGCTGGTGGTCCTGGGTTCTGTAAGAAAGGAGGCTAAGAAGCCACAAGGCACCATCCAGTAAGCAGCGCTCCTTCATGGCCTCTGCATCAGCTCCTGCCTCCAGTTTCTGGCCTTGCTTGAGTGCTTGCCCTCACTGCTTTTGATGGTGAACCACTATATGGAACTGTGAACAAAATAACTCTTTTCCTCTCCATGTTGCTTTTGGTCATGGTGTCTCATTACAGCAATAGTAACCTTAACGAAGATAATGTCTTTGCTTTTGATGAGAGTAGCAGTTGGAACAGAAGAAAGCTTAAAAACCTAGACATGATGTGGATAGCAAAATAGGAGTTCAGGAGAAGAAAGGTGTAGGTTTTGACATGGAATTTTGTGCTTCAGGAATCAGTGGGACAACAAATGGGTAGACATTAAAAGAAAACACATTTCAGAGAAATGGACTCAGCATTACTTCCAGGGTGCAAGGGACAGTTAGGACAGAGTGTGTGTCTAAAGGAGAGGACTCCAACAGGTGCTCCTGAGGCTGCAACTGAGGAGAACCCTCCCAGTGACAGAAGCTAGGTAAGGCTAGGCTGGGTCATGCCCAAATGAAATGTTGATTCATAGAGAAAGGAGAAAAATGATCTTAGATAAAAATGGAGGACAAGGCAAGGCATACTGAGTGGTCATGAGTCACTGGCCATAACTAATCATGACTAAACCATTCAGAACAAAAGATTAAGGCCTCGCTTCCAGGAGCGTGGAGGAGTTATTAGTGCAAGTGTGCATGGTGAGACACCTGCTTATGGAAACCCCAGCAGAGGCTCCATTGTCACAGTTCACCAATTAGAGCCCCAGCTCCCACACAGCTCTACTCACTAGTAACTGGGGTCACTCAGAAGAAAGGAGTCCTGATTCTTATGAACTACTCCACCCTCTGGTCTAATAACACTCAGGCCTTAGCTCTGCAACACCATGTTTAATCTTCAAGGACTTATTTGATTCTACAATAAGCCATTTACTGGTCCTCACATAGAGAAATATATCAGTGAACAATCCCTTATATTAGGGGGGTGTGGGTGTCATAAAATATGATATGTAATTATGCTAATATGAATAGTGACATTCTAATGTGAAAATAGTTAAAGCTATTCCACTGACCAACCAGGAAGGCATAGTGACCAATATGCCACAAGCAACAACCCAGAATCTCAATGTTTCGACCAGGCTAATGGTTCTTTAAAGCCAGTAGGATCTCTCTATCCAGGCATCTTCATTATCTTTCTTATTTCAAGACCCAGGCTGTGAAGTAACCAATATTTGCAAAACTGATGACTACAACATTAGGGAAAAGAAAAGGGATGCACTTGTGTGTCTACCCAGACAATACGAAGTTCAGCTACATGTTGGACTCAATTGGCTACTTGGATTAGCTTAAGTACAGAATCAGAAAGTGTACCAATCATGTCTCACGAGTTGTTAAGGCTCATAAATTTGGCAGGTACAAACAGGCTGCTTAGGCTATAGAAAATTGTTTTCCTATGTTTAATATGGACAGTGAGTAGAGGGTGTGAAATAAAATGAGTAAATAATAAAAGTTACTCTTGTTGTAATATTGGCTCTCTGATTTATATTGTGCATGCCCATCCATGAATTATGATACTAAAACTGGTTTGGTACAAAGATAAGCTGAAATATATGTATTATATCACAAATAATCAAAATTTCAATAAGATAATAATGATTCATTGAATTTCCTATATGTATATTTGTTTCCTCAAATAAGGAAAAATTTCTCCCAGAGTAAGAAACATTTGTAGTTCATCACTGAATTTTCAAGGCTAAATGCAAGGGTTGACCCACTATTATATTTTCTTATGTATGTTTAGTCCTCCAAAGGAGGCTGAGAAGAGGAGGAGGATGACAAGAGCATCTGCATGACTTCTCTAAAGAACTCACATTTTCTCAAAGAAATTGAAATGCCACCTTTAATATGAATAGCTATCAGTAAAATTTATGGCATAGTTAATGATACTGATGTTTCATCTCCTGAGTCTGGTAAAAGCATGTTCTCCATGGCTACATGGCTTGGATACAGTGTTTGGACTAGAGTTAGTTGTCATCTCTATGTATTAGGCATGATTTACTCATAGTTGATAAATTTGTCAACCACATAGACTCCTTGATTAAAGAGACAGGCAGGTCAAAGTTGTACTGGCAAGAGTTGCAATCCCTAGGGATAGAATTATAAGAAACTTGAAAAATCTTGCTCTGAGAACTGTCATCATAACAATAGGTAGCCTTATTAAACACAGGTAATCTTATTAAACAATGGTTAAGTTATAACTTTTCTTATACATTTTTATTGAAGAATATATCTCACCCTGTTATATAATCTCTTCCATCTTGTTCATTCAGTAACATTAACCTTTCCCCATCCAATATGGTCTCTCCAACACTTAAAATCTTGCTTTTAGAAACATAAACTTTTCAGACAGTTCAATGTGTTCTTTTAGTGGCTATGAATTTCTAAAAGAACATGTAGCAAGTACTTCAGAAATTGCTCAGGACTGTCAGAGAATCATTCTTCTGTGTATAGTCTTCCCTTATTTATTTGCTGTATTGGGAACTGAACCAAGGCTTTATGTATGTTTTGCAAGCATTTTACTACAGAGCTATGTCTCCAATCCCAATATCTTTCTGTTCTTGAATTTTCACCTCCTATGCCTCTTCCTGCCTCTTTTCTTTCTTTTCTTCTTCCTCCCCTCTCCTCCTCCCCATTCTCTTACTACACTCTCCTCCTCTTCCCCTCTTCTTTCCTCTCTTCCTTCTCTTCCTCTTCTTCCTCATTTTCTTCTTCCTCTTTCTTCTCCCCCTCTATTATTATTATTATTATATTATTGTCTTTTTAGCCTCAGTAGGACTTTCTCCACAATTAGAGAAATCAAGATCAGAAAATATCAAGTCTTTCCATAAAAGGACCTAGCCACTTACTACATAACAGAGCTGTGAGGGATATTCAGTCAGAATAGACTTCGAGGGACCAAAAAGGAGAGGAAACTGTTAAAGTATTTCCACCCATGAACTGCTCAGCATTATCCCTGACACCCTGTGTCAGATTTTGTAAGTGGGGAATGAAAGTTCATAAGCTTACATGGTTTTGTTCACTTTGTGATTGTTTGAAATCCACTAGGCTAATGAGATTTATGGGCACTGTTGGGTAATAAAGGGGAATGCACTATTGGAATACTCTTCTCTCGGCTACAACAGGAGCCTGACTTGCTTATAAGATTCTGATATACTATCTATTCTCTCTTGGGGGGAAAGAAAGTGGTGAAAAATATTAAAACTTAGTCTCTAGTAGTCTTTGTCTTTGTCTAGTAATTTGCAGTAATTACCTAAATTTCAAATTCCTAGCAGGATATATAACTCACTTTAATGGTTTTACAAATTTTGTCCTATAACGTGAAAGAATATTTTGATACTCAATAATTGACTCTCTACTAATATTATTAATAAAATCATTTTTAATTTGCTGCATTTATCACAGGATCTGAAAACTGCTACACAGCATTCATTGGTGGGTTTAAACTACTAAAATAATGATAAATGAACTCTTCATCTTAAATCTTGACATAGACATAGCAAAACAAATTCTTCCAGTGTTTTGTTTTTATTAGTAAAAAAGGGAGCTGGAATGTAGGAAAAACAGTAAAAAATATGAAGCAGTTAAGCCACTTTAGAATGAAAGATTAGATATCCTTGTGATCTGCTATCTACATTTACACAATTACATGAATGTGCAACATGGCCATACCAAAACATGCAGAACTGACGATTGTAGATCTTGAAGAAGTTAATACTGTTGTCAGCCGTGAGCAATTACAGCTACCACTGCAAGTTCTAAAGAATCCAGAGAAGGTTGTTTATGATGACAAGCCAAGGTGAAACAGACTGAGAAGAATCTGTTGCTATTTCAATAATAGGCATTAGTCAAAATCTCTTACAAAAGAACAGGACATTATATTCTATGTTGTCCTATGCTGTATGGTGGTGACCTCATCACCGGCAAGCTGGGTCAATATATGAGTCTTAAATGGATACATTTAACTCAAGTCCTTACCAGGCCAGGGAAAAGCTTTTCAGGCCTTCATCATGCCTCTTTGTAATCTTTCTTCCTCTATAATTGCAGCATATCCTTGAAGTTTCATCATGAGACAGCATACCATAAATTTGATATTAAGTGCAAATGATTCACTTCTAATTTGAGTTATCATGTTTTGAGGATGCTTAATGGTATAAGAAATGGGATATATGCTAGCTGTCAAGTTGCTGAAAACTGTTGAGAGAGATCCAATTATGGCTTATAACCAACCAAAGTTTAAAAGTTCCATGGAAACTTCTTCAAAACCATAATTTCTGCAAGATATTCCTAGGCCTATTATAATGACAATTTGGGAATTAGGTATGAATATTTATAAATTCACAGAGTTGTTATATTCCCATGATTGGAAAAAGTCAGACTATCAGTTTTGTGAGCAGTTCAGTGTAATGAAGGAAAGTGTTCTTCACTAAGTACTGGGACTTATATGACTACTGTCATCCAAGGACCCAGAAAATTCAGGGTCTAGGAACATCAACATAAGACTCAGGAGGATTTCCATCTGATAAGACAGTAAGATACTTGCTCAGATTTGTATCTCCTCAAATTGGTGCAATTCATGGCCCAGCAATGAGAAGATATATGCAGGTGGATCTCTGTGAATCAAAAGAAAGCCTGATCATACAGAGTGAGTTCCAGGACAATCAGGTTTGTAACACAGAGAAACCCTGTTTTGAAAAACCAAGAAAATGAAACAAAACATAAAACAAAAACAAAGGAAGGGGAGTGAACAAAAATGTATAGCTCAGTAAGGACAAAAAGAAAATAATTTAAACACATGATTAGCAAGCACAAAATGGTCCTACTTTGAATGAATCCATACAACTTGTACTCTCCCTGGAGATATGTAGAAAATCAGAGGCATTTTCCAGGACAAAAGTAACTATTGTCTCAATTATGACTTTTTTGTGTTATTGGATCTGGGAAATGCTTAGACTTTTGGGAAATAATAATTAACAAGTTACTGAACAGATGACAATTTCCTCTCTGCCTCTTGTCTAAAAACATGTTGGGTGCGTCACAAGCAAAGCCCATGACAGTTATAGCTGTATTACTCACCACTGAAGCATGTGCTTCTGTGTTTATCCTGCAGTGCAGAGGGAAATATAGATGTTAAGCACTGTTAGTGAGGTGGTGTCAGGCCCTCTGAGGGCAGTAACATCAGTATAGACTCTAGAGAAAAAGAGTGCCCAGTTTTGGACTTAGTCTAATTTACAGTAATGTCTACTTTGGTCCTTTTCTTTAAGCACAAATTTTGTCTAAAAATTTGTTTCTTTTGCTGTCCAGAAACCAATTATTCATTATCTCGTCTTATGTAATCAACAAAGAGGAGAACAAGTTGATTTAGAGCAGAGGTTTTCAAATTTCCTGTGCACAAAAAGCACCTGTGGACCTTGACACAATACGGAGAAAACATTGAAAGGCCTAGGAATCTGCATTTCTTACCAGATTCAAAGTGATGCGATGCTGTCCATGAGGAATACTAACTGATCTGATCTTAGACCGTGCTCATATTCCTTTAAATTCACAACTCGTTTTACTGCTCACTGGATGTATGTAATGGAGCCATCACTGAAATTCTGAGTCTCTCTGTCCTTATCTTAAACATTTAAGTATAATATAATTATAATATCTAACAGGCACAATGGTCTGAAGGAGAGAATAAAATCATCTATGTACCATGCTAAAATAACTTCTCACAATGCCATGTGTTATAGGTAACTATTTGATACAATGCTGTCGAACTTTTTTTCCCACCAGCCAGTTCCCAAATATCCACTCAGAGACTTAATATTAATTATAAATGCTCAGCAGATAGCTCAGGCTTATTAATAACTAGCTCTCACAACTTAAATTAGCTCATTTATATAAATCTATATGTTGCCAAGTGGCTCATGGATTTTACCTCATTTTGTACATCTCCTGCTCCTACTGTGTCTGACTGATTTGGTGACTCCTAATTCTACCTATCTTTTTCCCAATTTCCTAGGTCTTGTCCTCCCACCTAACTTTATCCTTCCAGCTATTGGCCAGTTAGGTTTTTTTTTTCATTAAACCAATCACAGTGACATATATACACACAGTGTAAAAGAATATTCTACATTTCCCCTTTTTTGTCTAATTAAAAAGCAAGGTTTTAACTTTAGCATAATAAAACTATATATGACAAAGCAGTTATTAAGTAAGAATTTCAGTTATAATATCTAGTCCATTTGTATCTGGCATATTTAGAGAAAATACTATATATATTATTTTTGTGAGTCTAAAGTTTTATGTGTAATTTAACTTTTTTATCATAAATTTAAGTCTAATTATTTAGTCATTAGCTCCATTAGAGACTCAATGAATGTGAAATGTTACCTAATAACAGACATCTGGCAGTCTGGAGAGTTACCCATAGTTCTTCTGTAACTTTGGGGCATCCAACTTTGTCCTAGAGGCCTGTATTTCTGACATTTTTAAGAAGCAAGGAATTTAAAAAACCTACCCTACCTTGTCTTGGCAAAATTTGGAAGTCACTTTCTTTTGCATCCTGTTGATCCAATTTTGACAACATACTGTAAGCAGTTGAGGCAAAGCAGTTTCTTTTCAATTCCCTAGTTTTTGCCATAAAGAAAACAAGATTCGTATAGAGTTTCTTCTATGTCCATCATCCTCTTTTGAAGTAAATTGGTACTGTTAGAAGCAGATGTGTCTCACTGTCATGAAAACTTTAGGTTATTAAACATAATAAATTACATATTTTGTAGGTCTTTGAAGTGTTTGGAGGTCATCTATCTAATAATCTTTGTATGACCCTGAAAGCAAGCCTAATGTGACTATAAGTTTGACCATTATAAATGACTAACTCTTAAACTGTATTTCTTAGTTATATATTACATTTTTAAGTGAGCTGCACAAACACAATACAATAAAAACAAGAGTAAAAACATACATACAGTATAACAAAATTAACTTTAAATTTGTATCAATAAACCAAAATCCATGCCAATGAAAAATATTTTGGGATAAGTAGCTTTTTATTAAAACAGATTCAATAATCTATCTTTTATTCTATCATTCATATGTCATACCCCCTATTTTCCTTTAGAAAGAGATATTTGAGTTTAATTCTATTGCCTAGCCTTTTTTTAAACTAAGACCAATAACAATTTGTGACCCATCTCTGTTAAATGGTAATCAACATCCATAAACCACCATTTAGGAATGTGGACATTGTTTATGAGACTATTTCTTGACAATGATCTGAATGTCCTATAATACTTTTTAGCATTACTTTTATTTTTGAGATTATATATAATTGGTTATATTTTATGCTATTGTACTTAATTCTCAAAACTCCATCTTTTTACCTCAGCTTTTAATATGAGAAAATTAGGTCCTGAGAGTTTTTGATACTTGAAATTAAGGTTATAAAGCTAAAAGGACATTAATTAGATTATAGAACTGTGTGGTCTGTTACAAATGAAAATACAACACAGAGATAAAATAGGTGGGGGGATTGCACAGAATTGCTTGTGATAAATTCCATTTGTTAATTTATGTGTTGCCATGTAGCTCATGGCTTATTATCTCATTTTGTGTGTATCCTGGTGCCTGTGTTTCTGGTTTATGACTCCTCTGACTCCATCCTTCTTCTTCCCAGTGTCTTTAGTTTGGTTCTTCCACCTAAACTTATCATGTCCATCTATTGCCCAGGCAGCTTCTTTATCAAGTGGATCCCAGTGACATATGTCCACACGGTGTAAAAGAATATTCCACAAAGTGCTCTTGTGGCAAGAGCACTAGAAAATGAAGCAAACAACATTGTTCTATCTGCTCATTCCTAACAGCCTAGAAGTGGCTACTCATGGTCATATTGATGATAAGTAGACACCTTCTAGGTTCATAAATTTCACATGACTTAGCAGATGGAGTAGCAAATGTGATGGCATAAACACGGAGTCAGAGACACAGATTCCCCTGCCTCTTGTCACAAGCAATTCTGGGCAGTTCTCCCACCCATTTTATTTCTGTAATGTGTTTTCATTTTTAACAGAAGACTTGCACAAGTTCACAAAGTTCTAACTTCTAATTCATGTCCTATTAGCTTCATAATCTTGATTTCATGTCTTAAAAACTCCCAGGACCTAATTTTCTCATATTGAAAGCTGAGGCAAAAAGATGGATGTTTGAGAATTAAATACAATAGCATAAAATATAGTGCAATTATATAAAATCTCAAAAATAAAAGTAATGCTAAAAGTATTATAGGACATTGAGATCATTGTCCCTTTTCATGTAGCAAGTGATTTCTCATCATCTCCATCACTGTCATCATTTCATTGTCAGACATTTTCCTCTATTAATGTCTCCGGTGATCTCTGCCAAACCATATTAGCCACTCTGAGCATTTGTGAAGCTATTCAAGCATATGCTCTGTAGTCAGTTGTTGTAGAAGTTTGGGAATATTTTATAAGAAAGTAATTTTAGATAGTTTTGCTATTGAATATAACAGCATATAGTTATGAATATATTTACAATTTTTGCATGCTACATGTCATAGAGTATGGTTCTTTGATACAGGTCTGTACAGCATGTGAATGTGTTGAATATAGTGGGCAGCTGTAACCCAGTAGCTTAAGTATTTGTGCATGTAAATATAGAAAAAGTTCACTTGTATAGACACCACAAACAAAGCTCTCAGGACCAGAAAATGAGTCAGCACATGTTTAACCAAGGTAAAGTCCCAGAGCATGACTCTACACTATGGTATACTCTATAAACACAGTCACATGACTGTACTAAGCTTGTCATTTTTTTCTTTCTTCAATAAGAGTTTGATCTTAGCTTACCACAATTTCCTTTTGCAAACTTCGTAAAAATTCTAACTTTAAAGTGTTTGATTACACTTCACCTAAAATATGAATCTATTGTAGAGCCATACAAGAATAATTACCTTTTTTTAGCCTTATTATAGTAGCTTCTTCGTATTTACATCTGAAACTTTTTTAAATCTGTTGACACACAAACACATGGATTAGCCTCAGCCTACACATAGGCAGCTTTCCATTTCATGCTACCTACTGCTAAAGTCTTTAGGGTAATCACAAACACAGAACTATCTTTCTCCAAGACAGCAAAGTCTTTGTCTGCAATATCTACTGAAAGATGTGTCCTGACAATGTTTTATAGCTAATTTTTGTTATGTTAGTATGAGAATGATAGAGTCTAGTCTATAAAACGTCAATCAGTTACATATATGTGTATTGTTTGCCATTGTTCAGTCTGGTATACTGCTGATGGTTGTATGTTCTATTCTTTTGTACAAGGTATCATAGTAGGTCTGATTGTGTCAGCATCTCTGGTGTAGGTGATTCTTCTGTATTTGTGTTGCTTTCATTGGTGAATAAAGAAACTGCCTTGGCCTTTTGATAGGGCAGAAATCAGGTAGGCAGAGTAGACAGAAGAGAATTCTGGGAGAAAGAAGGGAGTGGGAGAGAGAGCCACTATGGAGTCGCCAGAGTCAGACATGCTGAATCTTTCCCAGTAAGCCACAACCTCGTGGCAAACACAGATTAATAGAAATGGGTTGAATCAAGATGTGAGAGTTAGCCAATAAGATGCTAGAGCTAATGGGCCAGGCAGTAATTTAATTAATACAATTTCAGTGTGGTTATTTCAGGGCTAAGCTAGCCAGGTGGCGGGACGCAGCCCACGCCTCTTACTACACATCTCCACTGACTTGTGCACAAGATATAATGCTATGATGTTATGACATTATCAACAGACAATACAGTATTTTCAAGTTCATGACGAGACCTCTGTTCTCCCTACCATTCATTGCTGATTAACCAATCTGTTGTTTTAAACTTTTTGCTTTCAGAGTGATTATCAAAACAAACTAAATTTTAATTAATAGGTCAACAAACCCATTTTTGGTAAAAGAAGAAAAAGTAAGTATTTTAGGGTTGTTATAAATAATATACAAGCAAATGAGTGTGACCAATAAAACATAAGTTACAAAACATAAGAAATGGGGGTGGGTTACCTTGACATACCATTTCTCCTCTGAATTTTAAAGTATATGAACTACAAATGGTCTGTTTTACAGGAAATGGCTTTTGCCTGACACCTGCCTATGATCCATAAGCTCCCATAGGCTAATGTAGGAAAGTTAGTGACTCTTAGTCCTTTTACATCATCTTGTCTTCACTTTTAGGACCTCACAAGCACAGAAATAGAGTTTGACCTTAGAGAAGGCCTTATGAGGACAAACTCCTTCTCTGAACACTCCGTGAATTTCAGAGGAGAACCGATGTATTAAGAGGCGACAGCTCCAAGGATTAGCTCTAGGGCCAGTACTAGTCTCTTGTCTGTTTGATTCTGCGTGAGAAACTATGTTTTCTCTCCTTAGCTTAAAAGGAGGAAGAAATTTTTTCCTTCAAAATAATACGCCTTTATTTCCACTGTAATATGTGTTTTTAAAACGTTTCTGTTAATGGATATGCCATAGTCAGACATGAATACACTGCTATGCTTGCTTAATGTGAATACCAGTCTCCTGTCCTTGTCACTTTGTTCTTATAGTCAAGGTTTTCCTTAATTTCTAATAAAATACAGAAACACCCTCACCTTTCATTCACATCCACTCAGAGTAGAATAATTTATTTGTCAGTAAATCAGTAGTGAATAATATGACTGCTCACATCTGTCTTTTCCTCAAAGAAATATTGGGAACATGCAGCCCAGAAAATCACACAAAGGAAAATTGTCCTTTGCTGATCTCTTCATGGAGACCATGTATTCTAATGTGACTGTTGTAAAGATTTCTGTGGAGTTGTTTTTGAGAATTCTGTGCCCTGGTCTTGCTGACCAGTGTTGGGATAATAATAGTAGCTATGGCCTGTGGAGTATATGCTACTTATCAAGGATTTTGTTCACTATCTCTGTCAAGTATGTACATGACACTTCATTTGATAGAGAAAGGAAGTGAAACATGGGAGGAGTAAGTCAAGGAAAGAGATTTTGATTCTAAAGCATATTGTTTAACCATGCTCAAAAATATCCCTTCATATAACAAACAGGTACAAAGTTTTGACATAAAATTATGTCAACGAATATGATCCATTTACAGGAAATATTCAGAAAATAAAAATCTATGAAGAAAGAACCTAAGTTCTGAAATAATTGCAAAATCCATAAAGGAATGCAGACAGATGAGTATTATTGTTTCTCCTTGATAATAATTTATGCTCAAAGTAATGCTTCTAAATCTTGAGGGGTTGCATGCATATAGAAGAGGATGTTTCTATATTTCAGTAGAAATGAAAAGAGTCTTATAACAAGTGATGCATGACAAGAATATGGGACTGGCTTTCTCATTAAGGATACAGCCATACTTCAAATCCATTTCTTTACCGAATTGTGCTCATCTATGTATGTGTTTGTTCATTCAGCGTTCATTCATCAAGGTACTGCCATGTGCTGGTTACCTGCTCAGCTGGAGACACAAGCAGTGAAAAACACTCTCATACTCCTAGAACATATAGACCAAAACTCACTTCTGACCTCTTTCTGTCTTTGTACAAACACTACCTATCTACCAGATCCTCTTTGAAAGTAATCACTGGTGCAGTATCCCCTATATCATTGTCTCTATCCTTCTCATATGATTCAAGCCATGACTCACTTCAAGGAGGTAACATTTTCTCATGCACAAAAACCAGAACTACTTTGCCTGCAAGTGTGTAAGAATTCTTAATAGATGCTGTGACTAGTTGATTTCTTTGTCTTCCAGAATACATTATAATGCTTTGCATGTAGTAGACAAACAAACATCTTCTAATTGCATGAGCTAGTTAATTTATTAACTGATGAAATATTATAAATTATTTTCAGGTGGCAAGTAGTGTTCTAAGTACTCAGTATTTGGTTGTGAATAAGAATGTCAGGACTCTTCTTCTAGGATAGACCCTGCCTTTAAGGAGAGCATAAATGAGCAGGGAGCAGAAAAATACTCTACTTCAAATAAGAATTGATATCACTGAAGAACTACATAAAGGGATAACTTATTGGGGAGGTATGGTAGTTCATTTCTATTCTCAATTCAACTGGATTTAGAAGCACCTATGGCATTATTATAGCACTTCTTTGGGTGTGCCTGTGAGGGCATTTCCAGAAAGGTTTCACTAAGGTAGGAAAATTCACTTTGAATATGGACAATGGCGTTCACCATCCTAAGGTTAGAGGTCTGGGACTGAATAAGAATGAAAATAAGAGACAACCAGTTGATCACTAACATTCCCCTTTCTCCACCTCCTGGTTGGTGCTATAGACCAAAGCACTGTCATAAGTCACCATGCCTTCTCAACTCGGAAGGACTGCATTCTGTGGACAAAACCCCAGATGAACAATTTTTGTTTTAGTTTCTTTCTGTCATGTATTTTGTCAACACAATGAGAAAAGTAAGAAGCACTGCCACTGACAGCAGTGAATTACTCTAACAAGGGCTGCCATAGAATGCACCTGTGAGGAGGACATGACCTTTAATTTTGGATGGTAAAGGTGAAAACTACCATTGTTAGGGAGAGTTAGGTTCAAGAACATTTTAGGGAAAGGGAAAGGCAAATGAAAATACCCAGAGGCTAAAATAAATGATCTATTTTTGGCAGAGGGGGAGAATGAGGCAACTGTGTGTGCAATCTGATAAAGAAGGAGAGTAGATGGCAAGAGTTAGATTATGAAGGGGCTTTCTGGGTCATGATGAATAATGATATGACACTCTAATAGAAAAAGATGAAGGATTTAAAGAGTGAAATGACATAGATGTAACATCACCTTTAGGAGAGCAGTCTCGTTTATTTAAAATACACAAGACAACTAGAACAGTAATTTCAATACTTTGAGTATAAAGACCCTTGGGTAGGAGCCTAGAGACCTTCATCTGGACTATAAATGGATCTCAGTGCTAGCAGGCATGTCATGTACCTCAAAGACTATTTTGAAACCCAAATCTTTAAGTATTTCTGCTATCAAAGATTTCTTAATAATTTTATATACTGTTTTATACAACTATGAAATTCTATATGATCTTTACTTAGGAGACCATCACTGCAGGTCTTCCTGTTGATATCAAAACCCATGATGTACACATTTCTCTATAATGTGGTATCCTTTTTGCATATGAATTTCATACATCCTCCTATATATTGTTAATCATCTATAGATTATATCATTTATAGTAAATGAAAACATCAGGTAGAGTTTAGGAAAACTTAAAAGATGAATGTAGCATTTTCAGTATAGACACAATGTTTTGTGTGCACATGTGTGTGATGTGTATCTGTGTGCAGCTGTTCCTGCATGTGTATGCATATGTGGAGGTCAGAAGTCAATATTAGGTATCTTCATCAATCTCTTTTCACTTTATTTTTTTAATACAAGCCTTTTACTGAACTTAGAGCTCGTCAGTTTGGCTTTACTGGTCAGCCAACAAGCTCCAGGGCTCCTCCTGTCTTTACCTGTCCAGCGTTGTGAATGCATGTGCATTTGGAAGCCAAATCCAAGTCCTCCTGCTTGTTTGTCAGTATTTTTTCCAATAAACTATCTCCCTTTTTTGAGAGTCACGCAGCTTAATTTCAGACCAGTATACTAGTCCAACATATCTCAAGATGAGGCAAAAGCCCATGGGGACTGTCTTACTCGGCAAGGACCAGTGAATTAAGGATAGCACAGATACTGCTGGGACAACGGGGCCTGCATGCTTTCTTCTCTCTCATAACATTTTCCACTCTTTTGGGGGCTTTAGTGTCATTTTGTCAGTCATGAACGGGACAGTTGTGATCACTCCTGGAAACCACATTTTTCTCAAATATTTTACCCTAATATTCATTGGGAGCTGATGCTCCTCAGGTTTCTTGTCTGGGATGCCAGTTGTCACTTGAGACGCTGGGAGCTGTTCTGACTCAGTGCTGGCGGGATCAGGGGCAGATCGCCCCTGTTTCTGTAAGTATGTTTTGAGTAAGATTGGTGCTCTTGAAACTGGGCGCCTATGGCAGTCTCCTTTTGTTTTGTAAAGACAGGATGCACCTAGCCCGATGTTTAGCTGATCTAGCAAAATGATAAGTATTGTTTTCTTTTAAAGATGTTTTGATGTAAAAGTTGGGGGAAATTATTAGATATATTTGGTTTTTTTCCCAGAGGTTAGCACTGGAGGATGGAAAAAAAAACTTGTTTGTTAGTGTGGAAAAACATACTTTTTTGATGTGCAGATAAAGATGGCTGGAGCTATTCTCGGTCAGCCACTTGTGTGAAACTCATTTGGTGGTTAGACAATTCATTTCTTCATGCTGACACCTCTTCCCATCTTGGGACCTGAACCTGAATTGAGGCTGGACCCCGGCACCCTTCTTGCAAATACTTTTGATTCCTAGTTGTTTGAATATGTGTTACAATCAAGGATCATCAGGAAATTAACCCAAAACATCAGAGAGATAACCTAAATCACCAGTCCTCATATTGGGATATGGTAGAATATTTGAAGGAAAGTTCTTGGGTCTGATCCCTTCCCTAAGGAAAGAGTTGCACTTCCTATTACCCTAGTTTAAACATAGCTGCATCTCTCATTACTTCTTTTTATTGGCCAAACTGCTGGCCTTGGATCTTTACAAACTTCCCCTCATTAAGAGATTGCTATTCCAACCTGAGGCTCCTCATTAGAACAAATATTTTATGTGGGCAGCACTTTCTTCCATGAATTCTAAGACTAGAAAAATGCAGAGAGCAATGGGCCAGGAGCCAGAAGACCTGGTTCTGTTCTCTACTTGGCTATAATGCAACTCTCGGTCATTCGCTTTCTCTGGGCTCTGATTTCCCCATGTGCAATAGATGGGGTTGAATGTGATGCATTGTGCAGCCATTGTTTCTTTCCTGGTGCTCCAGGATTTATCTCTTTAGTAATCGGAATTCAGCTGGCTAAGCGTGTGATTTCTTCTTCGTAGTTTTTATGGATGTCAGACGTTGTGGCTTAGTACAAAGCCTCAGTTTTAGCATCTGTAATAATTCTCAAATATTGGTGCTCTACCCACCCTTTCCAACCATTCAACCAGTAAATCCTGCATTCATCCATTGATTTAGGAAATGTTCTTAGAATGCATTGTATTCCTCCGATACTGTGCTGAGGGTTGGATGATGGACCATACGCCACAGGATCTGTTCTTCAAGGTTTCTTTCATGTGGAAACTCACACATACACTCTCTTTTTACTTATCCTTTTTTTGTCTTTTGCATTATGCATCTCCATCCCATTCATTTTCCATCCATTCACATACACCCTCTAACCTTGTAACCTGCAGTCTTCCAAAAAAAAAGTAAAGTAAAACTTAAGAGAAAAGAGAAAACAGATAAAAAGAGAAGGAAAAATTCAAGCTTGTTATGGAAGCTGTAGTATGATAGAGTGATTCACAAAGCAAGCCCTTTCATCCATATATCTTTACTTGCAAGTGTTCATTGTAGAGAGTTATTGGTTTGGTTTGAGGTGTCTGGTTTCTGCTACACTATTAATTATGGGCCCTCACTAGAACTCTTCTTGGATATCCTATTGTTGCTCTGTGTCAAGGAGATCCTGCAGCATTGGGTCTGGAGGATCAGTCCCTTCACATGCTCCAACAGATCATAGATGAGGTGGATATTGGGGTGGACCAACCCAACACCCTGGTTCTAGGCCTGGGTAGTTGCAGGGTTGTTCAGCCTGCCACCTCTCCCTGGTCCTCACCACCAGGTTGAGTTCTTCTGCGTTGTCCCGACAAGTTCGCCACTTACAGCTATGAGATCGCAGGGGTCGGGTGGGGTGGGGTGGGGTGGGAGGGCAGTTCTCCTGCTTTCACATCCTCAAGATCAGATCTCCTACACCTATACCTTTGGGCTCAGCTTTACTGTGTTGCCAAGAAGTGGCATAGGGACCACTCTCTTAAGTGCTGCGGCTGATGAGTGGCCTGACCAACTCTCTCACCTGCTTCTGGCATTGATGGGTGGTGGGGGGCATGATGTCACAAGACAGATAAGTAATGGGTACAGCTGTCCTGTGCTCACAGATTCTGGGCTTGCTCACCTGTACCTTTACCAATGGGATTGGCTCTATTGTGCTGCCAATGCAACCTATAGGACCTGTTCTCACAAGTTTTGCAGCTGGTGGCAGGCAGGGGTAGCATCTTGACCTTATGACCTCAGAGCCAGCTCTCCCACATAACTCTATCAGTGATGGGCTGAGGTGGAAAGAGGGCATCTGCCCCATGCCCCTAATGCCACAGAACAGATGAGTAATGGGGGGTGCTCTCCCATGCTCACAACTTTGGGACTGGCTAATCCACACCTCTGCCAAGAGGATTGGCTCTATTACGCTTTCCAGGTGAGTTGCAGGGCCTGCTCTCCAGAGTGCTGCAGCTGGTAACATACTCTCAGAGGTACTATACAGTGTAGTGAGAGGTCTGTGGAGAGATACTCAGGTTGTAAAGGAAGTACACAAGCATGGTACCATAGGAAAAAAAGCTATGGAATAATTCCAGGAGCTACTCCAGGTTAGGTGCTACTGAGGATTAGTTTTGAAAAGAGAGAGGATGGTCCAAGTAAGTAGACAAAAACAGGTGCTCCAAGGAGAGAAATTATTTGACAATAAACCAGGAGTGAAATTATTCAGAACTCGATTTCAGGTATATGGCAGAATAGGAAAAGTGGGTGGGGTGAGAGGGTTCAAGAATAGATGTTTAGAATCTTATAGATCAATTACTTATATATGATATTAAAGAGGAAGAATAAGTTAAAATAAGTATGAATGGTTTAAAAGAAGAAAAAGGAAAACACTCATTAGACATTGTGCTACTTGCTGTCTTAGTGTGCAATGCAAATGAGTAAAATATACCCTGTAGGCTGTCACCTCGTGGCTATGAGCCCTTGTGAATTATGGGGAGAAAACAATCTCATACTGGGTCTGAATTCTGTCTTTTCCAGGTTAACTAAAGAATCTCCTTGACCTCCTGAAAGACACCATCTTTTTCATTTGCATTAAGGCTACAGAATTAGAATACATATGCAGGATTCTGAGTATAATGTCTGCACTTCAAAGTTTCATTAATGTTTAACTACTATTGTGTTGACTAAACTTGACTTATTCCCTTGTCCCTCCATGATTTACTTTATTCCTTCCATTCACAGTGTTCTTTACCAGGCATCCAGAAGACTGAAAAATCATGGACTCATATGTAAAAGATGGTCCAGTCAGCTAAGAATTTTCAAAACAGGACATTTGCAACATATATTGAAGAAGGTAGAAGGTAAAGAACTCATCCACTATAGTAGAAATGAAAGCTGTAGGTTTAACTCAAATCTTTCCTTACATTAATTCTTCTGTCAAGACAGAGATGCAAACTCTACTTTGGTCACCTATCTGATTTTCCTCTTCATGTGGATGTGAAGACAAGCAAAGCAGTGAAATGTGATGTAGGATGTTCTTCTGTACGGGTTGCTTTATTGGTTGATAAATAAAGCTGTTTTGTTCAATGGTTTAACAGCGTAAATCCTAGCAGGAAGTGCAAACAGAGATATAAAGAGAGAGTAGGTGGAGTCAGAGAGTCACCATATAGCTGACAATGGAGAAAGATGCCACCAGAACCTTTCCAGTAAGTCACAGCCTCGTGGTGATACACAGATTAAAAGAAATGGGTTAATTTAAGATATAAGAGCTAAGTAGGAATACACCTAAGTTATTGGCCAGATGGTGTTGTAATTATTACAGCTTCTGTGTGATTCTTCAAGTCTGCATGGCCAAGAAATGAATGAGCAGCCTTTGTTTACATAATACCACCCAATGTGGGACACCTACATCCACATAAAACCTGAGAGAGGTTGAAAAGGAATTCTAGGCAAAAAAGAGCAGAGTTAAGCATGGCTTCTTGGTAGCAGCATTTTCTCAGGTTGTCTGTTTGCTAGAGGAAAGTGGGTCTTCTTTAAGAGAAGGCTTCCTGACTCAGTATTAGCAGCAAAAACTGAGTGGCTTCTTTAAGAGATAGCTTGCTGGTTCATGCTGGCAGTATGAACAGTTTTAGCACTTTGGAGATGTCCTGAATGGGGTCTGTGAGCAGTGTGATACTAGGTGCTTGATATTGACATAGACCTGCTGTATCCCTGGAGCTGCGGCAATGAGCAGAGCTTGCAGATGTGAACATGCCTGCACTATGTAGGACTAGGTGGAACAAAGAGGCAGGGCTGAGGAGTTGGTCCTAGGCATGCCTGCTTAGCATTTAAAAACAAAGGAGGTGGTGCTTCTGGTCAGAAAATGTATTATAAATACACAATAAAGACAGATTCAGACAAAAAAAGACCTCTAAATGTGTCACAATGTTGGATAAACGTACATGGGCCTAAGAGAGAGAAAAGAAAGAGTATAGTCACATATTAAAGGAGCAAGGATAATAAAATAAATATTTAAAAAATAATAGAATTTTAAAAAACCACATAAAGATAGAAAATACACAAAGAGTCTGGATTATGTAAATTATTGTGTTTTCTTTAAATTTTTCTAAATGTGAATGAGCTAGCTACAGAGAGACATTTCATTGTTCGGACTGCTAACCTAAACCAACATATGTATTTTAAAGGTATCTTGACTTCAAAATTTGTGTCTTAGCTATGTTACTTTGGAAAAGAGGTTCTGCTTTTGTTTCCACAGAAAATGAGAACCTATGGATTACTTTCAAGCTAATGTAGTTTCATGGAACAAGACCCCCTCCCCAAAGTCTCCATGATCTCTGAAAACACTTTGCCCAACAAACAGCACAAAGAAGTTTGGAGAAAACAATGCCCAAATTCCCAAAATGATTGTCTATAAATATTTATTTTCATTTTAAAAGGATTAGTTATAAATTATTAATGGTCACAGTCAGTTTCTAAATAAGGGGGCTATGGTATACAGATGAATACTTTGCATTGGTATGGATCTTTGTCTATTACAAATTTAAGGTCAATTTTGTTAAACTGTGTATATGTATTTCTACTGCAATTTAAGGTATTGTGTTTGTGCAGCAAATTTTAGTCATGTTAGTTAGGTTTTCTAGATGTACAGAGATATATTTAAATTAGAGAGATAATCTTCAACACTTCAAAGAACTATAGAATATGGCATTTAAAATGTTTTAAGAACTTAGACTTTTCTCAACAATGAGACACGTCTGCGCCTGGCAGCACCAATCTACTTCAAGAGGATGATGGGTATCCAAGAGGCTCCTTATGGAGTTTGCTAGCCATTGAGGCAAGGAACTGTTCTTGCCTGTACTACTTAATGGTATGCTGTTTGAACTGGACATTCAGAAACCACAGAAAAGTGACTGTTAAACTTGCCAAAATGTGATTTTTGGGGTTCCTGCTTCATGACAGAGTCTGTCAGACATTATGTAAAAAAAGTGACTGACAAAGCCAATATAAGTGAAACAGTCTTTCAAATTTCATGCTTCATGGAACAGTCTGTCAGATACTATTGGCCATTAGACTGAAGATGGATTCCTCAATGTTACAGAAGAACTTTCTATGTCTGTCCTAGCAGCGAGATGACTCTGGCAATTCTAGATTTTTAGAAGTTGCTTATTGTTTATTTAGGTAATATTATATGCTTCTGGGGTCTTTGAAGAGTTGAAGACAGATAGTTATAATTTTTCTTAGTTATGATATAAGATAAATTACATATGAAATTTTAGACTCACAAAGATGTGGTAGATGATAGATATTTTCCAAATGTAAATGGACTAAGTATTGTAACTATAATTCTTGCTTACCAACTGTTTTGTATATGTAATTTTACTATGTTAAAATTAAAGTCTTCCTTTTTAATTAACCAGACAAAGGGAGATGACGTGGGATGTCCTTCTGTATATGTGTTGCTTTATTGGTTGATGAATAAAACCTTTTGCCAATGGCTTAGAAGAGTAAAGTCAGGTGAGAAATCCAAGCAGAGATATATAGAGAGAGTAGGTGGTTCAGAGAGATGCATGTAGCTGCCAAAGGAGAAAGATGCCACAGAAATCTTTCTGGTAAGCCACAGCCTTGTGGAGATACACAGATTAATAAAACTGTGTTAATTTAAGATATAAGAGCTAGGTAGGAATACACCTAAGCTATTATCCAAATGGTGTTGTAACTAATATAGTTTCTATATGATTATTAAGGTCTGAGTGGATGGGAAACAAACGAGCAGTCTCTGTTTACATAAATGCGTAAGTTTATCATTTAGAATTGGACATTCTTCCTGACCTTGGTTCTTACTAACACATGTGGCATAAGCAATGAATTTCAGATTTGGGAACATTGGTCCTTTTCTCTGAAAATGGAGATTGTGTTATCCATACACAGTAATTTAGAGTTGACTCAATAACAATTCATGGCAAAGAGTCTGATACAGAATAAGCTTTCAGAAGATGACAGACATTATTTCTAGTGGTTGTTTTAGTGTTCATATCAGTATGTATATGAATTTTTACTATAGCATAAATCTGTTGTTAATGTTGAAATTGTTTTGTTCAAAGACTTTTGTTAATATTCTTAGTATACGCACCAGTATTTAAAATTTATGTGTAGGTTACAGATCCAGTATAAGACAAGCTGAAGGAATCTTTTCAAAAGATAGACCAGGACCAGGTTTTATTCTTTCCCAGAATATCAGTCCTCCAGAAGCAAGGCTTCATCTTTCTATTTCTTCACAAGTCGTCTGAGAAGACCTTCCCAGTTAGGGATAAAAGGTTAGAAATGGCACTAGCAGTGAGCAGAAAGTAGACAATGATAGCTATTGGAGGTACCCTGGGGGTGGAAGTGGGGTTCAGGGCCTGTTTCCTATCTTGGCACACTGAGATTCATGGCACATGCCAAACTAAAGAAGCCAGACTGAGTTTTCACAAAGAACTCACAGCTACGTTTACTGTGAGTACAGAGCTGTTGGACTCATGAAGGAGGAATGAAGGGCAGAGCTTGGTTCTCAGGGTCAGGAAGGATTTGTACCAGAACAAACATTGTAACTTGAGAAACATCAGAGAAAATTATGTCTAGGAGAAAGACATGCTTGCCTGAGCTCATTTTTCTATGTGGCTACATTTTATTGGTGCTTTCTGGGTGACAAATAGAATATTTTTAGTTTTTATGTAACTTGAGTTTTGATCTTATGAGTTAAGAATGACTAATAACAGAGAGGGAATGACCTTGGAGTAAAGCTTGATGGGAAAACACATTTCTGGGTGCCTGTTCTTCTGTGCCTAAAGACATGGACTTAAATAAAGTGAGGCATACTGTCCCATTAGTGACAATTGCTTTGGGAAGTGAGACAGGGCTTTTGAATATATCTTTGTTTCTTATTCAACATTATCCAAAGACAAAACTGCTTCAAGAGAGGAGAAAGTAGTAAATTTAATTGGGACTTTTGAACAGTGTTCAATCTAAAATAGAGAAACTCAAGAGTAAATTAAGTGTTAAAAACTACCGTCCAAAATCAAGATGAAAGCTCTTGACAGCCACCACTTCCTCCATCTTGCTGACTCAAAAGCAAAAATGAACAATTCTCATTTTCTTTAAAACCACCAACCATCAGTCGAAAAGTTCCTTCCACATTTTTCAGTTAAAAGAACTGGTCAAGAATTATGTCTATGAGAGGAGTATATGGTTATAAGGAAAGGGTTTTCAAATTTGTTTGCATAAGCCTTAGTGGTCTCCTCAGTGCGAGCCCATGCCTGTGGGAGGTGTTTGATCTCTGAAAAAAACCTATGGGAGGTTGAATTCATATTATCAGCTGTTAGAATATAGAGATGAATAGGAAGAGCTATGGTTTTACTAACTTCACCAAGATCACTTAACAGCCTAATGACAGAGACAGAATATGAATTAAAAATACTCTAGTTCCTGTCTGTCTGTCCCAATAAAGTGAAAAATTAATGATTATTTTTTGTAAAAAAATTGTTTTGACCAAACCTTTTAACCTTACCTTCTAGACTGAGATTCTCCAGTCTCCATACTTTCTGGGCCATGTAGCATCACCAGTTGTTTCTTTTCAGTAGGTTCAGTAACCTTAGGTATGTGGGAGTTTACAAATTAGTGTATTTCACCATCACTTACTGTCATTTAAATCCTTGGGATTTAAGGTTATTGGAACTTGGTAAGTCACACATGTTGTTTTAGCAATAGGGAGGAAAAAACTCCTCAAGGTAATGCCCTGATGTGACATTGAGTGCCCATCAATACTTTCAAGAATTAATGAAATAGCTGATAAGAAAATTCACAGAGAAGAGATAAGAAAAAAGTTCAATATTTGGCAGGCAATTTTTATCACTTCCTAGCTATGCAGCCTTTGATATGCTTCTAAGTCTTTGGTTCTCCATCTCTGCTTGTGTTAGACAGTAGTTACAGGATCTATTTCATATATTATATGAAGATTGCATGATGCTATGTATGTGTCTCTCAAGTACAGATTGGTCCATACTGAGTCCAGTACATGGGAGCTATGATAAGGTATTCTCAGGTCAGAAGCACAGACAGAGGAAATGGAGTTCATGAGGGAGAACAGGACTGCAGGTATCATCAATCTGTTAGTTCCCAGATACCTGATCATTCTGGGAAAACAGGAAGCTGAAGCTAACAGAAAATGAGAGCATGTCCTGAAGCAAATCACTCACTGTTGCCTAGAGTAACTGTGGTAATTAGGAAACTCCCTGAATCAGTTTGTTCACTGATAATCCTTTGGGACTTTTGATGGCCAACTTAGGGTTCCAAGGAGAAATCAGGAATGAGAAATAACTGATGGAGACACTGTTTTCTTAGGGAGCCTTACTCTCATGATTTTCTCAGATCTTTGGAAAATCTAGAAGGAGGTCCTCAGCATGGACTTTACTCACAGAAGCAGTTTCCCATCCACCTTGCCCAGGTTTATCTTACTTCTGTCATTGGGGCAAAATTCCAATTTTCCTATTTAACAGTTTGGAATCTATGGTTTAAAAATACTCTCTGGGAATAACATTGTGAGACTTCTGCTAAGAGCTCTTAATGCTTAAAAAACACTTATGAGTGAGCACATGTGATAATTGTCTCTCTGGGTCTGGGTTACCTCACTCAAAATGATGGTTTCTAGCTTCATCCATTTGCCTGCAAGATTCAAGATGTCATTATATTTTTCTGGTGTGTAGTACTCCATTGTGTAAATGTACCAAATTTTCCTTATCCATTCTTTGGTCAAGGGGCATTTAGGTTGTTTCCAGGTTCTGGCTATGATATAAAGCAAATAAAACCAGCCCACAAATCATAATCTCAGAGAACCTAGACAACAATGAGGACCCTAAGAGAGACATACATAGATCTAATCCACATGGGAAGTAGATAAAAGACAAAATCTCCTGCGTAAATTGGGAGCATGGGGACCTTGGGAGAGGGTTGAAGGGGAGGGGAGAGGCAGGGAGGAGATCAGAGAAAAGTGTAGAGCTCAATAAAAATCAATAAAAAGTTATTTAGTGGAAGAAAAGGAGTTCTTAATGCTTCCTAATAAGGTCAGCTTGTAAGAAATGAGAATTCTTATTAATGGGGTGGAAAATATGTACGCAGCCTAGATAAAACCATAGTGAAAATAGGGCTTTGGATTGTAGTACTAAGGAAACTTTCTAGTTTCAGGTTCATAAACAAGCACTTAGACAGGATGTGGTTTTCTTTGGCTCTTTCATGATAATTATAATGATAATATTTTTCCACGTTAATAGGGTAATACAACTATTCAAAGAAAAATACCTTTGAACAAATATATTTTTGAGTATTTTAGGCAATCTTTCAGTCTTAAATAGCTTCAAGTAACCTGTATGCAATCAGTTATGAATGACTCTGTCTGATTATGACAAGCTAGGCACTGGCGTACGTCTCACCAACATTCTTCCTGTCAGAAGCCAGCTCTGCAGGTAAGGGGTGACACACAGGTTCCAGGGTAAAGTCTGAATAGGTTTGTTCTCCCCTAAAGACCATATAGACAGACAATGGATAAAGCAAAAGAAAGTTGCAATCTTCAATGTTACTTTCTAGATCCTATCTGAGAGCCAAACATAAAGAAAGCTAAGGATTTTTAGTCCAAACAAGGCATAGAAGAATACCATTTTTTCTTATTATTCTAGACAAGAGCTGGCATGGGAGTCGAGTTGATTGCATAGAGACTTGTCATAACCTGGAAGTTCTTCTTTTGTGTGACTACAGGGAAGATTGCTTCTTTTACAAGAGGTTCCAGCAGATGTAGTGGCAGAGACATCATTTGTGTCTCTAGATGCCTTTGATAGCTCATTATGAGCCATCAGGCCTTCTGTAGGAATTTATGGAAACATTATTTGCAACCTGATTTGTATGCAGAGTAGCCAGTCAAGCACCAAACAGACCAGGTCCTCTGGGGAATGTCTAGTGTTTTATTAACAATTTCTATCCAGGAGTAAGATCAGAGGAATATCTGGTCACTGTATAATAAACAAAGTAAACACAATTTATCTCTAGCTATACTGACTAAATTATTTCCTTTTATATAGACTCTTAATCTGTGTTCAATAATAACAGTGAGCTTGAGAAATAAATTCAGTGAATATGAAGAAAATCTCTTCTTACAGAGGAGACAATATATCATTGTACACCAAAGTGATTCAATTAAGTAAGATCTACCATTGATTTTTATTGAGCTCTACATTTTTCTCTCTTCTCCTCCCCGCCTCTCCCCTCCTCTCCAACCCTCCCCCAAGGTCCCCATGCTCCCAATTTACTCAGGAGATCTTGTCTTTTTTCTACTTCCCGTGTGGATTAGATCTATGTATGTTTCTCTTAGGGTCCTCATTGTTGTCTAAATTCTCTGGGATTGTGATATGTGGGCTGGCTTTCTTTGATTTATGTTTGAACACCAATTATGAATAAGTACATGTGATAATTGTCTTTCTGGGTCTGGATTGCCTCACTCAAAATGATGTTTTCTAGCTCCATCCATTTGCCTGCAAAATTCAAGCTGTCATTATTTTTTTCTGCTGTGTAGTACTCCATTGTGTATATGTACCACATTTTCCTTATCCATCCTTCAGTCAAGGGGCATTTAGGTTGTTTCCAGGTTCTGACTATGACAAACAATGCTACTATGAACATAGTTGAGCAAACACTTTTAGTAATGTAGCAGGATACAAGATTAACTCAAAAAAATTAGTAGCCCTCCTGTACACAGATGATAAAAGGGCTGGGAAAGAAATCAGCAAAACAGCACCCTTCACAATAGCCACAAATAGCATAAAATGTCTCAGAGTAACTCTAACCAAACAAGTGGAAGACTTGTATGACAAGAACTTTAAATCTTTGAAGAAAGAAATTGAAGAAGACACCTGAAAGTAGAAAGATCTCCCATGCTCGTGGGTAGGCAGTATTACCATAGTAAAAATGACAATCTTACCGAAAGAAATCTACAGATTCAATGCAATGCCCATCAAAATCCCAGCAAAATTCTTCAAAGACCTCAAAAGAACAGAGCTCAACTTCATATGGAAAAGCAAAAAACCCAAAATAGCCAAAACATTCCTGTACAATAAAAGAACTTCTAGAGGCATCACAATCCCTGACTACAAACTCTATTACAGAGCTACAGTACTGAAAATATCCTGGTCTTGGCATAATAACAGACAGGAGGACCAATGGAACTGAACAGAAGACCCGGATATTAATCCACACACGTTCAAACACCTGATTTTTGACAAAGAAGCTAAAAATGTAAAATGGAAAAGAGAAAGCATATTTAACAAATGGTACTGGCATAACTGGATATCAATATGTAGAAGAATGAAAATAGACCCATATGCACAAAACTCAAGTCCAAATGGATCAAAGACCTCAATATAAATCCAGCCACACTGAACCTTATAGAAGAGAAAGTGGGAAGTACACTTGAACGCATTGGCAGAGGAAACTACTTCCTATATATAACCCTAGCAGCATAGACACTGAGAGAAACAATTAATAAATGGGACCTTCTGAAACTGAAAAGCTTCTGTAAAGCAAAGGACATGATCAATAAGACAAAACGACAGCCTACAGAATGGGAAAAGATCATCACCATCCCCACATCAGACAGAGGTCTGATTTCCAAAATATACAAAGAACTCAAGAAATTGGTTATTAAAAGAAAAAATAATCCAATAAAAAATGGAGTACAGACCTAAACAGAGAACTCTCAACAGAGAAATCTAAACTGGGTGAAAGAGACTTAAGGAAATGTTCAACATCCTTAATCATCAGAGAAATGCAAATCAAAACAACTCTAAGATTCCATCTTATACCTGTAAGAATGGCCAAGATCAAAAATACTGATGACAACTTATGCTGGAGAGGTTGTGGGGTAAAGGGAGCACTTCTGCATTGCTGGTGGGAATGCAAGTTGGTACAGCCCCTTTGGATGTCAGTGTGGTAATTTCTCAGAATATTAGGAACAACCTTCCTCAAGACCCAGTAATACCATTTTTGGGTATGTATCCAAAGGATGCTCAATTGTGCCACAAGGACATGTACTCAACTATGTTCATAGCAGCATTGTTTATCATAGCCAGAACCTAGAAACAACCTAAATGCCCCTTTACATCCTAACATGCATCCGTGGTCCAGCAACACTGGATCCCTAAGTCCCCATTACAGAGTATATGGAAGACAAGAGAAGAGTCTAACAGAGTCTAACAACAACAGACATGGAAACAAACACAAGTTTCCTTTCTTTCTGAAAAAAATGTTTTTTTAGTCATCACAGAATTGTTATTATTAATTGAAATTCTTTTAAAACTAAATTATCATTCACTGCTGAAAATCTTTAAAGATACAAAAAGGAAGAGATCTTTTCCTTTTATCATCTACCAATGCTGTGATGTCTCACCAAGCATGTGTCATCAGTGACCTAAGATTAGAAAATGAACTTTTCCCAAAGGAACTTTAAGCCTTTGGCATAATTGTCCTCAGACAGCCTTGGGCATAGGAAAGGAAGATTACTATGTGTGCCATGTGCTACCTATACCAAATTTGGAAGTCATAGCCTGTGTATTAAGCCAGGTTCAGACATCCATCCTCAATAATCTCATCAAAAGAACCACATTAATATTGAAAAGCAGAACAAGTAGATTATTTATAGTGACTACATTTGGAAGACAAACAAAGAGATTCAGTGACTCTCCCACATTTGGGACCCTGAAGTGAGAGTAAAGTTTAAGTAGCGGGCTCAGGATATGCACATCAAAGCAGTGACCCATCCATGGTCTGGTCTTCAGTCTCACTCTATAAGGTGGTCTGAGAAGTTGAAATCTCTTTCCAGGAGACAAAGTCCCCTTCTGGCTTGTGAGTTTTTCTTTTCTCAGAATGAGATTCTCCAGGGACTTGTCTCATGGTCATATTGAAAGACACAAGTGTTCCTATATAATATATTTCCTAATACCAGGTCTATTACCCTCGGTACTACTATATGAAATAATAGAATGTCATTATATTCCTGTATAACAGGAGTGAATAGACTCAAAGAGATGCCAATCACTTGCTACACTGTCAATAGAGTGTTTTCTATGTGTGTGCACATGTTACATTTCTTGTTATAGCAACTTCATAGAGCAAAGGTTTATATCACATACAGCTTGACAGTCAATAATGAAGAAGAAAGCAAAGCAGCAAAAGTCTGAGGCACCAGTCACATGGGGTTTACAGTCAGAAGTCAGAGATCTGAGAAGTGGGAAAGTACTATAAAACTTTAAGGCCACCCCAAGTGACCCATTTCTTCGAGCAAGACCATCTCCTAAAGGTTCCACAGCCTCCAAAAACAGTGTCACAAGATGGGGACCATGTGTTCAAATATATGAGACATCCAAGCCACTGAAAAGTGTTTGCAAGAACAGGCACATGGTGAAGAGATGACTACTGTCTTATTTCACACACAGCAATGGTGGAGCAATGCTGAAGAACTGATCCAAATTAAACTGATACAGACTCTTCATATCAAACACCATAGCAAGAAGGGTTAAGAACTCTTATTGATTGAGAATTTCATATATGAATATAATATTTTGATAAAATCCAATATTTCCTCACTTACAGTGCCTGTCAATTTTTCTCCATAACTTTTTCCCCTTCTAATTTCATGTTCTCTTGTTTTAACCCAGTGAAATTCATTTAATCCTCCCAGTGTATGAGTGGGTATAATGCTGTGAGCTACTCCCAGTGGATGCACCTCTGTAGGAAACTAAATGCCTTTTTCCATAAACTATAAACGGGCAGTAGCTTCTCAGATAGAGATGTGACCTTATGAGAGACACCCCGCCCCCGACAGATACACTGTGATTTGGGATGGCTTGATTTTGTTCTGACCTTGTGTTTGCAGTTATAGCAGTTGAAAGTACTGTTAAATATTAGTGCATGTTGTAACACAATGATCACATTATCATGAACAAAAACGTTTTTAAATAGCTGCTACTCTGATTATTTTAGTACTACTAAATGTTTCCAATTCAGAGCATTGTCCGGTTCTTTTCTAAATCTGTAATACATCAAACATGTGTTTCCAGCACTGAGTAAATCCTCCCAATAGTCCTTGGAAAGGACTCCTTCCTATAGGCCAGAACTAAGCTAAGTTCAAAGATTTCTTCAGAAAAGAAAAGAGAGCCAATTTCCCAAAAGCAGTCACATGGCTTTCTGCTGCTTGTTGCTTTCTTTCTCCTAAATGGGGGCTCTGTCGATGGAGAAAACAGTATCCTTTGTCCCCACTTTAGTCCCTGAGACAGTCCAACCAAAAACATGTTGGGACAGGTACTATGATAGGTGTGTGAACCAGGAAGAGCACGTCAGATGGAAAGGGCCGATGTGACTGACACAGTGTACTTCTAACAGAGACAGCAAGACAAAACGAGCATCACACAAAACAAAAATCCAGTTTCTTTCCCCCATCTCTGTGCATTCTTTACAGCAAAGCCCTTACAAGGCACTGTCCTACACAGAACAAAGGACTAATGGATGCAAGGGTATACTTCATGTCCTGAACTAGCAGCTTAGATTATTTCATTGACTTTTTCAAAAGGTAGTGAGCCATTTTCTAGAGAATTAGGATTTACAGCTACAGAAGTAACATATTTAGATGTCTGAGCCAGGAAACTCTCTGGGTTTGTCTCCTCTAGACCCCCAACCAGTCTCACATCTCAACTACACATACATATTTGAAGGGAAGGCTGTGGCATGTGATCTCACTCTGTTGGGGACTTACTGCTTGAAATTATAAAAGAGGACCCCCATTCAGGGGAGCTGATGTCTGGTCTCAGACTGTACAGGGGGAGAAAGCTCACATCTGTTAGTATTTAGCATGCATCAATGAAATTCTTGTGGGGGTCTGGGTGTAGCTGTTGTTCTTCCCTGCGTTTGATTGAAGGCTTAGCCTGTGACAGGCAAGGGAGAGGCACAGGAAGGTTTGCAGGCAGGTGGGCTTGGAATGATTATGGTGTTTCCTGGAACTGGTATTCCAGGACCAGCCTACCTGTCAAAAGCATAGTGACTGGTGGGCCTGGGGAGACAATCTCCATAGTTGCCTAGTTCTTACTATATTTGGGCTTTTATTAATGCATTCTACAAGGGATGTCTGCAAGTTTCCAAGTGGGCTTCTACTGCAAAGAAGAGATAAAGAGTTTTGTTTGCTCTGTGTCTCATTAGGTCCATGACTAGAGAAAGGCTTGTTAATAGTATTTTTTTAATACTAGTGTTTTAAAAAGTGTTAAATTAAAAAAAATTTAGAGAAAAATGTATCCTTGCAGCAAAATTGAGGGAGGGTACAGAGACATCCCACATACACCCTGCCACCAGCTCCCAGCTATAAAATGTCTTTTATGCTTAGCACCCTTCACTAGAGTACTACATTTTTTGCAGCTGATTAATTTACATGGACACATCACTATCCCTTACCAACCCCAGAGAGTCTATTTTGTTGACTTGGACAAATCTGTAATGACATGTGTCTCTCATTATAATATCACATAAGAATCAGTGTCCTAAAGCATTATATTTGCTTTTCTTCAGTTTTCTTTAGTCCCAGAAAGCTACTGATACCTTTGCTAGTTCCATTTACGGTCGTGCTCTATTAGTATATAATAACTATATGTAATAATGGTTCTTATATGACATTTCAATATATGTATATGAGATTTTCTGATCATATTCACTACTAACATGCCTCTTCCATCACCTTTTCTTGTCCCCATCACTCTCACGAATCCTTTTCCTGGTCCCTGCTAGTTTCTCTTCTAATATCATGTCTTAATACTACATATTTTTGGTGGCCCAGTGATTTTTATTAGGTTTGTTCTTTGCTCCAATGGGTGAAGAATTGTTTACAGATGCATGGACATCTTACCAATGACTACATAACTAAAGAAATGTGTCTTCTTCTCTAGAAACCATCAACTGTCTATAGATCCCTGGAGTGGAATCGCATCTCTGAAAGTCACTATTGTCTATCACAGAATATTGGTGGACTCAATCTTGTTTCAAAAAAGTATTGTCTTTTTTATGTACTGAGACAGATACAATCATCTTCATTCTATGCAGGAAAATATATCAAACTGGAATCCAGAGGTGCCTGTTGGTACATTTGTTTCTTGAATATTTCTGAATAGACTCCAGATATCTTGGCTCCTGGGTCACTGCCCTTTAAAATATGGAATCTCAAGCATCAAAATGCTCAATCCTTTTCATTTTTGCTTTTGTATATCCAATTGTTGCATATGTGAGTGTGTGTGTGTTGCATATGTGAGTGCACAAGTATGCAGATGCATGTACATGTGTTTGGCTGTGTGATATGGATGCCAGAGGCTCACACAAGGCTATTCCTCAGTCTGTCTCTGTATTACTGAAGTAGAATCTCGTGATGTCCCTGGGGTGACTGATCTGGCCAGCCTTGCTAGCCAGCTTTCCCTGGGGACTCCCTGTCTGGTACTTCTAAGGCTGCAAGTACAGGCTGGCAACTATGTCTAACCAGCTTTCATGGAGTATGTGCAATCTAAACTCGGGTCCTCCTCTTTGCAAGGCAAGTACTTCACCCACCTGCCATATTCCCAGCATCTATAACTCTCATTCTACCTTGCTTTGCCAAAGGTTTTACGTAAGGGCTTTGACTTAAGTGGAAAGTCCTTATGAGATAATATTTTGAAGGATTTTAAATGATTGTCAGTTTATGACCCCTTTTATATCATGTTCTTAGATGAGAATAAAAACTCCAGACTTACATACTTTGAAGCCAAGATCAAAACAGAAGGCTATGAACATTGTTGTTTTCAGTAACATAGGGAAACATCAATGGACATCGCTCTTTAGTAAGTAATTAAATCTTCAGAGGCCGAAAGTTTCTCTTGTTTACTTCTCAAAATTTAGTTATGTATGCAGACATTTTAAAAGGTTACTGAAAATAGAAACAGATGTTTAAACAGCAACAGCCCTCAATCCTTAGTTCATTATTGTCTGTGACAAGCTGTAGCCCATTGATCAACCCAAGGTTTTGCACAAAGGACTATTAGTGACTTTCTCTGGATAGAGCTAACTGCATGAAGGCACGATGTCTGGCTGTTTCCCTGGTCCTCATAAAATCTTGCCAAAGCTGCGTTACTTAGCAAGCTTGATTATTTGCTATTTTCTTTATCTTTATGCAGACTAAATGTACGTGACTTGGAAAAGGAACAGGGCTGTCAGAAAGAGTGAGCATGTTAATAGAAGACTTGACAGTTTGAGGAGGAAAAAGGGAAAAGCAAAGTAGACCACACACACACACACACACACACAGAGAGAGAGAGAGAGAGAGAGAGAGAGAGAGAGAGAGAGAGAGAGAGAGAGAGAGAGAGA